>JAANYP010002088.1:0-65303 GCA_020465985.1 Centrapalus pauciflorus | reverse complement strand
TCTCCCCCTATGCAATAGCACCTCTAAGCTGGTCGTGATCAAAAGACACATAATTTTGACAGTATCATCTGCGAAATAAAACATTACAACATTACAGTAAAGTAAAAGAATCAGTTTATATGAACACTGTCTTGATTTCATAGCACACAGGTTTTTTACAAAAGAGTACAACTGAAGTAACTAATGTTATTTGTAAAAAAACTAATGTAAAAGAGAGTTAAAACATGTAACATAGAGTACACAACTAATGTACTTGGACTGTTTTTTGTTGGGAGCAACATAATGGTAAGCCTGTCACAACTGATGGACAGCTCCCATTCTTCAACCTAACCCAGACGGTCGATGGACTTCATTACAAAGGAGAAGATTCCTAACCATCTTTCTCAGTTCTTTCCCTTGTATGCCCAGTTCTCAAACTTCACTTCTGATGATCATGAACTTGGAATCATTGCAGCTCGTCCTATTTCAAGAAGCATTTTTGAGCTAATCCAGATGGCTGCCCTGCCATTGCTAGACTGCCTACAATGAAACTGCAGTCTGAAGGGGCAAGTGCTCAATCAATTTGTACAGCTCCTGAGGCTCTTTGGAGCACTTCTTCGAGTTGGGGATGCTAAAAACAATGCCCCAGCTCGGTTCTTCAACTCAATCTGACCAGCTCAAACTGCTGAATCCTTTAGGCAGACTATGATCACTGCCTTTTCATTTCAATGGCATAGGTCGCCCTGTTCAATCCGCGTAAGGAGTAGCTCATCTCTGTATCCTTCCTTGTTCTCCTGGCCTTATATTTTTGGATGTGGTCACAAAGACAACTTCACTAACGTCCTTAGAAATCAGGCCAACATCCGTTACTCTTTCCATCACTTCTTGACATATGCCCTGAGTCTGTTTGCATTTAGATTTATTCACTCAGGCACTGCCACTCAATCAATCCCTGTATCCCATCTGTGCTCATCGTGTGGTCCAAGTTATTTCCATTCTGGGCCTGTTGGCACCCTCCTTGTGTATTTTTAGCTTCCAACTGACTGCCTTTCCTTGTCATACAGGTACAGACTTTGACAATTGCTTCCTTGGCGAGGCTTCTTTCAGAACATCATGAAACTTTTTCTGAGCCAAGTTGTCAAAGTGGTATTAGCTTCTTGCATGGGGTTACGATGGTTGGTCCAAAGAGACCTTGCGTTACCTTTCTTCTAACTTCCTTCTCTTTCTCCCCTGCTGGATTGCCTGGGCACTTCCATTATTTTCTTTTGCAACTCTCCAAGTAGACTTTTAATTTTTCTTGCTTCATGGAGTGCAAAGGATTTAGGCAGCTTTAGAGATTCTTCTTCTTGTCCTCACAATTCCTCCAGGAGGGAGATTGTTAGGCACAAAAAGGCCTCAGTCAAACCTGTTCTACATTTGAGGGGAGATTTATAATCAAACCTGTTGATACATTTGAAGGTTGAATTTAAGGCCTGTTATATGCCTTATTGAAACCTGAAAATAATTTGCAATATCAGTCTAAAGCTGTTCTATATGTTGCATGTGTTGCAACTAAGACAGTTTGTCCAAGCTGCTCTGTCTGCTGAACAGGCTGGACATAAACTGTCTACGCTGCTCTACACTGTCGAGCAGCTTGGGCAATTTTAAAGTGTTCTGTTCTTTGTGAACAGAACCTGTTCTTTGTGAACAGGCTAAACACTTTATGGAATATGTTTCCAAGTCATCATGTATTGGTTTTGACTACAAGATCAGTTTACAAAGTCGAAGACAAAGTGGAAAACAGAACCTGCTCAGCACTTATGTCCCACGCTTGTTCTGTAACAATGAAGACAAAAGGGTTATTTGAAAAAGGGTGACAGACCTTTTTCTCTATATCAAAAATAGGCCTTTACAAGGAAGAAAGACGCAAAGTTGACATTCCTAAATTAGTTAAAGGCAATGCAACAGTAGACAAAGTGAAAAGACAAAAGTTCTGCACATGTGAAGACAAGTCTGCTTTTCAGAAAAGTGCAGGAAAGGTTATGTTGTCTTTTCAACAAGACTTCTCCTTTTTCATTTCGTCCAATGAAGATGTTTCTCTTAGATCCTCTGAATGGGTATAAAAGGAAGCTTCTAAGGACAGAAAGATG
Source organism: Centrapalus pauciflorus (assembly GCA_020465985.1). Classification (NCBI taxonomy): domain Eukaryota; kingdom Viridiplantae; phylum Streptophyta; class Magnoliopsida; order Asterales; family Asteraceae; genus Centrapalus; species Centrapalus pauciflorus. The sequence goes on along the minus strand of JAANYP010002088.1, from coordinate 63,195 downwards.
TGTGAAGAAAGCTAAGTGCTGAAACCAAGAGTGAACGTGCAAGTGTGATTTTCATGCATGCAAGCCTTCTGTGTAAATCAGTATCTGTGTGTCTAAGCTGTTTTACATAAGCTGTTCCCTTAAGTCTTGTAAACACAGTGAGTGCTTCTTAGTGAGTGTATTCATTGTATACTAGTTTGAGTTTGTCTTAGACTAGTAAACATACTGTTGTATCTGTCATCTCAGCTTGAACTATTCCGCATTCAAGCTTGTTTGTAATTAACAAATTGTTGATAATACATACAAACATTGAGAAAATAGTGTGTAGTTTTTAAATAGCTGTATTCACCCCCCCTCTATAGCTTAAAGCTATATACTTTGGGAACCTCTCGGGACCTACAACAGTACTACAGACCATTTTGAGTGAACTAGAGTGACTAGAGGAGCGATACATCTTGTGGGGTTGATATTCTATCGACTAACATCGTGTTTGTCTCCGTGTTCCTGTGTGATTGTTTGTGATTGATCCGTTACCGTTAAACAAGGATTCCGCACTCGTTTAACGTCCTGGCCTCGATAGATCTAATATGGAGTTGACTTTACAACTGGTATAAGAGCATTTCATTGAATGTTCTTCGTGTTCTTCATGTTTCGTTGAACAATCGAAGGTTTCTTGGCGTGTTTTTCGGATAAATCACGATTTTCTCGAAGTTATTACGTTGATTTAAGTAGTTCTATTCATCTAACATCATCTAGTCAGTGGGATTCATCGTTTTTAGCCTTAAAAACGTTGAATTAATCTGAGTTTTTTGAAAAATTCGATTTTGAGGCTCCTTCACGAACTTGCGGCACATGAACTTCAGAGAATTTAGGGATCCGTGAATTTTTCAGTATTAGGCTTCTTCATGAACTTGCGGCGCACGAACTTGTCAGAATTCAGGGCTCCACAAACTTGTCAGTATTAGGGTTCTACGAACTTGAATAACAGACTTGTCAAGAATTAGGGATTCACGAACTTAGTCATTACGAACTTGTGCATCACGAAGTTAGTTTCAAACGAATATAATTTGGTAAAAAGAATTTAGTTGTAACTTTGTACGAACTTATTATAAGTCCGTACGAACATTTTTAAAATTTATTTTAAAATTTTTATTAATCAAGTTCGTGAGCAAGAGTTTTTATTAATTAAGTTCGTGAGCAAGAGTTTCTGACAGGTTCATAGAAATGGATCATGAAGTGGGTAAATCGAACTCCCCCCCAACGCTCATGAAAATTGAGGACTATTATTGGTGGAAGGATAGGATTGCAGACTTTGATTGATATAATGGCATGCGAATGTGGATCTGTATCTACGAAGGGGATGTACCGCCAACTCAGGAACTTGAAGGGAGGATGAAAGTTCTTACTTATCAGCAGATGAAGGATGAGGATAAGAAGATCTATTAAGCAGAGAATCGAGCCTTTTCTTCAATCAAGATGTCCTTGCCTTTGGAGATTCTACATACATTCAAACATCACCTAACCTCGAAAGAACTTTGGGAGGCATTGGAAAGAAGGTATGAGAGAAATCCACAAGTAAGGAAGGGGAGAACCGATATACTGAAGCAACAGTTTGCAATCTTCAAATGTTTGAAGCTTGAGAGTCTAGATGAAGTGATCACATGATTCTATCATATTTTGACTGAACTGGATAATCACAGAGTTGATTATAAAGAATCAGGGAAGATTGACAAACTTCTAAATTTTTTACCGTCAAAATGTGAGATGTACACTACTCTGTTAAAGCATGATCAAGAGAACTTAGATACTCTTTCTCTTGAGGAATTTTCTAGGATGCTGAGAGCTCATAACATCAAGATGCAGAAGAAAGAGATGGAATATGAATAGGTACAAGATCCTGAGATGTACTTTGGTAAGACTATGCCATCTACTTCAGTTGCAACCAAGTTTGTTGCTACAGCCGTTTATACTGGGGTACAAGAGGGCATACTAGGAGATCTAGAAGAATCTAATGGTATGGTTTTTCTAGGTTTCACAAAACTAGATGATTAGCCACAGAGTTTTACTTCGGGGTCATCAACTCAAGGGTACACAAAGATACCGATGAGTGCTAAGACTGCTGAGGAGCAACTCAAGCTTCTAGCATCGTTTGTAGCTGCTTATGGGAACTGTATCCAGGGGAAGATCAACAATCCTGCAATCTGGGAAGAAGACTGTGATCAGGTTGATCCTGATGATTTGGAGCAACTGGACCTACAATGGCAACCGACCATGGTCACACAGAGAGTCAAAAGGTTCACGAACAGGGAGAAATCTAAGTGTAAACAATGTAGGATTTGACAAATCAAAGGTCAAATGTTACAACTGTCAGAGGTTGGGACATTTTGCAAGAGAGTGTCAAAGACCTAAGATGGATAACTATCAGAACTCAGGACGTCAGACTTCTATCGGTTCAGGGAATCAGGCTTCAGTGGCTGGTTTACTCACAAATGTGTCCTCTAACAAACAGTTAGATGGTACGTATGATAGGAATACACATCCTGATGCTACCGCTAGAGCCCTCATGGCTGAAGTCACAGATGTTGATAAAGAGAAAGATAGTGGAGGAGGAGAAGTAAAGGAAGAGGATACCCAGCAGTCCGATTAAGATCCATTGGTACTGGAGAACACTTAGAAGCTGACTTGTTTTGTGTTTGCAGCTCAGATGGCCAATATAGAATCGACAGGAAAAAGGTACTCGTAACACTTAACTATTCTACTTTACATGATTTATGTGTTTTATGTACTACTCTGGAGGATAAACAGAATTTAGTACTAGAGACACATTCATCAATGACTGCTCAAATTCAATCGTTAAAATTTGATAATGCTAGTTTATTAGATATCAAGAAAGATCTTAAGGCTAAACTTAAAGTTGATGCTCAAGATATGATAGTTCTGAAAGACAAGTTAAGCGAACAATGTGTCAGGAATGAACTAATTTATGAGCATGTAGAATCACTAACCAATGAGATCTCACTGAAAGATGTAGAACTAGCAGACTCTAGAGTTCCCATAAGAGACTCAAAGTGATAACGGAACTAAATTCAAGAATGCAGTAACGTATGTATATTGCCTAACCAAAGGCAAAGTGTATTAGTTTAGTGAACCATATGAGCCACAACAAAATGAAGTGGCAGAAAGAAAGAACAGGACACTGATTGAGGCAGCAAGGACTATGCTTTTGTATTCAAAGCTTCCCACAATTCAAGAAATAGACATTAGTTGTCGTATCCATATGCGAAGCCGAATATGCAGCTGCAGGTAGCTGTTGTTCACAGGTTCTATGGATCCAACAGAAATTGTGGGATTACAGTTTGACTTATACTCATACTCCTATTAAGATAGACAACCAATCCACGATAGCAATAACCAATAATCCAGTAAAGCACAGTAAGACTAAGCACATTGACATACGTCATCATTTTATTTGTGACTGTGCAGAGAAAACCTGATTAAATTGGTAAAAGTTCCAACGAAAGACAACTACGCGGATGAGTTCACAAAAGCATTTGATAGATCATGCTTTGAGTTATTAGTCCAACTAAACGGGATGCAAAATCCAGAGTAACATGACCTCTTTAGATAGTTTTTTTTTATTTTTAGCTTTTAATTTATTTTTCTAGTTAATTTATTAAAAAAATATATAAAAAATAATAAAAACATAAAAGAATTCAAAAAGGAAGAGAAAAATGAAAACAAGGAGAGAGGCCTTAGAGTTCAAGGTTCAACATGATGAGATTTAAGAGAAAGCTAACAAACTCTAAGTGTTAAACTTTCACACATAATGCACTATAAACTTCAGTGATGTACACATTTATATTCTGATGTGTTGGTAGACATAAAACATGGCGATTTTCTGAAAAGTCAATAAATCAATCCAAAAATCGTCATGTTGTAAACAGGCCAGTAAGATAATCAGCACAATATAATAATTTCAGCTCAAGATTCAAGACAAAAAGAATGATTTCACTCGATTTCTCCTATGAATATTGAGAGAGAATTAGAGAAAAGCGGCGACCGTAATTATATCTGAATATGATAATACACCAATATTGTGGGAAACCCTAGGTGGGGTTTCCCTTACATAGTAAATTCAAGTTTGGATAAATTAGGATCAGCCCCCTCTAATTCTAAAACCACTAAAGTAAATTACAATTGAAAGGAAATGCTTGAAATAAATTACATGGAAATATAATAAACTAACTATTACAAAATAAAGTCTCGCATGATCGAAATTATAATCTAACAATCTCCCCTTTTTCGATAATGGACAAGGATGACATGCATGTTCTACACTTTCACGAAGGCCAAGGATGACATCAAATCTACGTGTCACTTGCCTGAGGTGCAGCCTGTCGTTGATTAGTTCTATGGCGCTGAGGATGTCTTCAATTTATTTTGGTCTTAGTTTGAACTCTGAGACTGGCAGAGCATCATCTTCTAGTATTCTTTTGTTGAGGTCGGCTCTCACCAGTCTAAGTGTACTATCAGAATAACAAGGCAGATCCTCAAAGCCCATAAACCGTTTTTGCCCATTCTTGTTCAAAAATATAACCCCCTGCCGGCCTCCCATGAGCACTTTGAACATTCGATGGTGATCAAGTAGAAAAAAGTCTTGTTCAGGGGCCTTGAGTCCTACTTTGACTAGGAAGCTCTCTGTCGCTATTTGAAAATCCTTTAGGCACATAATGATTGATCGCCGATTCATGCTTCTAGTTAGGGCAACTACAGCAGTGACATGAGTTAGGCGCTTTTTGATTTTATTCTTTAGTTTATTATGAAGGAAATCAATGTCATCAATATTTGCAAAATCCTATTTAACTCTCATGTATAAATTGTATAGACCCGTCTAATCTGAGAACTTCAAACCAGGGAGTGAACAGACGGGCCCGTTTATACATACGAATGGAGTTGATCTTCATGATTTTTTACTTGGACCAGTATTCAGCTTTTAGTCTTTTATCTCTCAGCATCATTTGGTTATATTCGGCTTGTTTGGCCCTTGATGGGTCACTGAGAACCATCAATGAATATCTGCTATACGATCCTAGAGTTTTCTGAACACCATCTTTGGAGCTTTCCTCAAGATATGGACTTTGAAACTCTTCAGCTGGAAATTTCATTAAAAACACCTTCAATCCCTAAACTAGAGGTTCCTCTAACTCGGCAGGCGGTGCTTCCAGCAGTTTGTAGATACGACCCCGTTTGATATTTCTTATATTTGATTTTTCTTCTATTGTTAGAGTTTGAACCTTGCCCTTACTGTACCATCTCACCCACTCCAGATCATAAATGTCAAGCCTCAGAGTTACATCAGCCCTTGTTTTAAAGCAATCTACTGTTCTAGGGCCTGACGTCTCAGCAAGTTGGGCTTGGCCTTGAGGGGTTGGTTGAACTGTTGGGTTTTCTTGGACTGTAGGGATTTCTATTTGTATAGGGGTGGGAGCTTTTATGGATGATAGAATTTCTTGTTGTGGTACGTGGGTAGGAGAGTCCAAGAAGTCAAATGAAGATGAAAATTTTTGGGGTGACTCTGGCTCAGGCTTAGCTGTAATCAAGGGATAATCTAGATCGACATCGGAGTCTGAATCAGACACCAATAAATCTCAATTTTTTCAGATGAAGGCTCGTATACAACCATGTCTGAATATGGCCGAATTATAAGTTGTGAACAGTAACTTGGATGGTTGAATAACTCGGATGATGAGTAATTCAGACAATAACTCAGATGGATAACTTTCAAAGGATCAGAACAACTCTGGTGATCCGAATTAGGTTGGTCATCCGAATTACGGTTGATCCGAGTTGGTTTTGAAAATATTTAAAACTAACGAACAAGCAATTTTAGAGATCCGAAAAATGGTTTTACAGTATTTTGGATGAAGCGAATTTCGGATGGGACCGGAGATTTGGTCTGAAATAGGTTAAAATTTGATACAAATTCATCCGAAATTTGATTCAAGTTGTGATCCGAGATGGTCCGAATTTTAAAACAGTTGAATTAATTCCAGATTTTCAGAAAAATCAAAATGCATTTTAAAGCCGGAAAATAATTTCTAAATGTTTGGTTTGATTTTTAAAACACTTTTTGTGAATAACAATTAAGCGAAACACCTAAAAATCTGGAATTTTTTAACTCAAAACCGAGAATAAAACTCAAGAACGCAAACTAAAAATTTCAACAAATAAGGAACAAAACATGTAATGATTGAACAAATAGAGCTCGAAATCAGTATAAGAGTGATGGTAGATGATTATAGAATAGATAAAAACGTAAAAACAAAATATTTAGGGAGGATTTAAGATCAAACCGTGAGTTTTGATGAAGAACACGAACAAAATCAATTGAAATCCTCTTCGCAGACTCTGATACCAATTGTTGTAAACGTCCAAGTAAGATAATCAACACAATATAATAATTTCAGCACAAGAGTCAAAACAAGAAGAATGATTTCACTCAATTTTTGCTATGAATTTTGAGAGAGAATTAGAGAAAAGCGGCAGCCGTAAATATTTTTGAATACGATAATACGCCAATGTTGTGGGAAACCCCAACATAATTAATTCACGTCTGGAGAAATTACAATCAACCCCCTCTACTTCTAAAACCACTAAAATAAATTACAATTGAAAGGAAACACTTGAAATAAATTACATGGAAATATAATAAACTAACTATTACAAAATAAAGTCTCGCATGATATAAATAATAATCTAACACGTCGTATGTGTTGCTAACTTAGACGTATGATCGATAGATCTTAATTTTTGTGTTAGAGGCTCACATAAAATTTAATTAAGAATGAGTTATGTAAATCAGTCTGGGGGATGTATTGCTTCATCAAAATACATCTTAAATAAAGAGCAAGCATGAGTAGTAAAGAAAGTCAAGACTTGTCACATTGTTGTACGTAAGTACAGACCTGTCACCACTGTTTTGACTTAATATAGAAAGATATGTCGCTTTGTTGTACGTAAGTACAGACCTTTGACTACTATCTTAGCTAAATATAAGAGGAATGCTCTACTCTAAGACAAACTAAGAGACTCTGTTGTACGTGAGTACAGAACTGTGTCCAACATTTGCCTTTTAAAGATGATTTTTAAATGCCAAAAAGTCATATTATTTTATGTCTGCCTTGATCACAGAAGTACGTCTAAGTGTGAGACACGTAAGGTAATTTCTTGATCAATAAAAAGGCCAAATGAAAGTTCTAGTGTTGCGTGTTTAGGTGGACAACAATCCAATAATCGGATTGGTGTCTATGTTACAACCAACAATAAAGGGGTGTTAAAAATTCCAAAGTGTGAGAGTGCAACTCCAGATGTGCGTTAGCAATGCTATCTGATTGAACCTTCTACGACTCTCTCACAAATATATTTACTTTGGGTTATTTTTTCTTTAATTTTCACATTTTCGCAATTTATTTTTATCTTTAATTTTCATTTCATTTTATTTTAGTAAGTAGGATCGAAGTCATATACTTGGATGCATTTTAGTTGGAAAAACATGTTGGTACACCCTGCGTGACGATAGCAGTCTAGATATGTAATTGATAGTCATGAATATTAAATAGGGCTTTAATAATACAAGGCATGTTTGTTTGTTCATGATTGTTTATTGGATTTACATGTTCATGTTAAGTTCATGATTGTGAAGACAAGTTCTTGAGGTAATGAACTTGTGAGAATAAGTTCTTAAGGCGTAGAGCATGAACTTAAGTCACACAAGTTCGTATGAACATAGCTATGCTAAGTTCGTATCTGTATGGGATTAAACTTGTAAGTTTGTGGTCTTGGGCGATACACGAACTTAAGGGTTATATTATGAACTTGTTTGTATAATTTCAGGGACTTTTTGTGAACTGCGATTTCACAGTCATAATCCTTTATAAGTTCCATCGAATGTGCTTGTCTCATGTTAAGCTCTTTCTGACTGAAGATATTCTTCAAGCTCTTATGGTCCGTGTATAATTGACAACTGTCAACTCAAGATCATGAGTTGAATAGTCCTTTTCGTGCTAATTTTTAAGCTGTCTAGAGTCATAAGCAATTACTTTTCCACGCTGCATCAGTACATCGCCCAGTCCCAACCTCGAAGCATCCGTGTAAACCACAAAATCCTCATTTCCCCGGTAGAGCAAGTATCGGCGCTTCACTTAACGTCTTCTTCAAGATCTCGAAAGCTTCTTGTTGCACAGTTTCCCAAACAAACGATGCATTCTTCTTCGTTAATGTAGTCAAAGGAACTGCAATCTTTGAGAAGTCCTTTATGAACCTTCTATAGTAGCCCGCCAACCCAAGGAAACTTCTAACTTCCGTAGCTGAACGAGGCGGTTCCCAGTTTCTTATGGCTTCAACTTTAGCTGGATCTACTGAATTCCCAGCTCCCGAAATAACATGTCCTAAAAACTGAATTTGTTGTAGCCAAAACTCACACTTTGAGAATTTGGCATACAACTTTTCCTTCCTTAACAATTCCAATAGCTCTGTTAGATGAACAACATGTCGGGGCGTTGGTTAACCCAAATGGCATAACCAAGAACTCGTAATGCCCATAACGTGTCCTGAAAGCTGTCTTCGGTGCATCTTCTTCTCATACTTTCAACTGACGGTATCCCGACCTCAAGTCAATCTTAGAAAACACACTTGCCCCATGTAGCTGATCAAACAAATCATCTATCCTCGGCAGCGGATACTTGTTCTTAGTAGTTAGCTTATTCAGCTCCCGGTAATCAATGCCCATCCTCATCGTGCCATCTTTCTTCTTAACGAACAAAACAGGGGCTCCCCACAGCGATGAACTTAGTCGAATGAAGCCCTTATCCAACCACTCATTGAGTTGTTTCATCATTTCTTACATCTCTGTAGGAGCAAGGCGATACGGAGAACGAGCTACCGGTGCAGCCCCAGGGATCAAATCTATTCGGAACTCCACTTGTCTCTCAGGCGGCACGCCAGACAAGTCTTCCGGAAACACATCCGGGAATTGTGATACAACAGGCACATCGGCCACAGTCTTCTTTTCAGCCTTGGCATCAATAGCATATGCCACGTAGGCGTCACACCCCTTTTCAACAAGCTTTCGGGCTTTTGCAATGGTCAATACGCACAGATCCCCTCTTCTCCTTTCCCCATATATCCAGATCTCACGCCCCTCCGGAGTAGTTATCTTGATCATTCGTTTCTTACAAACTATATGAGCTTCATTCTCTATCAACCAATCCATTCTGACTATCACATCAAACTCACTTATTCTATCGGGATCAACGTACCTGTAACCACTTCCGGGTTTTCCTTATCATCCTTCGCAGTTATCTGAAATGCATGAGCCGGTGCCCTTTGTGGCTGGTTCCGACGGTTGACTGAACCACCACTAGATCCTCCAGATGATCGGGTTGAAGATGGAGCAGCAGCTGCTGGAGCGTTCGTTCTACAGTTTCTACTATAATGCCCCCATACCCCACACTTATGGCAAGCATCGGCTTTTCGTGGACACTCACTCTGAAAATGGCCCAACTCTCCACAGCAAAAGCAAGCGTGTCCATTAGTGCACTTGCCAAAGTGTTCCAGATGACTCTTATTACAATATTACGGCTCGGTGTTGATGGCGTAGGTACGAGCACGACCAGAAGACCTAGATGATCGGCTATAAGACTGTTGTGGTGAATACTGCGATGAACAAGCAGAACCAGAATATCCCCCTTCACGTTGGCGCTTCGGCGCTGACGGATGTGTTGGGTTAGTAGCAGCAGCGGCAGACCCAATCGAATATCCTGACATGATAAGAATTTGTTCTACATTTCTGGCAGCCTCAAGTAAGCCAACAAACATAGTGTAGCGCATGTTGCTCATAACCCTCCTAATATCCATATCCAAACCAACCTCGAATCTGGTTACTTTCCTTTCCTCGGTATCAACTTGATGAGGCGCAAACAAACTCAGCCTCTGAACTCCACAGCATACTGGGACACAGTCTTAGTCCCCTGCATCAATGTCATGAACTTTGCCTCAAGTCTTCGGCGCTCATCAACCAGACAGTACTGCTGAGTGAATAGATCAGTGAACTCAGCCCAAGTCATTACAGAAACTTTGTCCAAGGTTAAGTCATTAACCATGGAATTCCACCACAAAATCGCATCTTTGGTGAACATAGCAGTAGCATACCGAACCATGTCCTCCTCAGCACAGTCGCTGATTCGGAATGTCCGTTCGGTTGCTGTTATCCATTCAAGTGCGGCAACAGCATCCCCCAATCCATTAAACTCGACTGCTCCATTTCCCTTGAAGTCCTTAAACCGACAACCTTTGGGCTTGTTAGATGACCCAGTGTTGTCATCTTGTTCATCATTGTTTCCCCCCTCTTTTTCCTTATTCTTTCCCTTGTCTTCTCTACTCTTAGCTTTGGCCTCATCTCGAGCCTGAAACTGGTCTTCAATCATCTGAATTTGCTCGGCTGTGAAGACCATCCCTTACGGGGCAGTCCTCAGAGTCTAGGTCCTATATCATGCAACACGATTTCAATCATAACTAAGATAGAGTAATTAAGTTGTGGAATTATAAATTACAGGTACAAACATATTAGAATTAAGTTTAATACAGTTTACAGTTTTCAAATTAAACTTATAAAGGGTACCATCTAATCTAATACATTACATCATACAATCATATCAAATCTACCCAATACCACCACAATTGTTGTCTTCCAATCAGTACCGAAGGGTTTGTTGAGTAGTGGTCCGTGAAAGCTTCAAAACTTGGATATTGAATGACCTAAGAACTAGGTCCAACAGACTTCCCTTTATCATTTCCTGTAAAAATTGTAAAGTAGCAACTGTAAGCAATGCTTAGTGAGATTATAGATTTTCAGATTTCACACATTATCAAGCGGATCATGGGTCTAGCGTGATATATCTTGACTGCCGCTACAGCCATTCATGATTAAGACATAGTAGTCATAGAGTCGGATGATGTTCAAGCCACGCTCACGCTTAAATCATGGGGATCAGCCACATACTGGGCTAGCTACAAGTAAATCAACATGGCGGAACATCGGAGGGTCATTACCAAGTTCAATAGAACTGGTGAAATAGCATGGTCTAGAACAATAGACCGACAAGGCTAATCAAGCTGAATCAATAAGTCAAACGTCTGAGCAATAGTGAACTTAAGTCATCAAAGTCATGAAAGCAATAAATCTCATAGCAGTATCTGAAATGAACTGTAATGCAATGTCATGTGAAATGATAATCAAATAGCTATCATGATACACTGGGCATCACCGAAGCATAGTGAGCACAGTTCTCAATTCAGCTGATCATATATGAATGTCAAGTAATCTATCATCTACAATATGTCTCAACCGGAAATCTCGCATGAAATGTTGAATATCTATAACTCACAGTTTGGGTCTTTATCAAGCAGATATAAAATCCACCACCTGAGTTATCTCCGGATTTATCTTTAAATCTTTTGTCACTCTGATCTTTTGTCAATTCTTTTCAATTCTGTGACCCGCTTTCAATATCCTTAAGTCTTTAAATCAATGTTCAGATATTAACTGAACCTGTCCAGAATTTATCATGTCATATCATTAGCTTTTAGCTTTTAAAATCATTATTTTATCTGATTCTGATAATTGATAACTTATTAATCATTCATTAGTTCCTTTCTTTGTTTCTTTAAATTCTTAGAATTTATATATATATATACATAAATGTATAAATGTATCATGTTGCTTAAATTCATAAATCTTTCATCATTCTTTATGAATATTAAATTATAAAATATCATTTATTTATAATTTAAAGTACCAAAAATAAAACATTTGGATTCGGATCCACCTGGTTCGGATCAGCCGGATTCGGATCGGGCTGAACCGAAATGGGTGATCCGAAATAGCATCATCCGAAATGGGCAGTCAAATTCGGACCAAGCAGGGTACGAAACAGTCATCCGAATTAGGACAAGTCCAAATTTCAAGGAAGGTCCGAATTAGCATCATCCGAAATATAAGGTCCGAAACAAGGGATCCGAATTTGTGCTTCTCATCCGAATTATAGGATCCGAAATGGGGCACCATCCGAAGTAAGCCTCTCATCCGAATTCGGATCCATGCCTACATAATTTTCCCAGAATTGTTATTACATATGTTCATACGGATTTTTAAAAAAAATTCACTAAATTCATATTTAAAAACATGCAACTTAATATATAGTTATATAATCATTATTGGGTTGATTTTATACAATTTTCCCTATCAATAACACAATCATTCTGCCAAAATCATCCAAAATAGGCAAATTTTGTCAAGAACACATATTTTCACAAAAATTCAAATGTCTTGCTTATTTGGACGATCTAACCTCTGATTTTTGTTTCTGTTTCATCTAGTAACTTTAATTCTTCATAATCTAGTAAAATTTTATACATGCAACCTACAATTTCATATTTTTAACTTCTTGTTTTCGATTTTTCACCAAAACCGGACCAACTCTTAAATTCTTGAAATTTAATTAAAAATTACCTCAAATCTTGTAGCTTGATGTTGTAGAATACTTCTTGTAACTCCTTCTTGAATTTATACTTCAATTAATACACAAATTATGGGAATTTTTGATGATTTTTGGTAGAATCCGTGGGTTATAGAGAGAGAGTAGATTTCTTAAATGGTGTTTAAATTTCCCTTAACCTGAGTTTATATATATCTCATTTTATCTTTAGGTGAAATTAACCCACTTCTACTTTTGTATTTTACATCTCTTTTAATTTAATCATTTTTTAATACTTTATATCATAAATATAATTTAATTACATAATCTCATACTCAATTAAATTACAAAACAAATAATGTAATAAAATTACATTATTAGATCAAAATACAGAAATTAAAACTGGATCAAAAGTTAGGTTGTTACAGAATGGGCTCCATCACGCACAAACTTCGTCCTCGAAGTTAGCTATGTTCGAACAGACTTGGATAAGTTGCTTTCATGACATCTTCAGATTCCCAAGACTGATGCGAACCTTTGTGGTGTTTCCACTGGACGAGCACCATCTGTATCTCTTTATTTCGAAGCTTTTTGGTATTCGAGTCCACAATACGTTCCGGCTCTTCAACCACTCGAAGCTTCTCATCAATCTGCAGATCAACATGTGGAACTTGCACTTCTCTTTCATCAGCTAGACTCTTTCTCAAATGACTAAAATGGAATACAGGATGTATTCCAGCTAAGTCAGTTTGCAATTCAAGACGATAGGATTGATTTCCTATGTTTTCCAAAATCTTGAATGGACCAATGAATCTCGGAGCCAGTTTGCTTCGCTTTATGAATCTCACCACATTCTTCATTGGGGATACTTTCAGCATCACCCAGTCGTTAACTGCAAAACTGATAGATCTGTGTCGATTGTCATAATATGACTTCTGCCTGCTTTGAGCTTCAAGGATGTTTCTTCTGACCAGTTGAATTTTCGCATGAGTCAACTGTAAAAGGGCAGGACCCGCTATAGGCGATTCACCTGTTTCACGCCAACAGGTGGGAGTTCTGCACTTTCTTCCATATAAAGCTTCAAAAGGAGCCATCTTGATCGTTGAATGATAACTGTTATTATACGAGAATTCGACCAGAGGCAAGTGGTCATCCCAATTACCACCCAGATCAAGAACGCAGGCACGAAGCATATCTTTGAGAGTAAGGATAGTACGTTCACTTTGGCCATATGCACTTGGGTGATAAGCTGTTGATGCGAGTGTCGTTAACCCATCAAAAATACCACTAAATACCTTAGAAGCTAGGGTAAGTAGGGATCGTATCCACAGAGAGCGAGAGGTTAATTACACGTATTTGAGCGACTAGCGTTGTAAAATAATTAATTTAAAAAGATTGATTTGGTTTGTAAAAAGGTGATTGCTTGATTTATAAAACTAATTACTTGCGAAATTTGCAAAAACAAAACTTAATGAATTTGTTTGATTGAATAAAGTACGAAGATAACCATTCCCGGATTCCACACCTCGCTTTGTTTTTAATTTATAAAAATGATATAAAGATTGCATAGACATAATCTTTGTTATAATTATTATTAAAATCGTTACGTGATCTTGGGCATAGCGCGTGACACGTTTGATTACTCGTCTTAATTAAACAATTAACTCGGCACGAATAATAAAATGTCAACGAACTATCTTGTGAAACGCAACAAAACAAATAACAATAATTCGTTTACAATCTAAATATAAATAATAAAACTATGCAAACTTAAAGTAATCGTTCATAAAATAAAACTTAGCGATGTGCTTCCTCCGAGAATGATTATGATGAGACTAGCCGGACATTGTTGGTGCAATGTTCAAGAGTTGTGTGTCCATCTTCGTAGCTTGACTCGTGTGCTCTTCGTACGTGTGTTCGCTCAAACGGGGTTCTTTTCCTTGGCTTTCTCTCCCAAAAAACGATTCCTATTTGTCTTCTATGACTTGGTATTTATAGAGAAGTGCTGGAAACCCTAAAAACGGCTCAGAAACCCTTTTTTCGGGTTGAACGCAGCCGCAGAAGCAGGCCTGCGCCCCCCCGCGCCCCGGTCTGCGCCCCGGTCTACGCTTGGGCTTTTCGATGGGAAAATTCATTATGTTGAGCACTCGGTTGTGGAGCAGGGCTGCGCCCCCCCCTGCGCTTGGCTCTCTAAAAAGTTCTCCGATTTTTCTCATTTTTTGCCAAACTTAGACTTAAATTGGTCACCTACACAAGCAATGAAATTCATCAATAGTAGCACATTCTACGACATATTTTCATTTAAAACTAACACTTTTACACTTAATAAACATGGTTATTTATAACCCGATCAAACTTCCCCAACTTAACCCTTGATCGTCCCGAGCAAGCAACGAAAATCAGATTTTAAACGTATCGGGTTTATCAAGCGTAAAAGATACAACAAACTCATTTAAACAAACACTAGGCTTCATAAACATGTTTATATTCAAAGACACGAACTGATTACTTTCAGATATATCGTGACGTCTCTCGGATAGTTGTTCAAAAATTCCTCACCACTATCATCCTTTTAGCTCAAGGTTATAGAATTGAATTCACGTGGGTCACTGGACCATCTTTTTCCTGAATGCATGACTTTAGCTACTAATTTTTCTTTTCTTTTCTTTTTACTCTTTTCATGGAATGTCTATGTTTTGCATTCAAGTTTAGACGTGACTTTCTATTTGATTCGTGTAGCAGGAATTAGGTCAGCCGCTCCCAGACCAGTCGGCCTTAGGGGACTAGGCATGATGGTACCCTTCAGACTTAATCTCCTGAATCAACTAGGTCACACTTGAATTGAGGCTTTATTCGTGTTCGCTTCCTCCCCCTTATTGCATGAATTAATAGCGGCTATTGGAACTTTTGTTATTTATCGCTTGTTACCTCACGTTATATCCTACTTCCAATTCAGTTCACTTCTTTGAAATCAAGCATTTATGACTCTTTGTGCTCTATTTAAACTCATTTATTTATATCTTTTTACTTGAAACCGACCTAACTAACATCATCATATTTAGGTTGCAAGCTCAACAACAAGGAAAATTATAGCGAAATAGATCGAAGTATCCTTAATAGCTCTTTTCTCGCTTAATCAAGTCTCGAAAGTAACATGCTTTATTCGACAAAAATGGCAAAATAATACGGTAATTGAAACACTTATGTAATGGAACGAGGATACCTGGTTACTGTTGTGGAGGTTGTCCGAAGTTGCTGTCGTAGAACTCACTGAAAGGCCCATCATCTTCTCGTGCTAGTAATTTTCTTCAAACTTCCCCAACTTGAGTTGAAAACTCAAGTTTAACTGAGATCAACACTAACAATGGCACCTTAAATCTTTATAAGTGAGTTATTTGACCAAAAAGTTGTCATTTTTCGTAAATTTTTTTCTCGGTTTCACGATATATAACATATAAAGCATAGTGTGAAGCATAATGCGTCCCCCTTCCCCAACTTAAAGAATTCGGGCGTCCTCGGCACACAGATAATTATGAAACAAGAAACATTTACGATGAAATGAAACAACACATGTAGCATCTAAGTATCGAATATTCAAGCATGTGCAATATAGTATTGGCGCAACACACATTTTGCTAGGAATTGCCCCTCCATAACGTAAGTATATTCCTTTTAATTTCCTCCAATCTCAATGGTCCCGATTGTGCAAATTCTTTCCCCAACTTAGTTGGTTACCGCATGTGACATTTTGTAGTAAAGTCAAGCTTAAACGCAGCTAAGTGTTTTAAAGGACGATTTAAGAAATACTAACAATAATAACTAAATATAACTGAATAAACGAAATTAAAGCACACTTTCGTGGTGAAAAACGATTGCACTTAGCATGTGCAACAAGCCTTTAAACCCCTCAGTAGCCTGAGTGGACGAGTTATAGTCTCGTGAGGGTTTCTATGGAACACACCCACAAAGTTCGCTGGATTGCCTTCCAGAAAGCGCTAAGTTTAATGTCTTCAGCCAGACATTTTGGAAATCTTAATATTTAAGTGATATCTTCCAAGACCATTGTCTCAGATGATATAATTTCGTTATCAGCCCATTGTACATATAATTTTAATCGGTGTCCGTTCACTTTAAACGGTTCACCGCCTTTCTAATCTATTATTTCAACCGCACCATGGGGGTAGACGTTAGTTACTGTGTATGGGCCTGACCATTTACTTTTTAGTTTGCCTGGGAAGAGCCGCATGCGTGCGTTGAATAACCAAACTTTGTCACCTTTATTAAACACCTTTCGTTTAATTAGTCGGTCGTGGAAGGCTTTTGTTTTTTCTTTGTATATTTTAGCACTTTCATAAGCTTCCCTCCGTATTTCTTCTAATTCGTTTAATTGGTATTTTCGATTTATACCGGCAGCTGTTAAATTGAGATTTGCATTTTTAATTGCCCATAACGATCGGTGTTCTAGCTCAACCGGGAGATGACATAGTTTCCCATAAACTAGCTTATAGGGAGACATACCAATAGGGGTTTTATACGCTGTACGATACTCCCAAAGTGCATCATCTAATCGTATTGACCAATCTTTCCTATCGGGTCGTACTGTTTTTTCTAGTATACGCTTAACCTCCCTGTTAGATACCTCTACTTGTCTACTAGTTTGTGGGTGATATGGGGTGGCTATCTTATGTGTTACTCCATAATGCTTAAGTAGTTTGCTAAAGTACGTATTTTTAAAATGAGAACCCCCATCACTAATTATGGCTCTAGGGATTCCATGGCGAGAAAATATATTACGTTTAACGAATTGGCAAACTACTTTGTGGTCATTAGTCCTTGTGGCTTCGGCCTCTACCCATTTAGAGATGTAAGCAACTGCCACTAAGATATATTCGAAACCGTATGACTTAGGGAATGGTCCCATAAAGTCTATGCCCCACACATCGAAAATCTCTACTATAAGGATTGGTGTCATATGCATTTGGTCTCGTTTTGAGATACCTCCTATTTGCTGGCATCGTAGGCATGACTTAACAAACTCGTAGGCGTCCTTAAAGATGGTCGGCCAAATGAATCCACTTTGTAGGATTCGATGACCTGTCTTTTTAGCACTAAAATGGCCTCCACATGCATACGAGTGACAGTGATTTAAAATGTCGTAATGCTCGTTGTCTGGAACACATCGCCGAATAATCTGATCTACTCCTATTTTGAATAAATTCGACTCCTCCCAAATGTATTGTTTAGTTTGACAGAAGAAATACTTTGTTTGATGTGAGTTCCAGTGGCCTGGGATTTAACCTGTGACAAAATAGTTTACTAAGTTAGCAAACCAAGGCACTTTTGCGATGAACAATAATTGTTCATCTGGGAAATTGTCCCGAATGGAGTCCAGCATATCAGTGGTGATTGCTGGTAATCTCGAGAGATGGTCTGCTACTACATTTTCTGAGCCCTTTTTATCTCGGATTTCTAAGTCGAATTCTTGTAGTAACAAGATCCAGCGAATTAGCCATGGCTTAGCATCTTTCTTAGCCAAGAGGTGTCGTAAGGCACTGTGATCGGAATACACAATGACCTTAGCGCCCCAGACATAAGATCTAAATTTATCTAGCGCATACACTACTGCAAGCAATACTTTTTCAGTTGTTGTGTAATTAATTTGAGCTTCAGAGAATGTTCTACTTGCATAGTATATTACCACGGGCTTTTTGTCCACTCTTTGACCAAGGACAGCACCTACTGCATGATCACTTGCGTAGCACATGATCTCAAAGGGCTGAGACCAATCAGGTGATTGCAGAATTGGTGCCTCCGTGAGCTTCATTTTTAATGTATTGAACGCCTCTTTACAGTCTTTATCAAAGTTGAACGGTGCGTCTTTCAGGAGAAGGTTACATAGGGGTTTGGTTATGGCACTAAAATCTTTTATGAACCTCCTATAGAAACCTGCATGTCCTAGGAAGGAACGAATCCCCTTAATATTAGTCGGCGGTGGTAACGAGGAAATTATTTGTATTTTAGCTCGATCAACCTCCATTCCCCTTTCAGAAACTATGTGTCGTAAGACTACTCCCTCTTTAACCATAAAATGACTTTCTCCCAGCTTAGTACCAAATTGTTTTCAGTACACCGCTTGAGAACTTTTTCTAAATGAGAGAGACACCCTTCGAATGACTTATCAAATATAGAAAAGTCGACCATGAAGATTTCAAGGGACCCTCCGACCATGTCTGAAAATATGGCCATCATACATCGCTCGAATGTGGCCGGAGCGTTACATAATCCAAATGGCATTCTTCGGTAGGCGAATGTGCCATACGGACACGTAAATCTCGTCTTATCTTGATCTTCTGGGTGTATCGGAATTTGATTATACCCTGAATAGCCATCTAAGAAACAATAGAATTTCTGCCCTGCTAATTTCTCTACTATTTGGTCGATGAATGGCAGAGGGAAATGATCTTTCGAGGTTGCGATATTTAGCTTTCTGTAGTCGATACATACTCTCCACCCCGTTACAGGGCGAGTTGCAATCTTTTCTCCTTCAGGAGTATCGACAACAGTGATTCCAGATTTCTTTGGAACCGTCTGTGTGGGACTAACCCATTGGCTATCTGATACCGGATCAATAATTCCAGCATCTAGCCATTTTAACACTTCCTTCTTCACTATCTCTCTAAGGTTAGGGTTTAGCCTCCTCTGAGCATCTATACTCGGCTTAGCTGTTGGATCAGTTATGATCCTGTGCATACACAACGTTGGGCTAATTCCCTTAAGATCTGTTATGGTCCAGCCTACCGCTTCCTTATATCTCGATAACACTTCTAACAAGGTCTTTTCTTGTGCAGCAGTAAGATCTGTTGCGATGATTACAGGCAGTGTACTCTCAGGGCCAAGAAAAGTGTATTTGAGATGAGCTAGAAGTGGTTTCAACTCTAATTTGGGTGGTTGCTCTAAAGACGGTTTTGCTGATGGTGGAAGGTCAGTCGGAAGTTTTTCGATCTTATGTGTCCATGGTGGTTGAGTAGAATCCACTGACTGAACACGTTCAAGTTCGAACTCCTTAGCTTCAGGCATGTTATCTAGCTTATGCTCATTATAGTACAGAATCAGTTCCACTGGATCTTTACATGTTATTGTTGATAATTGTTGTTGTATTAAATCATCAACTAGGTCTATCATGTAGCACTTTGAATCCAATGGTGCAGTAGGTACGTTGTTAAAGACATTAAGTCGGAGTTTGCGGTTTCCGAATGCTATGTCTAATGCACCTGTCCTGCAATTGATTTGAGCATTGATTGTAGCTAAGAAGAGACGTCCTAATATAATTGCCGGCTGGCTTTCTTTGTAAGCACTGTCTGAGTCCAACACTAAGAAGTCTACTGGATAGTAGAAGTCTTCGACCTTAACGATTACATTGGATAACATCCCTCGTGGTACTTTGGTAGACCTATCTGCTAATTGTAGGATGACATCTGTTGTCTGTAGGGTTCCTAGATCATGTTGGTCAAATAAATTACCAGGTAAAATATTAACACTTGCCGCTAAGTCTAGAAGTGCTTTTTTAATTTGAATATCGCCAATAGTTACCGGGATCAAGGGTGATCCTGGATCTTTTAGTTTAGGCGGCAGTGAGCTAGTGATAACCGCACTGACTTGTTCAGTGAGGTTGATTTGCTTTGGAAGAGTTATTTTAAATTTTCGTTTTTGAGTACAAAGGTCTTTTAAAAATTTAGCGTAAGAAGGGACTTGTTGTATAGCTTTGATTAAGGGAATGTTAATTTTAACTTGATTAAAAATATCCCATAACTCTTTGTTTTTAGGTCCTTTCTTACCATAAGGAAACGAAGCTGGATTTTCTAAGGCCGTTGGGTAGGGAGCAATTTCAGTATTGAAACTCCCTTCCCCAACTTTAGTCTCTACTGGTTTCTTGGCTTCTACTTCCTTAAAGGTTACTTTCTTAATTTTTGTTTCTACCTTTGACTCTGATCTGGGTGGTTCTTATTCATAAGCAATTTCTACCTTGTCGTCTGTCTCACTCTCCTTAGGCATTTCTATTTTATTATCTACTTCCTTTCCACTCCTAAGGGTAGTGACCTTATTTACCTCGTTCACTTCGTTGACTTCATATTTCTTTTCTTTGCCATGGTGGTGCGATGGGTAAACTGTGGTGTTGCTTGGAAGCTTCCCTTCTTCTCGTTTAGTTAAGGACTCTGCAATTTGTCCCATCTGCCTTCCGAGCATCTCCATAGTTTTTGCTTGAACCATGGTTTGTTGTTTCATGAATTCCATAAACTCGGAAAACTCTTTCGAGTTTCCCGACACTGGTCTAGAATCATTTTCTTCTTTAGGGTCTTGGAGTTTATAGTACCGATCATCCTTTGTAGCTGAGGTCGATCCATATTGGAAATCTCGGTTTTGTTGGCGAGGTTGCTCATATCTTGGCTTTGGGGGAGCATCATTGTCTTGATTATCCCTCCAACTAAAGTTCGGGTGTTTTCTCCATCCCGGATTGTAGGTCTCCGAGTAGGGGTTCTCCCGTTCTCTTCGTTGCTGAAAGCCAAACGCTTCGTTCACATACTCTTCGTGCGTGAAGGTATGTGGGCAATTCTCGGTTGGATGAGAAGGATCTCCACAAGTGACACAGCAGACCTGTGCCACTGTAGCCTTTCCCATTCCTTTCATCAACAAGTCCATCTTTTTGCTTAGCTCGGATATGTCAGATTTAACTTCCTTCTTCCATGCGTTGTCTATGCCCATAACTTGGACACCAACACTATTATCTGAAGCCGCTTGGACTTTTAAACCTTTGCTTAACTGGGTTAATAATTCCCAAGCTTCATCATCTTCCTTAGCTAAAAAGGTTCCGCCTGAAGCAGCGGTAATCATATTCCTACTTTCTTGAGTAACCCGATCGAAAAAGGTTTTAATTAGCATCCATTTAGGAATTTCATGGTGAGGGCATGTTCTTAGTAATTCATTTAACCTATTAAAGGCTTCATGTAATTAATCCCCTATTTTCTGTTTAAATCCCGTTATTTCTTTACGTTTTTCAGTAGTTTTGCTAATTGGGTAATATTCGGTTAGAAATTCTTTTTTCATCTCATCCCAGTTAGTTATACTATTAGTGGGAAGTGACACGAACCAATTTTTCGCCCTTTCCTTTAAGGAGAAAGGAAAGAGTCTGAGTTTCAGTGCGTCTACGGTCATTCCCCTAACGTGATTGGCCTTACATATGGCAGTGAATTCAGCTAAATGCTCATACGGTTCTTCGCTTGGTGCTCCGCGAAAAACGGGTAATATGCTAAATAGCTGTGGCCTAATTTCGGGTTCATTCTCATTAATTGGGTAGAGAATGGGTGATGGATCAGGGATATCACCCGGCCTATAATGAGATTCTACGATTCGACGGTCTCCCATTGGTCTTTGGTTTTGTTGGACGTTAACAAGAACGTTATCGATGTTCTCGTCTTCCGAATTAATTATTTCTTCTTCCACGTTTACTTTAGGAGCAATATTTTTAGTTTCATTTGATTGAGTTGTGGCTCGCCTATTAGATCTAGCAGTTTTTTCGATTTCTGGATCAAACTTCAAGGGTGAAATTCTACCAGAATATCGTGTGTGCATAAACCTATGAGGGCTAGATGAAGAATTTGAACTAGAAACTTTCTTTTTGGTGAGAATCGATGCTTGCGCCGCGATTCCCTTTTTCTTAATAAACTAAGGCAATAATTAAAGCTGAAACTAATTAAATAGGATAATAGCAAAATAAATAAATTTAAACTAAATTAAATAAGCAACTTAAAGCAAATAAGCAAATAAATTGAGATTGACTAAATTAACTAAATTACTCTAGAAAAACTTAAGTAACTAAACTAAGCTAATTACTAAAATACGTGATTTAAGCGCAACCGCTCCCCGACAACGGCGCCAAAATTTGATCCGAGTGTCGTTAACCCGTCAAAAATACCACTAAATACCTTAGAAGCTAGGGTAAGTAGGGATCGTATCCACAGAGAGCGAGAGGTTAATTACACGTATTTGAGCGACTAGCGTTGTAAAATAATTAATTTAAAAAGATTGATTTGGTTTGTAAAAAGGTGATTGCTTGATTTATAAAACTAATTACTTGCGAAATTTGCGAAAAGAAAACTTAATGAATTTGTTTGATTGAATAAAGTACGAAGATAACCATTCCCGGATTCCACACCTCGCTTTGTTTTTAATTTATAAAAACGATATAAAGATTACATAGACATAATCTTTGTTATAATTATTATTAGAATCGTTACGTGATCTTGGGCATAGCGCGTGACACGTTTGATTACTCATCTTAATTACACAATTAACTCGGCACGAATAACAAAATGTCAACGAACTATCTTGCGAAACGCAACAAAACAAATAACAATAATTCATTTACAATCTAAATATAAATAATAAAACCATGCAAACTTAAAGTAATCGTTCATAAAATAAAACTTAGCGATGTGCTTCCTCTGAGAATGATTATGATGAGACTAGTCGGACATTGTTGGTGCAATGTTCAAGAGTTGTGTGTCCATTTTCGTAGCTTGACTCGTGTGCTCTTCGTACGTGTGTTCGCTCAAACGGGGTTCTTTTCCTTGGCTTTATCTCCCAAAAAACCATCCCTTTTTGTCTTTTATGACTTGGTATTTATAGAGAAGTGCTGGAAACCCTAAAAACGGCTGAGAAACTCTTTTTTCGGGTTGGGTGCAGCCGCAGGAGCAGGCCTGCGCCCCCCCCCCCCCCTGCGCCCCGGTCTGCGCCCCCCCTGCGCCCCGGTCTACGCTTGGGATTTTCGATGGGAAAATTCATTCTGTTTAGCACTCGGTTGGGGAGCAGGGCTGTGCCCCCCCCCCCCCCCCCGTGCTTGGGTCTCTAAAAAGTTCTCCGATTTTTCTCAATTTTTGCCAAACTTAGACTTAAATTGGTCACCTACACAAGCAATGAAATTAATCAATAGTAGCACATTCTACGACATATTTTCATTTAAAACTAACTCTTTTACGCTTAATAAACATGGTTATTTATAACCCGATCAGCTGTACTCATAGAAATTCGAGTACACATCCCTTCTTGCAGCGCTTTCCAAAATCTTGAAGTGAAACGACTATCACGATCAGAGACGATAGACTTTGGCACACCGTGACGAGAAATGACTTCAGTGATATACATCTGTCACAATCTATAAAGAGAGTACGTCTCTTTCATCGGTATGAAGTGAGCTGACTTCGTTAAACGATCCACGACTACCTAGATGGAGTCGTGCTGTCTCTTGGTTTTCGGCAATATCTTGACAAAATCCATGGTTATATTCTCCCACTTCCACTCAGGAACTGGTTGTGGTTGCATATCTCCGAAGGGTTTCTGATGTTCTGCCTTAACCATCTGACAGACTCTGCAGCTTTCAACGAATCGACCGATGTCTTTCTTCATTCCTGGCCACCAATAATCTGCCTTCAGATCGAAGTACATCTTTGAGCTGCCAGGATGAATAGATAACATGGACTGATGGGCTTCTGATAGAAGAGTGCTGCGAATAGAACCATACTTAGGAATCCAGATTTGGTTTCCCTTGAGACATTAGAGTCCCAAATGATTCATAGATAGAAATTGAAGTTGCCTTTTAAGATTTTCAGAACATAGATTATCTTCTTTCAGTGTTTCAACTTGGGCAGATTTGATGTCTTTGATAAGATTAGAAGAGAATACAATAGGAGTTAGGGCATAGCAACACTTTTCTGGACATGTATTTCTACTCAAAGCATCAGCGACCACATTGGCTTTGCCGGGATGATACAGGATCTCGCAATCATAGTCCTTGATAAGTTCCAAGGACCGACGCTGTTTCATGTTCAGATCCTTTTGAGTGAATAGATGCTTCAGACTTTTATGATCGGTGTCAAGCTAACACCTAGTCCCATAAAGATAGTGACGCCAGATCTTTAGTGCAAAGGTAACAACAGCCAACTCAAGATCATGAGTTGGTGCACTTTTCTCATAGTCTTTCAATTGCCTTGAAGCGTAGGCAATGACTTTTCCCCTTTGCATGAGGACACAACCTAAACTTGTACCAGATGTATCGCTATAAACGACAAAGTCATCATTTCCTTCTGGTAAGGCTAGGAACGACGCTTGAATTAGTTTCTGCTTCAGAGTCTCAAATGCCTCTTGTTGTTTATTAGTCGATACGAAAGGTGTATTCTTTCGTGATAGCATTGTGAGAGGTACAACAATCATCGAGAAGTCCTTAATGAATCGCCAATAGTAACCAGCCAATCCAAGGAAACTTCTGATTTCGGAGGCATTGCGAGGTGTTTGCCATTTCTGAACAGCCTCGACTTTAGAAGGATCAACGGAGATGCCTTCGCTAGATATGACATGGCCAAGGAATTGAATCTAGAAAGAAATCAGAATGAAATTTCAAGTTTTCATTCAGTCAAAGAACACTTAGGAAATAGCTCGGGACAATATAAAGTTGTACCTGTCTGAGCCAGAATTCGCACTTAGAGAATTTTGCGTAGAGTCTTTCCTTTCTCAGTAACTCTAGCAATTGCCGCAGATGAACAACATGATCAGCCTCCGTTTTGGAGTAAATCAGAATATCGTCTATGAATACGATAACTGACTTATCCAGCATTGGTCTGCACACACGATTCATGAGATCCATGAACGCCGCTGGTGCATTTGTCAGACCGAAAGGCATTACAAGAATTTCATAATGACCGTATCTTGTTCGGAAGGCTGTCTTTGGAATATCATCGTCTCTTACTTTCAATTGATGATACCCAGAATGAAGATCGATTTTAGAAAAATAGCTTGCTCATTGTAGCTGATCAAATAGATCATCAATCCTGGACAAAGGATATTTATTCTTGATAGTGACTTTGTTCAACTCCCGATAAACGATGCACATTCGGAGAGTTTCGTCTTTCTTCTTAACGAATAAGACAGGTGCACCCCACGGAGATGAACTAGGTCGGATAAAACCCTTTTCTAACAGCTCTTGCAACTGCTTTGACATTTCCTGCATTTCTGCAGGTGCAAGTCTGTAGGGAGTTTTAGCAAAGGTAGTCGCACCAGGAACTAAGTCAATTCCAAATTCGACTAGTCGTTCCGGTGGCACTCCAAAGATATCATCAGGGAATACGTCTGTGAACTCATAGACGATAGGAATATCAGCTACAGATTTCTTGCTGTCTTCAGAAACATTTTCAGATGAGCCAAAACACAAGTAGGATTCATGACCTTTAGATAGATATTTATACGCTTTTCCACGGATATGAAACAATGAACACCTTTTCGCTTCTCGCCTTTGATTTCTAACACTCGGCCATCTGAAGACTTGATCCTGATGATTCGACGGTGTCAGACTATCGTAGCCTCGTTATTCATTAGCCAGTCCATGCCGATGATGACATCAAATTCTTTCAACGGAATCGGAATAAGATCGAGATTGAATACAATGTTATCAACGAGCAGAGTGCAGTTACGGTATACGGAATCAGCCGTAACATAGTTATTACTGGTTGTCTCAATATCAAACACGACAGGAAGCTTAGATGGAGATTTAGATAATCTTTGAGCAAAAGTAGTCGATATAAAGGAACGACTAGCACCGGAATCAAATAATACACGGGCAGGGATTGAATTAAGCATGAACGTACCGGTAACCACGTCAGGGTTTTCCTTTGATTCCTCGGTTGTTATCTGAAATGCTCGAGTCCTTGCAGTTGGAGTTGCGGCTGAACTTTTCATTTTAGATCCTCCAGTTGACGATTGTGACTGACCTCGTTGCCCACTACGACACTGATACATGAAATGTCCGCGCTTTCTGCATTTTGCACATCCAAGTCCTTGTTGGGGACATTCTTCGCTGCTGTGACCAATTCTGTTACATGCAAAGTAGGTGACGTCGTCTGGATTACACAATCCCATATGTGATTTTCTGCAGAATCGTAGTTTGTTCGTTAGAGAATAGGCTTGAGCTTTCTGAGGCGATCTGTATTGTTGAGACTGCTGGGGTTGCTGATATTGGGACTTTTTTGGCTTAAATAATCTGCCGAATCTTTGCTTCTTTGGAGGAGAAGGACATGTCGGGTTAGTCGATGGAGCATAGAGTTGATCGCCATACTCTAGATATCCTCTCTCAATCTGCCTTGCCGCTTCAACCATTTCTAGGTAACTTTTATACTTTATCGCGCTCATTGGGTGTCGATATCTCGGGTTAAGCCCTCCATAGAATCGATTCATCTATCTTTCTTCAGTGGCTACTTGATATGATGAATAACCACAGAGCCGCGAGAATTCGTGCTCGTACTCGTCAACAGATTTGGTTCCTTGGGTCAGCTGCATCAATTGAATTTCCATCTTGTCTCGTTGATCAGTTGGACAATACTTCGCGTTAAACATATCGAGGAACTAGTCCCATTCAAAAGTCTCAATAACTTCCTCGCCATAAATACTCCTCTGAGTTTTCCACCAGGCACGGCCAGCACCAACAAACAATGCTGAAGCATAACACACTTTCTTGGATTCTAAACAATCAGAGATTCTAAATATCTCTTCAGTATGGCTGATCCAATCCATCGCCTGAATTGGATTAACTATACCCTCAAAGTTCAGGGCACCGTTAGGTTTGAAATCTATAAATTTACAACCTTTTGGCTATGCAATTTGGGCTTCAGGGTTCGAGTTATCAGAATCAGATTCATCGTTCTGGACATGTTTTTCTTTTCGCTTATTCTTTTTATCATCACTTCTTTTATCTTCGACCTCATCTCTGGCCTGAAACTGTTCTTGCATAATCTTATTTTGTTGTTCAGAATGTTGCGCTATTAACTTTTGCATCATTTCAAACATTTGTTGTGGGGTCATGTTGTTGAGAATGTCACCTGATCCTGACATCTTTACTGAAACTTAAAATCATTTAACTATCAGTTTATAGACTTAGATCTATGTACCCTTTTTCCCATCCTAACAATCTGCACATCCTATCTCAGTTCAAACCACCTAAATGATTGATACATATGTACTGCTTCAGTTTGAGATCAAGTAGTACTCACGTAATACTTGATTCACTCAAACTATGGGCTTTGATACCATCCTGTGAAGACCATCCCTTACGGGGCAGTCCTCAGAGTCTAGGTCCCATATCATGCAACACGATATCAATCATAACTAAGATAGAGTAATTAAGTTGCGGAATTATAAATTACAGGTACAAACATATTAGAATTAAGTTTAATAAAGTTGACAGTTTTCTAATTAAACTTATAAAGGGTACCATCTAATCTAATACATTACATCATACAATCATATCAAATCTACCCAATACCACCACAATTGTTGTCTTCCAATCAGTACCGAACGGTTTGTTGAGTAGTGGTCTGTGAAAGCTTCAAAACTAGGATATTGAATGACCTAAGAACTAGGTCCAACAGACTTTCCTTTATCTTTTCCTGTAAAAATTGTAAAGTAGCAACTGTAAGCAATGCTTAGTGAGATTATAGATTTTCAGATTTCACACATTATCAAGCGGATCATGGGTCAAGCGTGATATATCTTGACTGCCGCTACAACCACTCATGATTGAGACATAGTAGTCATAGATTCGGATGATGTTCAAGCCACGCTCACGCTTAAATCTTGGGGATCAGCCACATACTGGGCTAGCTACCAGTAAATCAACATTGCGGAAAATCAGAGGGTCATTACCAAGTTCAATAGAACTGGTGAAATAGCATGGTCTAGAACAATAGACCGACTAGGCTAATCAAGCTGAATCAATAAGTCAAATGTCTGAGCAATAATGAAAGGTTAAGTCATCAAAGCCATGAAATCAATAAATCTCATAGCAGTATCTGAAATGAACTGTAATGCAATGTCATGTGAAATGATAATCAAATAGCTATCATGATACACTGGGCATCACCGAACCATAGTGAGCACCGGTCTCAATTCAGCTGATCATATAAGAATCTCAAGTAATCTATCATCAACAATATGTCTCAACCGGAAATCTCGCATGAAATGCTGAATATTTATAACTCACAGTTTAGGTCTTTATCAAGCAGATATAAAATCCACCACCTGAGTTATCTCAGGATTTATCTTTAAATCTTTTGTCACTCGGATCTTCTGTCAATTGTTTTTAATTCTGTGACCCGCTTTCAATATCTTTAAGTCTTTAAATCAATGTTCAGATATTAACTGAACCTGTCCAGAATTTATCATGTCATATCATTAGCTTTTAGCTTTTAAAATCATTATTTTAACTGATTCTGATAATTGATAACTTATTAATCATTCATTAGTTCCTTTCTTTGTTTCTTTAAATTCTTAGAATTTATGTGTGTGTATATATATATATATATATATATATATATATATATATATATATATATATATATATATATATATATGTATGTATAAATGTATCATGTTGCTTAAATTCATAAATCTTTCATCATTATTTATGAATATTAAATTATAAAATATCATTTAATTATAATTTAAAGTACCCAAAATAAAACATTTGGATTCGGATCCACCTGGTTCGGATCAGCCGGATTCAAACCAGGCTGAACCGAAATGGGTGATCTGAAATAGCATCATCCGAAATGGGCAATCAAATTCGGACAAAGCAGGGTCCGAAACAGTCATCTGAATTAGGACAAGTCCAAATTCCAAGGAAGGTCCGAATTAGCATCATCCGAAATATAAGGTCCGAAACATGGGATCCGAATTTGTGCTTCTCATCTGAATTATAGGATCCGAAATGGGGCACCATCCGAAGTGATCCTCTCATCCGAATTCGGATTCAACCGAATTCGGATCCATGCCTTCATAATTTTCCTAGAACTGTTCTTCATGTTCTTACATAGGTTCATACGGATTTTTAACAAAAATTCACTAAATTCATATTTATCAACATGCAACTTAATATGTAGTTATATTGTCATTATTGGGTTGATTTTATACAATTTTCACTATCAATAACACAATCATTCGGCCAAAATCATCCAAAATAGGCAAATTTTGTCAAGAACACATATTTTCACAAAAATTCAAATCTCTTGCTTATTTGGACGATCTAACCTCTGATTTTTGTTTCTCTTTCGTATAGTAACTTTAATTCATCATAATCTACTAAAATTTTATACATGCAACCTACAATTTCATATTTTTAATTTCTTGTTTTCGGTTTTTCACCAAAACCGGACCAAACTCTTAAATTCTTGAAATTTAATTAAAAATTACCTCAAATCATGTAGGTTGATGTTGTAGAATACTTCTTGTAACTCCTTCTTGAATTTATTATTCAATTAATACACAAATTATGGAAATTTTTGATGATTTTTTGTAGAATCTGTGGGTTATAGAGAGAGAGTAGATTTCTTAAATGGTGTTTAAATTACCATTAACTTGAGTTTATATATATTTCATTTTATCTTTAGGTTAAATTAACCCACTTCTACTTTTGTATTTTACATCTCTTTTAATTTAATCATTTTTTAATACTTTATATCATAAATATAATTTAATTACATAATCTCATACTTAATTAAATTACAAAACAAATAATGTAATAAAATTACATTATTAGATTGAAATACAAAAATTAAAACTGGATCAAAAGTTAGGTTGTTACATCGGCCATCAAGGCTAGCATTATTTCTCTTGTTTCTTCGGGTGTCATTTCTTCTCCAGACATGTTCTGAAATATAAAAAATATAACTTGTTTAGTAATCATTAATTTAAAGACACCACCCAATTGTCCCGTATGAAAGTCAACTTCTTATGATTACTGGATCATAACCTATCATATTTCAGATCATTACTTAAATCACTACATATCATCACTTAATGTTTGAGAGCAAGACCTCACGGACACTTGAATCTCAAACTACTGCTCTGATACCATCTCGATGTGACACCCTTGCCACAATAACCACCATTACAATACACCGAGGATTAATCACCAAATATAAATTACATAATGATCTAGATACTTAAATTAAAGTGCGGAAGCATAAAAGTACATAATAAAAATTACAACTGTTTCAAACACCCTACGGTGCTACAAGGTTTCAAGTCTAAATCTACATATTCAAACTTTATTACAATCATCCCAAATATAATACAACATTGGTCCCATAGCACAATTACCGATTGAGTATTAGTTATCTTGCAAGACTTCACAAACGACCTAACTAGAAGGTCCGGCAGCAGATTTTCCTTTTCCTGTAAAAATTCAACAACTGAGGGGTAACCGATTGCTTAGTGAATACACAGATTTACGCATTCTAAAAATCTTTATGAAGCCCCAAGACTAACATCGACGACAAATGTCGTATACTCCCTTCGTACATCAAGTACGGAGCAAGAGCCGCGGCTCCTTCGAGCCCAAAGCTCGGCATATATACCAACCATCTGAGACAGACATATCATCGGAGATGACTAACTGCCTACCAGAACCTCAGAGGGAGCAGTTCCTGGTCATATAGCGCAGTAACATCAGAATAACAGATGCGACCCGTCTGTCCATCGATAGATGCACAACAAAAGAACGGACAGGCAACAAGATCAATGTGCATCTAAATCTACGCAAGTTAGTAGAATTCCAAACGATAATGAAGCAACATGTCTCAGCAGGCAATAGCTAACATAAAGCAAATATAAACATGCGAAATCATATGTACTCACAGTGGGTGCGTTATTAAACTTTACTGAATATTATTTCTCCTCGGGCTTTCAACCGGATCCACAAAGTACCCCACTGTGGGTTGAACAACACCACAAGGGACCTGTTAAGTCAGTTGTATCAAAACATTGTGTAAATAGCTGTTTAATTTCATAAAACCAAATTTTATAATTCTTGCAGCATTTAATCCGAATTTCGGATCCATGTCCGAATTCGGACCCAACTCGAATTCGGACCATAGTCAAGTTCAGACCCCGTGTTAAGTTCGAACCATGTCAAGTTTTGACCCCATGTCAAGTTCGGGCCCATCCGAATTCGGTCCCCAACCGAATTAGGACCTCGATCGAATTTCAACACTTAGAAATTATTTTTGCTATTTTTAATATTCTAGAGTCCGGGCCACAATATAAGTTAGAA
Source organism: Centrapalus pauciflorus (assembly GCA_020465985.1). NCBI lineage: Eukaryota > Viridiplantae > Streptophyta > Magnoliopsida > Asterales > Asteraceae > Centrapalus > Centrapalus pauciflorus. The sequence goes on along the minus strand of JAANYP010002088.1, from coordinate 31,536 downwards.
CCCATCCGAATTCGGACCAGATCCGAGTTCATCTCGGATCCGGATTCGGATCATCCGAATTTCGAACTTGTGCAGTTTTGTCATTTTCCAGATTTAATTTCCATCATTTTTGTATTTATTCAGTGTTCGAAATAATTCATGCCAACTTAAAAACACTTATTTTCAACCATTTTAACACAACTATCAACACTTTGATGTACCAAATTGAACACTTCTTGTCCATTTTTGTCCAACCCTCGAACACACACACACACCAACACACACTAATTTCCAAAAATCATACATATGGGTTGATTCAGAGGCTGAAATTCAGTATATAGCGTCTTATACACTAGATTTAAACGAATCTACAACTTGATCATACAAGCATTAACATTTGAAACACCAAATCTGTGTTTCAGATTTTGTCAAAACCGAACCAAAATGCTTCTAAATTCAAAATTTAAAGAATTATTACCTCAAATCTTCGATTGCAGTGTTGATAGGTCGCTTGAATGATTTTGATTCCAACTTTTCAAACTTAAATTACACAATTTGATGATCTTGGATTGTTTAGATAGAGAGAGAGAGAGCCGAGAGAGAGTTTGAGAGTTTAGTGAGAGAAAGGTTTGGTGAAATGAAAGTCTTTCACCCCCTTTTTATTTCATACTTTAGACTCATGACACATTTAGTCCCTCCAGTTATCCGGTTCCATTAATTACTGATTTTATAAAATAAAGAATTCTATCTTTATTTTATTATCCTTAACAATTTAATAATTATATTCACTTAAATTAATTGAATTTCCTCAATTTCTGAATAAAGCGACCAACTTTATAATTAATCCAAATTTAGTACCAACTTTCATAATCCAACTTAAATTACAAATTTAAACTAATAACTTCAAATATAATAATTTAAATCTTAGGATGTTACACCCACACCTACTTACACCACACCAACATCTCCCAAATCCCCAATCGGTTTGGCTATTCCTAACCTGTACCCAGATATAGCTCCAGAACCTTCAATACCGGTTGATGCTGTTAAAACCGACTCAACCCCATCTGATTCACCTCAATCCGCAAACGACCTCGTACCGCTTCTACGTAAATGGACTTTATCCCACCCCGAATATCAAATCATTGGCGATAAGTCGGCTCCGGTTTGAACCAAAAGAGCTACTAAAGCAGAATGCTTATTCACTGCCAACCGGAGCAAGATCGAACCGACAGCCATAACTAAAGCTCTACGAGATTCTGACTGGGTGAACACATTGCATGACGAGCTACATCTGTTCGAACATGTACGCGTATGGAGGTTAGTCCCATGACCAAAGGATCGGTCCATCATTGGCATAAAATGGATTTTAAAGAACAAACGAGACGACAACGGGATTGTAATCCGAAACAAAGCCAGACTCGTGGCTAAAGGGTATCAACAATAAGAAGGAATCGACTATGATGAGACGTTCGCTCCCATAGCAAGACTTGAAACTATTTGCATCTTCTTGGCGTACGCGGCACACAAATACTTCACAGTCTACCAGATGGACATGAAGACGACGTTTCTCACCGGATTTCTGAAGGAGGAGGTGTACGTTTCTCAAGCTGAAGGTTGTTTCGATGAGTCTAGACCATCGTATGTCTATGCTCTCGATAAAGCTCTATATGGTCTGAAACAAGCACCTCGTGCATGGTATGATAGTTTAACTGAGTTCCTGCTCGATCTGATTTCTCCAAAGGTACAGTCGACACAACTCTGTTTATACGTCATCAAGGTAAAGACATTCTACTCTTTCAATATTACGTAGCTGACAGTATCTTCGGATCTACGAAACCTTCAATTTGTGAAGAATTTACAAAATTAATGGAATCGAGGTTCGAGATGAGTATGATGGGGGAAATGAATTTTTTCATCGGATTACTAGTCAAACAACTTCCTGACGGGATTCTCATAAACCAGTCAAAGTACATCCATGTTCTCCTAAAGTGATTTAAGATGGAAAACTGTACGTCTATGAAAACTCCCATGTCCATTTCCTCAAAGCCTGATGCCGATCCAATGGGTAAATCCACTCACATCACGATTTATCGAGGAATGATCGGTTCCTTGTTGTATTTAACTGCTAGTAGACCGGACGTAATGTTTGCTACTTGTCTTTGTGCTCGGTTTTTCAAGCCGACCCTAAAGAGTCACATTTGTCTGCCGTAAAACAAATCTTTCATTATTAATTTAAAAAGTAACATTTCTGCAAAGTTTATCTGCATTCAGTTCCTCGGAGACAAACTGCCTAATCAGATGCAGATCATGCAGGTTGCAAACATAACAGAAAGAGTACCTCGGGTCACATCCAGTTCCTCGGAGACAAACTGGTAAGTTGGGCATCAAAGAAACAATATAGTGCTTCTCTGTCCACCACTGAAGCAAAATATGTTCTGCTACAAATTGCTGCTCACACCTGTTGTGGATGCGCACTCAACTCCGAGACTATGGTTTCAGACTTGGTCAGATTCCCATCTATTGCGACTTCATGAGCGCAATAGCCATTACAGGTAACCCTGTACAACACTCTCGGGCTAAACACATAGATATTGGATATCATATTAAAAAAGATTATGTTGAAGAAGGTACCGTAGAATTACATTTCGTAGACACTGAAAATCAGATAGTTGACTTGTTCACAAAAACTTTGGATGAAAAATGTTTTAATTTTCTAATGAACAAGTTAGGTATGCTGAATTTATTAACATAATTTAATTTAAAAAGTAACATTTCTGCAAAGTTTATCTGCATTCTCATTAGACAGATTTTCTTTTCGCAAATGTTACATTTTCTACTAAATTATGTTCCTTGTTTATGTTATTTAATTCTAGTCTTTGTGTTTGTTTTTTTTTTTCTGTCATACATTATCGTGATGCATCCAAGTAAGACTGCGAGTGTTTAAAATTCCATTCATGCACACTCGGAGGGGGAGAAAATGCATTAAATTTAATTGGTGTGTTTATTTTTTTATTAGTGTGTTTAATTTCATAATATTATTATTTATTAACAAAACCCAAAGATATTTTATATTTCTGTATTTATTATTTTTGTTAAAGATATTTATTTTGCTAAGTCTGTTATTCATAAATAAAATCCAAATATATTTTACTTTTCTATATTTATTTTGTGTGTGATTAGTTTCTTAAGTTTGTTACTTTATTTAATTAGAAAAACCAAAAATATTTTTATTCATAATTTTATTTATTTTACTTTACTTTTATTTCAGTTTATTTAATTTTCTTTTTAAATTAATTTCTTGGTTAGATATTTTCTGTTTTTGGGCATTGGGTCGGATCCACGCATTTTGGTTTGGGGGGAACCGACGTTTTCAAAAGTATATATAGCCACCCAACTCCATTTTCACATTCTTCATCTTCTTCAATACTTCATCTTCAAGAACATCTTCAAAGAAACCCAACTAAACTCACAACTGTTTCATCTCAAATCCGTGATTCTTGAACTCATTAAAGTGTTTTCGTATATAAAAGTGAGTATAAATTATGTTTTTGTTCATTTATATTAACTTAATACTGAATTTCGACAACCTAATCGAGTTTAAAAGAGGGCTTTTTAGGTCTGAAATTGCGGATATCTTCAAGAATACGAAACCAAAAGGTTTCTTGAAAATCAACTTTTTGATCGAAAAAGTTAACATCTTAAAGTTGTTTATGGGAAGTTCAAAATTCGCCAAGTTAAATCCTGCGATTAATGAGTCCTCCGCGAGTTCCAACTCGCGGATAATACTACATCCGCATGTTGAGTCAAATTTTTCTAAGTGAAATAGCGCAAATGACGCTTTGTCCGCAACTTGCAACTCGCGGATAAAGCTCCATCCGCACAAACATTTCCAAAGGCTTTAAAATGACTAAGTGAAACATGCGGCCACAGTTTCATCCTCGAATTTCAACTCACGGATATCACTCCATCCGCATGACACTCACAGAACAAAATGTTTAACTTAAACTGGCGATCAAAGATTCATTCGGAAGTTACAACTAGCGAATAATACTCTAACCGCAAGTCTTCATCAAGGAAGTTGTTTGTGAAATTTCTAAGTTAAACCTGCGGCCAAAGTCTCATCCGCAAGTTCCAACTTGCGGATAACACTTCAACCGCAGGTTGGGTCCATGTTGACTCAGAAATGATTTTCAAAACCTAACTTTCACTTATAGCAACTCTCGGATGACACTACATCCGTAGGTTTTGCTGAAAATTTTCTAAGTCTGGGTTTTCAAAAATGTTGAGCTCACTTGAACGTTCACTTTTTCAGTGGTTTCAAATCTTGTTTTAAGGTTGTTTCTTGTGAATTAATCTGAGTTGGGACTGGTCTTGCAGACTTTGATTCTATAGACAGACTTTTCTTACCGAGAACTCCTCTATTGAAGCCCTTTAACAAATCAGTTTAATTCTATCAAAAGCCCAAAACAAGAAACACTTCTGAACAAGTCGTATAATACTTAATAATACATATCTGACTTTCAAATGTTTTGACAGGTACAATGGCATCTCGTTCCCAATCATGAGAAAATGTACCACACCCAAGCCCTCAACACTCAAACCATAACCAAGACTCAGATGAGGAAATCACCTCAAGATCTGTAGCTCTTCCACCTAAACCCTCAGATCAAATATTCCGAAAACAAATGTGGCTACTGAATTAACCCAACTACTTCCTTCTGAACCCAGCCTTTCTCAATAAAACCGAGGAAAACCCATCCGTCAGACTATCTAACCGGGTCATCGAAGAGATCCTAATGGGCCATCGAATTTCTTATGCCCTAACAAGCCGACCCAGACCCCGTGCACCCCAAGTATATGTGCAACGGTTCTGGCATACCCTCGCCTATCACCCAAAACCAAATCACATCATTGGCGATATAGAGGATAACACCATCGAGATACCATTCCCATAGTTTCGCCACATCCTTCACCTTCCCTGCCGTCGCGATTTCCCAGGCCGTCCTCAGTACCGCGACGAATTACTTGAGGATCAAATCTGCCAGGACATCGTACAGCATGGCTACGATGGCAACTTCCGCAAGGCCTCCGAATTCTTCCGCCGCAAGCTATCGGTTGGGCCACTGGTACTATTTGGTACTCAATTCTGGACCGCTGCAAGACTGTCAAAGCCTTCGGAGCTGACAGAGCAAGTCTTAGAATCCTTCAGGTATTTCACAGCATTGCATACAACCGCCATCACAACTACTCTTGGACCTTATGGAACGAGTTGATAGAAGTTATCCAAGCAAAAGGGACTAAAAGAGCAAGAAAATTTGTACCAGCCCATCGATTTCTTCTGCTCATTATGTCTCACTCTGTGTCACAGATTCCGGAAATCAGACCCAAAGACCATGTAGTCAGGCTGAGAGATTTCCAAATAAAATACTTTCACAATCTGGTCTCTCCCCCCGAGATCCAAGTCATGCCACTCCCTGAAGAGCTACTCGCATACACCGATCTAGAATCTTAGGCTGTTAGGCAGTACTTAGAGAGAGAAAGGCTCCTATGGCACAGCCAGAACCGGTTGCGCCTGCCCAAGGAGCCAACCGAGAGAGGCTAGGTCTTTGGGGAGAGTAGAGGGAAAATGAAAGTGAGAGGGAACATGATGGTAGAGACCTGTTGAAAGCAGCCGGCTTACCTTTTGAAAACTTTTTATCAAAATGTTCAGCATCAAAAGGGTTAACAGATTTCTTCCCATAAGCTTTAGAACCAGAATATGCGTTGTTGACAGGTTTAGTGTCCAAGGCTTCAGTTTGAACTTGCTTTCCCTTCTTTTGTTTGTGTGAAACTGCTATCCACTTAGCACGCTGATTTGATGGAGAACACATTCCATCGTCAGCCTTTAAAGCTTTTTCACATAAACTGTCAATGTTTTTGAGGCCTGACAAACCCGTTTGTTGAGACCAACTTTCAATTTACTCTTTGAATAAAAGTACTTGGAAGCACACCAAGAGTGGATAAGTTTTTTTCCAGATTATTTATCTCAACAATTGAAGTTTCCGTATCAAGATGCCCTCCAAATAAGCTTGGATTTGAGCAGGGATCTGCTGACTGTTACAGCGGTTGACTTTCTGTGTTGATTGGCACCAAGAGTCAACAATATTTTGAAGCTTAGCATGCTTTGAATCTGTCTCTCTCTTTTCTTCCAAAAAAATGGTGTTGTTGTGTTTTACTTCATCAAGTTTAGTTTTCAACTTATGAAAGTTGTCCAATTCATTAGTTTTTGTTTCAAGATCTGTTTTTAACTTGGATATTTCAGACATCAAAGCATCATGATTCTCAACTGCAGCTTTAAATCAACAAGTAAATATTCAGACATCTTAACTTTTTTCATCTGAATTGTAATCCATAAAATTTTATACCTTATACATCATAGTTGGGTTCCAGTTCTCCAAGCTGCTGAGAGCTTCAGCTTCAACCATGTCCTGTTTGAAGTTGCTTGTTGAGGGGACATCAGTGTTGGAAATCAGACAGTTGTAGTGCTCTTCATCAGATGAAGAATCAGGCTCCTCCCAGTCACAAGTCTCAGCGATGAGTCCCTTCTGCTTGTTGGAAGCCACCGAGTCTTCCAACTTTCTCAGCTTAGCCATGGCCCTTAGGTACTTGACCCTGTAGCCATCGTCTTTATTTGTCTTGTATGGTTTTGATGAGGAGCCAACAGCTTTAGACACACAGTCAGCAGCTATATGGCATGTTTTGCCACATTTTTAAGCACTCAGCCTTAGTTTTATCAAATGCTTTCTTTTTTATGGCACCTGACTTCTTTTGCAGCATCTTTCCACCAAACCTCTTCTTATTGAATTTTATGACAAGCATAGCAATCATTTCCTCATCATCAAATTCAGTAAGGTCTTCACAGTCTTCTTCCACTGATAATTCTTCCATTTCATCATCAGCCTGTTGATCAGCTTGTGTGAACACATCACACACCTGACCAGCAGGTTGTCTCACGTTGGCCACTTAGGCGGCACCTCTTTTGGACATCTCTAAGGCATTTCTTTTCAATTGCGTTGATTGTTCCTCATATAGTAAGGATCCATACAGATTGACAAGATCCATACCTCTGATGGTGCCTGAGTTTCTGAGGGTAGTACAGAAATAATTCCATTCCTCAGGCAGAATGTCCAAATATTTTTTTACCAGACGTAAACTGTCTTTGGTGATCCCAACAGCTTTGAGATCATTGATTAGAGCAATGAACCTGGTATATGTTTCAGTGAGAGACTCCTTTGGCTTTTCAAAGAATAGTTCATATTGTCTAACAAGATTGTTGATCCTGTTATCTAGTGTGATAGTGGGACCATCATAGACGGGACACAAAGTATCTCACATCTCCTTTGCAGTCTGTATTTTCCCTACCAGTTTCAACACATTATCAGGAAGAGAAATAACAAGGTTGTTCCTAGCCTTTGCATCAAGAGTAAACAACCTTTTGTCTTCATCAGACCGTTGAGATTTTTCCTTTGCAATGTTCCTAGTTTCAGGAACAACTCCTTCAGCAACAAGAGTTATAGTAGTAACAGAAGTTTGCACATAGGGACCTTCCATTACTATCTCTGGTTATTTTACATCGAGTTTCTCAAAATAGGGCATCATTCTACACTTCCAGCCAGAGAAGTTCTGATGATTAAACTTGGGAGGTTTTGCCATTGAACCATTGTCACAGTAAGCGGAAGAGCTGGCAGCACTGTTGTCCATGGGGAAATAGGGAGTAATGAGAGATCTAGAGTTAACACACACTCTAAACTGCTCTGATACGAGTTGTAGGTCCCAAAAGGTTTCCCTAGTATGTTGCTCTAAGCTGTAGTAGAGGGGGGGGGGCCGGTGAATATAGCTATTTACAAATTCAACACACTTTCTCAATGTTTGTATGTATATTATCAAGAAGTGTTAGTTAGAAACAAGTCTGTACTGCAAAATGGTTCAAGCTGAGATGACAGAAACAATAGTGACTACTAATCTAAGACTCACTCAGACTATTTACCATGAACACACTCACAAATATGAACTCACTGATACTACAAGACAGATAGACAAACAGCTTGAACAAGAACAACTTGGACACACTTAACTTTTTTATTCAAGCAGACTTTGCATGCATGAAAACATACTTCTTTGCACGTTCTGAATATCACACTATTGTTTATCTCACATTCTTTAGAAGCTTCCTCTTATACTCTCACGGAGAATCCCAGCGAAGCTTCCTCATTGGATGCAAAGATATTGGAGTGTCTTTCCAAAAAGACAAAAATGTTTTTCTACACGTTCTGATAAAGCAGCATTTGTCTTTACATTGAAGAATCATTATCTTTTCCATTTTGTGTCATTTGTAGAAGGCTTTATCAAAAAGAGGAATGTCAACTTTAAACCTTTCATCTTCTGGAATGGCCATTTTGATATAAGAAATAGTCTGTCACTCATTTCAAATATCCACTTTGTCTTCATGTAATAGAACAGCGTGGGCAGTCTTTGCAGCTTCTGTTTTTCCACTTTGTCTTCAACTTTGTAAACTGATCTCTTGGTCCAAGACAATACATGAGGACATGGAAACATATTACATAAAGTGTTTAGCCTTTTCACAAAGCACAGGTTCTATTCACAAAGAACAGAACACTTAGAATTTGTCCAAGCTGCTCAACAGGTTACAGCAGCGTAGGCAGTTTATGTCCAGCCTTTTGAACAAAATAGAACAGCTTGGACAATCTGCCTTAGTTGGAACAAATGAAACAGGGTAAGCAGCTTTGACTAATATTGCAAATCACTTATCAGGTTTCAATAAGGCATTAACATGCCTTAAATTATACTTTCAAGTGCATCGAACAGGTTTGATTAATAATCTCCCCCTAAGATGTATAATAGGTTGAGTAAGGACTTTTTGTGCCTAACAACAACCTTATCCTTATGAATTAACACACACCCTAACCCATTGTGTGAGGCATCGCAGTATACCACGAAATTCTCAGTTCCTTCGTGTAAGGATAGAATAGGTGCGCTACACAACCTTTGCTTTAACAGCTGAAATGATGACTCCTGTTCTTCACCCCAGTTTTACTTTACATCCTTCCGAATCAACTCTGTTAAAGAACCAGCTATCTTTGAGAGGTTCCTAATAGATCCCCTATAATAACCGGCAAGACCTAAGAACTGACGGATTTTCATGGGAGTTCTAGGAGTTGCCCATTTCTTAATGGCCTCGATTTTCGACGGATGTACTTGTATTCCTTGAGGGTTGATCACATGATCAAAGAATTTTACTTCTCGCAGCCAAAAATCACACTTTGAAAATTTGGCCTATAGCTGTTCTTTCTCTATTAGCTCCAAAATCAACTTTGAATCCTTTGAAGGATGCAAACGCTAGAAACAGTCGAACCAATTTTGGTTTCATGTGAATAACTTGTTACATCAATGTTACACAATTTCTACGGTACCAGTAGTTTTATTAAAACCCCTTTTATTTGTTGAATTTGGGACATAACCTAGGAAGTATCATTTGTCTGCCTTTTCACCAAACTTACTTTGATGTTTCCTTTTTATCAAAGTTCATTGCACCCCAAATGGTTCAAAGCCAGTTAATATTGGTGGTCTTTTATTAAAAATCTCATACTAGGTTTTGTTCAAAGATTTTACAGTAAGGACTCTGTTTAAAACATGACAAGTGGTATTCACTGCCTCCCCCAAAACATGGTGGGAAGCTTTGAATCTGAGAGCATAGTCCTTGTTGCCTCAATCAATATCCTGTTTTTTTCGTTCTGCCACCCCGTTACTATGACTTTAGTTAGGCAATATACACCAATTAATGCATTTTTAAATTTTGTTCCATTATCACTTCTGATACGTTTTACCCTTTTTCCGTATGAGATCTCAACTTGGTCTAAGAACACAATCAGCGTGCATGCTGTCTCGTCCTTTGTAACTAAAAAAGAAAACCCAAGAGAAACGTGAGTAATCGTTAGTAATAACTAAGCAATACCAACTCCCACCTATACTTCTTTTGTTGATTGCCTCGAAAAGATCCATATGCAACAAGTCAATGGTGGAGGAGACTGAATTATAAGTCTTCGATTTTTGTGTCCTCTTATGTTGTTTCCCTTCCTTGCACGACACACACTTATCTTCAAACTGGAAACTCTTCAGTGGAACAGCTTTCAAAAGGCCATTTTTCGTGATGAAATTCATCTTCCTTAAGTGCAAGTGTGTCATTCGTCTGTGCCACGGCAAGGATAATTGACTCTGAAGCTTTGGACAACAAACAGTTATTACCCATCAAAGATTCTTCAATAATGTCAATCATATACAAATCGTTCTTCCTTGGAGCGCTCATCATTATCCATTCTTCCGGAATCTCAAATCCAGGCTTTAGCACTAGCGCTTCCTTCTCAGTAAAACAACACTCAATTTTTCTTATCACAGATTTGCGAGACACTAATGAGATTGTGATCAAGCTTATCTACATAGTAGACCTGCTCAAGTGTAATTTTCCCATTAGTGACTATACTAGTTCCAGTGATATTGCCTCTTTTATTCCCAGCAAATGAGACAAAACCTTTATACCCGCTTTTAAAGTTCGTCAGTAGACTTATTTCCTCAGTCATGTGTCGAGATCAACCAGTATCTACAAACCATCTGTTGTTAAGACGTGTAGTTAACACCTGCACATGAAAGAAAACACATTAGTTATCACGGGGAATCCAAGCCATGACTGACTTGGTAATACCTTTCTTATCCACAAACTTGAACTCTTTCAAATAACTATCTCTCCTTTCAGGTGACTTGGGTTTTTGAGCAAGAACCTGTTGTGGAGCAGAGTGATTAATATCAACTATTGGCATTTGGGTTGTCTTTTGCTATGTAGCCCTAGATTAATTTCTGTATAATGTATTTCACTGTTATAACTCTGGGCTCTACCTTAGGTCTGATGTCTGTTAGGAGTATGAGACCTGACTCCTCTTAGGTGTATTACTCCTAATGACAGGTTTGGTGCCAGACCTTGATTGACTAGGGAATCTATTCGGTGAATTATTCCTAAGTCCTTCATTTTACCTGATTGACACGGGTGGCTGTTTATTACCTACTTGTGAGGTTGCACTCGAGTTCTTCTCTAAATTTTGAGAACTACTCGAGCTTGCAATGCTAGGCACTGTTTTCAAGGTTTGTTGTTCTTGTTTCCCTACGATAGGTGTATATTCAGGTTTCTTATAGGGACAACTTGATGCAACATGACCTTCTTTATGACATCTAAAGCAAGACATCTTGTCAATAAACTTCTTATAACTCTTTGACTTAGGGGTCTCACTAATAACCTGTTTGTTTGTATCAACAACTTTGTTCATCTCCACTGGTTTATTATCAATACCAGTTTTTGCTTCTTCTAGTTTTGACAAACTACAAGATTGCACAAACTTTACTATTTTTTCTTAACCTGAGAAGCAGTTGTTGACACCTTATCTTTCGACAACTTATCAGTCTCAGTTACTTTTACTTCCTCTGATTCGACCGTTCTGTGGTCTTAACCTGAGGGATAGGCACATAGTTACTATTGAAAGGTGGAGGCACATCCTGATATCCTAGGCTAACTGGTTTCTTAGACTGTCTCTGCGAATGTAAGATTTTGCCTAAGTTAAAGGATGAATTCCTTAACTTATCAATTTTACTATTAGCCTCAGCAACCTAAACCATAGCTTCTACTAATCTACATCTTTAAGGGTGATCTCCTTAGTCTGAGCTTCTACATGCTCATAAATAAGTTCTATCCTGACACATTGTTCACTCAATTTTTCTTTCAGAATTATTATATCTTGAGCATCAGTTTTCATTTTAGCCCTAACATCTTCCTTAATGTCTAGCAGACTAGCATTATCAGATTTTAAAGACTGGATTTGACCTGTCATGGATGAATGTGATTCTAGCACTATATTCAGTTTAGCGACATTGGCCATCTGAGCTGCAAACTACAGTGTAGTCTGCTCCTCTGATTTTTTCAGTACCAAAGGATTTGTATCGGACTGCTTTCTCCTTCTTTTTCTCTTCAGCTCTACTATCAGTCTCAGTCACTTCAGCCATAAAAGCTCTAGCATTTGACTCCGGATGAGAATTCCAATCATAAGTACCATCTAACTGCTTGTTAGAAGATACGTATGTTAGTAACCTAGCTATTGAAGCTTGATTCCCAGGACTAGCTGAATTCTATCGTTCCGGGTTCTGATAGTCATCCATCTTCGGCCTTTAACATTCTGTGGCAAAATGTCCCGACCCCTGATAGTTGTAACACTTTAATTTTGACTTATCAAATCCCACATTATTGCTCACACTAAGGATTCTCCCGGTTCTTTTCAAAAACCTTATAACCCCTAGTGTGACCATGGCCAGTTTCCATTGTAGGTCCGGTCCATCTCCTCTAAATCATCTTGATCTAGCTGATGATAATTCTCCACCCATAGAGCTGGATCGTTTATTTTTCCCTGAATGCAATTATCGTATGTTTCCATAAATGAAGCAAGATGCTTTAGTTGCTCCTTTACTGTCTTAGCACTCATAGGCATTTTGGTGTATCCCTGAGAAGTTGATCCTCAATTTTATGGTTGATCTTCTGGTTTTGAGAACCCTAGAAAGGCCCTACCACTCGACTCTTCAGCTTCTGCAACGTATGCCTTCTTCTTCTCCAGAGTAGAACGATGTAGCGCCTAACTTAGGTACATTAGAAGTTGATGGTTTAGACTTACCGAAGTACATTTCCGGATTCTGTACTTGAACATATTCCATCTCCTTCTTTTGTATTTTAATGTTATAGGCCCTCAGTGTTTTGATAACCTCCTCAAGAGTGAGAGTGACATGTTTATCTTCATCATGCTTTATCAACGCAGTGTACATCTCCTACGTTGATGTGAATACCACCCCTTACGGGGCAGTCCTCAGAGTCTAGGTCCCACATCATGCAACACGATATCAATCATAACTAAGATAGAGTAATTAAGTTGGGGAATTTCAAATTACAGGTACAAACATATTAGGATAAGATTAATACAGTTTCAGTGCAAATTACAGTTTTCAAATTAAACTTATAAAGAGCACAAGTCTAATCTAATTCATATCATCATACAATCAAGATAAATCTACCCAGACCACCACATTATCATCATCCAATCAGTACCAAAAGGGTTTGCTGAGTAGAGGTCTATGAAAACTTCTGTTTTGATCTTGTAAGACCTAAGAACTAGGTCCAGCAGGTGACTTTCCTTTATCTTTACCTATAAAAAACTGTAAAGAACATCTGTAAGCAAAGCTTAGTGAAAATAGATTTTCAGATTACATGCATTATCAAGTGTATCATGGGTCTAATGTGATATATCTTGACTGCCGCTACAGCCACTCATGATTGAGACATAGTAGTCATAGAGTCGGATGATGTTCAAGCCACGCTCACGCTTTAATTGTGGGGATCAGCCACATACTAGGCTAGCTACCAGTAAATTAACATGGCGGAACATTGGAGTATCATTACCAAGTTCAATAGAACTGGTGAAATAGCATGGTCTAGAACAATAGAACGTCAAGGCTAATCATTCTAAGCGGAATCGATATCTCAAAAGTGTGAGCAATAGTGAAAGCATATGTTATCAACGTCATGATAGCAATAATCTCTTAGCAATATCTGAAATGAACTATAAATACAATGTCATGCAAAATGATAAATCAAATAGCTATCATGATCCACAGGGCATCACCGAACCATGGTGAGCACTGGTCACAATCCAGCTGATCATATATGAATGTCAAATTAATCTATCATCAACAATATGTCTCAACCGAAATCTCGCATGTAAAGCTGAAAATCTATAACTCACAGGTTCTTGTGGTCTTTATCAAGCAGATTTATAATCCACCACCTGAGTTATCCCAGGATTTTATCTTTAATCTTTGTCAATCTTGTCTCTTGCTTTTAATTTCAAATCAATGACCCATTGTCAATATCTTTAAACTTTTGTTCTTTGTTCAGAATTTAACTGAACCTGTCCAGAATTATATCATATCAGTATCATTAGCTTTTAGTTGTAAAAATCTTTATTTGATCTGATTCTGATAACTAATAACTCATCAATCATTTTGTTCCTTTTCTTTCAATTCTCAAAAGATATATATATATATATATATATATATATATATATATATATATATATATATATATATATATATATATATATATATATATCATATTGCTTCATTTATTATTCTTTCATCATAAATTCATGGGTATTGTAATTATAAAATATCATTTATTTGTGATTTTAAAGTATCAAAATAAAACATCCGGATCCTGGATCCCCCGAATTCGGACCATCCGGATTGGTCATCCGGATTCGGACTTGTCCGGATTGGGTCAACCGGATTCGGACCGGCTAGTCCATCCAAACCAAGTGACCGAATTCGGACCAAGCCAACCGTACTGGACCATCTGAAGTGCATAGGAACCGAAATGGAATCATCCGAATTTTGGGACTATTCGAATTCCAGGTGGGTCTGAAATAATTACATCATCCGAGGTGATCATTAGGTCCGAAATGGCACCATCCGAAATGGCTGCTTCATCCGAATTCTGATCTCAAACTCATAAATTTTCCAGAATTGTTCTTGGTGTTTCTTAACTTTATGCATACGGATTTTCATTAAAATTTCACAAAAACTCATTTTATCAACTTGCAACTTACAAATAAGTTATATTATCATTATTGGGTTGATTTTATACTATTTTCTATATCAAAAACATCATAAATTTATCAAGATCATCCAACTTTCTTTCTTTTTGTCAAGAACACATAGTTTTTATAAAAATTTTGATTTTTATTTTAATTGGATAATACAACTCACAAATTTTGTTTCTATAACTTCTTTTAACCTAAACACATGATTATCTACTAAAAACTTGAACATGCAACATCAAATTCATGTTATAATTCTTAAATTTCGATTTTTAACAAAACCGAACTAAAATTATATAAATTTCAAGATTAAACTGAAATATTACCTTGAATGTTGTTAATTGATGATGCTTATAACTTCCTCTTGAATTAATTCCTCAATTGATTGCCAATTTATGGTTTTCTTGATGATTTTTGTGAGGTTGCCGTGGATGTAGAGAGAGAAGAGAGAGAGAGAGAGAGAGAGAGAGAGAGAGAGAGAGAGAGAGTTAAAAATCTTAATTGTGATTTATGAGTATTTAAATGTTCATTTTGGTTCCTTTTATATCAACTTAGCTTATTTGTGATATTAACCACCTATACTTTTGTACAATACATCTCTTTAATTTTTATCATTTGATAATTTGTAACATAGATATTTAATTTAATTAATAACTTTCATTAATTAATTAAATTACAATTCAAATAATGTAATTAATTACATTATTGGCTCAATTGCACAATTCAAAGTTTGATTAAAAGCTGGGTTGTTACAGTTGATGGTAACGCATCTAGAAGTTTCTCAATTATTTCAGATTCTTGATACTCAACTCTGTGGTTATCAAGCTCGATCAACGGATGATAGATACTTGTGACTATCTCATCCAAGGCCTCATTCTTCAAACTTTTGAAGATCGCAAACTGTTGCTTTAACAATTCGGTTCTCCCCTTCCTAACCCTTGGATATCCATCATACCTCTTCTCTAGAGCCTCCCAAAGTTCTTTAGGAGTTCTGTGATGCTTGAATGTATGTAGATTTTCCAACGGTAAAGCCATCTTGATAGAAGATATAGCCCGATTTTCAGCTTCATAAACTATCTTATCCTTATCTTTAATCTGCAGATAGCATAAAACATGCCCTCGAGCTCTTGTGTAGGGGGAACATACCCTTCATCTATGCATATCCACATACGCATATCATTGAATCGAGCGAAGTCCGCAAACCTATCATTCCATCAGTAATAGTCTTCAATCTTCATAAGCTTAGGTGGTGAATTGGATTTGCCCACTTCCTGATCCATTTCCAAAAACTTGTGCTAGCTAGACATTCTCGATGACTTTGGGTTCACAAAACTTAATTTTAAAAATTAATTTTCTGCAAATTCGTGAATCCCTACTTCGTCTGACAAGTTCGTTCCAAGTAAAGTTCGTGAAGGATAAGTTCGATTCGAGAAACCCTTATTTGACAAATTCACGAACTCTGAAAACTTCAAGCGCCACAAGTTCGTGGAGGAGCGTGTCTGACAAGTTCGTGAAAACCTTGAAAACACCCTCCTAAGTTCGTGCACCGCAAGTTCGTGAAACGACCAAAATTTGACTTTTTCTATAATTCTAATTAAATCAAAGTTTTTGAGGTTAAAACAATAAATCTAACTTAATAAATGAACTAAGATGATTAATGGCTAGAAGAACTGCTCAGATCACTGTAAAAACCTCGAGAAAAAAAGGTGACTTATCCGTAAGAATGTCAAGAAACCAATGAAAGTTCAACGAAACACGAAGAACTCGAAGAACATTCAATTATACACTCTGATAGCACTTGTGAGGTCCACACACTACGAATCTATCAAGGCGTGAATGGCATCAAACGAGTGCGGAATCCTCGTTTAATGGTTACAGATCGATCACACGGAAACACGGTGCCGAACAAGATGTTGGACGATAGAATACCGACCCTACATGATGTATTGCTCCTAAACACTCTGAAACTCTCTGTTAGTTCGTCTGAATGCTTTCACGAAGCTCTGAAAGTCTTAATCTCGAAGTGTTAATGAAATAACACAAATAAGTTCATGATATAACATGTAAGTTCGTGCATGGCCCTCTCCCACAAACTTACAAGTTCAAGCCCATGCAAGTACGAACTTACCAGGGCTAAGTTCGTACGAACTTACCAGGGCTAAGTTCGTACGAACTTATGTGCCATAAGTTCGTAGCCTATGCCTTATGAACGTATTCTCATGTGTTCATAACCCCATGAACTTATTCCCAAAACTTCATAGCCTCATGAACTTATTCTCATAAGTTCATGCCTTAAGAACTTATCATGAACTTAACATACAAACGTAAACATCATACACAATTATGAACTTAATCCATATATATGTACACACAACCATGACTTGTGTTAATAAAGCCCTATCTATTACATATGACTATCTATTACAAACTAGACTGCTATCGTCACACCGGGTGTACCAACAGTGAGGAACTTGGTAGGATGAATCCTTTATCCAAAAGCTCTTGTAGCTGATTAGATAATTCTTGCGTCTCCGATGGGGCTAGTTTGTAAGGTGCTCGTGCCACAGGTGCAACTCCAGGCACCAAGTCGATCTGAAACTCTCCTTGTCTATGTGGTGGAAGTCCAGGAAAGTCTTCAGGAAAGACTTTTGGGAAATCACGAACCACCGGAATTTCTTCGAGTTGCTTCTCCTTCGACCCTTTCTCCGTCACGTGAACTAGAACTGCTTGACATCCCCTTCGGAGGCATTTCAAAGTTCTTAAACCATATATGACGTTTAACTGCGAGTTCTGTCTTTCTATTTGAGTGGTATATGCACAACCTTCTTACCACACAGGATCTCCGCATGATTATATGATAACCAATCCATCCCGATAACTACATCAGAGCTCCCAAGTTCAATTGACATCAAGTCTATTTTAAAGGGATGATCAGCTAACTTTAGTGTGCATTCTTTAATTACGCAACTTGTTTCTATCAACTTACCATCGGCTAACTCTATGGCATAAGCAGTGTCTAATGGGAAAAGAGTGGCATTAAATTTTTCACTAAACTTAGTAGATATAAAACTCCTATCAGCCCCGGTATCAAATAACACATAAGCATATACATTGTTGAAAAGGACCGTACCTGTCACAACACTGGGATCCTGACGAGCATCTCTAGCTCCTAACACAAAAATTCTTCCATGAGCTCCGCCGACATTCTTCAACTTCGGGCAATCTTTTCTGAAATGCTCCACAACTACACACTCAAACACCCCTTCTGGGGCCCATTGTTGGCTCCAGTATTGGAAACTCTACAATCCTTTCTTAGATGTCCCTGTCTTTTACATTTTCCACACGGGTTTCCACACAGACCTATATGGTGACAGTTGCACTTGTTGCAAAATGGTTTGTTTTTGGTGTGGCTTTTCTTTGTTTCAGACCCAACTGCGTAGGCCTTGATTGTTTCTTGCTTCTTTTGATGGTTCACTAAGTGCTTTCCGTAGCGGTCTTCCCATTTCAGCTTGTTATATGAACTTTTGGCATCCGCCGCCCATTGGCGTACTACCTGATCCATCAGATTGTTTGCCATACGGATGGCATTTCGGATTATCGTTGCGTTAGAATAGATGACGTTTCTTGGATATGAGGAGAGAGTCCCCAAATGTATCGTTCCACCCTATTGTATTCCGGTGTAACTATCCCGGGACATAAGAGGCTCAACTCATGGAATTGGTTTGTGTATCCTATGATGTTCGTCCCTTTCATGGACAGATTCCAAAACTCCGCTTCCATCTTTTGGAGTTCGCTTCGAGGGCAGTACTCGTTTGTCATCATTTATTTTAGCTCCGCCCACAGGAGTTTATAAGCCACATCAATTCCCACTGATTGAACATAGGAGTTCCACCAAGTAAGGGCTCCATCCTGTAGCGTGTGGGTGGCGAACTTTACCTTGTTTTCTTTAGTGGAGTTGCTGACCTAGAAAATGCACTCCAGTTTCTCGAACCATCGAGTAATACCAATAACACCTTCCATGTCATTGAAAAACCTGGGTTGGCAGCCTAAGAAGCCTTTGATGCTGCAACCCCGCAGGTTATTTTCCGCCCCTACAATAACTCCACTACTTCCGGATTTCTTCACCGTCCGGTGGCTGGTATTCATCAATCTCCTTAAAGATATCATTGAACTCTTCTAGAGGATCTAAAACATCCTGAACCAGTTGTTAAGTGAGGTTTAGCTCCGAGGAAGTCCCCTGTGCCCATATGTCTTCTTGGCTCTGCGCTGTCTGATAAAAAATTGGGGCCGAAATCGATGGACCTGCAGCTGCCGTGGATGCACCAGCTGCAGTCGATTCAGATTGTCTGGTAGAAGATGGTCTAGCTGCCGGAATTTGTCTGGTTGGAGCTCTTTGCCTCTTACGCTGTTGCTGTTGTGGTTGTTGTTGTTGTTGTGATTGTTGCTGCGGTTGCTGCTGTTGTGGATCTTCACCTGCCCAATTATCTCCTTCTAGAGGCACAAAATCTGGGTCAATAACTGCTCCGAAGAAAGGTGTCACCTGTGGCCTGACCTGCTCAGCCCTTCGTGCATTATGCGACTGGCAGTCAGCAAATATTCTCTTATCTATAATAGTCACGCCATGCGTATATGGAAGTTGAGGTAGATTGGGCAAAAAGTGGCCGATAATCATCATCGCGAAGCGTGGGTACATCAAAAATCTTTCTCGGACGGGAGTTGTTATTTGATGCACAAACTCACAGAAGAACATCTCAGAAAAACTAAAGCGCTTGTTATATACTAACGCTATCACCGCCAATTGCATCTTGTAAACAATGTAATCAAAGTCGGCCTTTTTCGGCGCAAAACAGATCATAAAAACATGCACCAAGTAATGCCATTGCCCAATTAAGTCACTCTTCACATACGAGGCTTTGGTAATATCTTGGGCCTATCCCATTCGTAAAAAGGCCGCTTGCCTTATATGAAGTGGAAAATCAATAGGCCCCGCCTCCTGGTCTTCTGAGCCTAGCTAAAGGATTTGCCGTAACATATCGGCTGAAAATACTATCGGCTGCCCCCCGAACTCTGGTACGCAAAGCTGTAGGCATCACTGAGCAATCTACCTGTAGATGCTCCCAAAATTGACGTACGTATGGCAGAATAATCTTCAGATTATGAGTTAAAGCGTAAACCACCCTCGATTGAGTCAAGAAATCAACCATATGATGATACGGTTGAGCTTCAGGCAGCTCTCGATCAACTGACATAACCATGTTATGTTTATTGAAGAATGCGCGATCACCCATATCTGCACATAAAAACAACAACCAATATTTGTAATGAAAAATAAAAATGAAACTTGTTTATTTCGAATTTGCATAATGTCGAACATACATAAGTTCGAAATCCAACACATTCGAATTTCTACAAGTTAGAATTTATTGTATAAAGACATTCGAATTTAAATTAAATTCGAAGGTTATGTTCGAATTTGACTGACTTCGAATTTGTAGATTTTCTAACAAATTCGAACTTTCTGACAAGTTCGAACATGATGAACATTTTCGAAGTCGGTCATTATCAAACGAAATTCCAAGATTTTAACCCCATTTGACTTAACAAATAGTATAGTCTAGTCCTATTGGGTTCTAATCGAAGTTTAATGTGTTTTATTTGAAGTTTCACCGGTTAAAACTTGTGATTTTGAACCACATAGTTTAAACCCAAAAACCTTCAAATAAACTCGATTATTTGCAGTAAAAGAGTTCTAAACCACTCAATCTTTGTATAATAGAGATCACTATAACTAATGATGTGATTAAATTCGAGAAAAGTGAGCAAAAACTAAATAGGAATAGAATCGAAACGACATGTTCGAATACGTAAGTTCGAAATCACCGGACAAAAGTTCGAAGGAATAAAATTGAATGTAGGTGAATTAAATGATTCACTATTGACCTTTTTATACCAACCACCTTCGAACTTGACATAAATTCGAAGATACTGACAAATTCGAAGGATAATTCGAATATCTCCTAAATTCGAATTTATTTGAAAATTTTTAAAATCTTTGAATAAAATTCATATTTTTCAACTTTTTCGAGTACTGGAATTTTACAAACCTTGCAACATTATTCACACGAAGCAATAGATTTTCATGCAATGTTTGTTTATTCAACCAAAAATGCATCCTAGTAACTTTGACCTTTTTCCTACTTAGAATAAAATAAAATAAAATTAAATTAAATTAAAATAAAGTTAATCTAAAATAAAATAAAGGAAAATAAAGTTTGAATAAAATTTAAACTTAAGCTACTCAAAAATACTTTTACAAACTTTACGACATACACTAACATAATATTTTTGGCGAGAAAGTCAAAGAAGGTTCAATCAGATAGCGGTGTCAATACGCACTTTCAGCATTACACTTTTACACTTAGGAATTTTTTATTCCTTTGATTGTTTGTCATGATACACATTCGAGGGTGATTGTTGGTATCATTTTCCCTTTAAACATGTTACACTTTGGAATAACCCTTGGCCTTTTTATTTATCAAGAAATTACCATATGTGTCCCATACTTAGACATACTTCTATGATCATGGCATACACACGACAGCGATGACAGGTTTGTACTGATGTACAACAAAGCGACTTATCTTGCTAAATCGTGTCAAACCAGAGGTCACAAGTCTGTACTTACGTACAACAGAGTGACTTGTTTTGACTCTCTTCTTACTATAAAAATTTTTATTTTCTTTTCTTTTGTTTAAGATGTATCTGATGTGGGTATACATCCCCCAGAAAATTTGCATACCTCATTTAGAATTATTGTTTGTATATTTCTAACATAAAAATTAGGACCATTTGGTCATACATCTAAGTTAGTTACACGTATGACATTTTCTTGAATATTTCATTAGCTTTTGAGATTCCCTTTGTGTATTATGCCTACCAAAACATCGAACTAGAAAAAGTATATCACTTACAGTTTAAGGTGCATTATGTGTGAAAGCTTAACACTTAGAGATTGTATCGACTGTGCTAATTTTCGTCACTTTGAACCTATGCATCTAAGACTTAACTCTATTTTCTAATATTCTCTTTTTTTGAGCTTTTTATGGTTTTCTCTCTTTTTTCTTTAGTTTTTCATAAAAAAATAAGCTAGTAAAGTAACCTACTAACTTACTATAAAAGGAAATAAATACTACTTAACTACTAACTTAGTACAAAAACAAAGAAAATATACTAAGGTCAAGTTACTCTGGATTACTCATACCATTCAGTTGAACTAACAACTCAAAGCGTAACTTATCAAAAGCTTTAGTGAATAAATTAGCATTGTTATCTTCCGTAGCCACTTTTACCAGTTTTATCAAGTTCTTTTCAGCACAATCACGTATAAAATGATGTCTTAAGTCTATGTGCTTTGTCTTGCTGTGTTTAACTGGATTATTAGTTATAGCAATAGTAGATTGGTTATCTATCCTAATGGGAGTATGAGTGTAACTCAAACCGTAATCCCGCAATTGTTGTTGTATCCTGTTGGGAAATAGTTTAAGTATACTCAAGCTGTTAGTTAGACTTGTCATACTGTTAGTAGAATTTCTGTGTAAATGCAAAGTTCATGCTGCTAGTTGAAGAAACTCGAGCTGCCAGTGTAAAAGTTCAAGCTGCCAGAGCAAAACAACTCAAGCTGCTCAGTTCATGCTGTCAAGTCATTCAAGCTGCTCAACAGTTTCATAAACAGAATGTGCTGATTTTCAGGGAAGATATCTACAAGAAGATTCCAGCATATCTACTATCAGAGAAGTCATAGTCCTTCAAGGAAACACGTCCATAAAGCAATATAAATAGACAGAAGATTGTATAGAAGATATACGCATAGAATAAGAGTTTTCTGCATATTTTGAGTCTGTAATTGCTTTATTGTTCAAGTTTTCTTAAGCCTCTAAGGTTGTAAAACCCTAAGAACAGTTTGTGTTCTTCGTCTAATCAAAACAGATTAGAGGTGATTGTAATCATTGAATTCAGCAATACAAACAGTCTTGATTACTTCTTATGTTTTATGCTATTATTGATTCTGAAAGTTTTTGTCAAAATCATTAAGTGTTATTCCGCAAACTTCTTAATTAAACTTTGATTCAAAGCAGGATTATTGATTTATACTCTGATAAATTCAAATCAGTTAATCTTGGTTATTCATAATTTTCATAAGTTATAGATCCTGACAAGTGGTATCAAAGCTAGGTTATTCTTTGTTTTTCAAAGTCGAAAACTTTCTTTCAAATTTTTAATCTTTTTCAATGGAATTTGAAAATAGCAGCAGTGGATCTGGGCAAGGACTCAAAGTGCCTATGCTCAAGCCCACTGAGTTTGAGATGTGGAAACTCAGGATTCAACAACATATTCAATTCATTGATTATGCCATATGGGAAGCTGTTGAATTTCCTCCTGCAGTTGATCCAGAACTTGATGCTGAGGGAAAACCAGTAAAAACTCCTCCAAAAACTGAACTTGAAAGGAAGGCTAGAATGAATGAAGTGAAAGCACTCACATTATTACAAATAGCCATTCCTAATGCTTATCAACATCAGTTTAAAAAGTTTTATACTGCTCACTCTCTTTGGAATGCCTTAGAGAAGAGGTTTGCTGGTAATGCAAGTACCAAGAGAAATCAAAAGGACCTCTTGAAACAGCAGTATGAAAACTTTTCTGGTGGCAAGAATGAAAACCTCACTCAAATCTTTGACAGGTTCAACAAACTGATAAGTGAACTGGAAAGTGCAAGGGTCAATCTGGATCAAGATGAGGTCAACAGAAAGTTTCTCAGATCTCTTGGAGAAGAATGGACAGTCTATGCTGCACAGTGGAGAACAAAAGACACACTTGATGAGATAGAATTGGATGATCTATACAACAGTCTAAGAGTGTTTGAGACTGAAATTGATGCTAAAAAGAAATCCTTTTCTTATAAACACAACACTGCTCTTTTGTCCTCTGAAAAATCTAATAACTGTGATTCTTTTTCAGGTGGTGATGGCAATTCTGCTGAAACTCATTATGAAGCTTTTGTTGCCAATGATGGATTATTTGCTCTAAATGTTGAAGACTTGGAACAAATCCATCCTGATGATCTTGAAGAGATGGATTTAAAGTGGCAACATGCAATGCTGACCATGAGAGCCAAAAGATTCCTGAAAAGAACTGGAAGGACCAACTTTCAAGCCAAAACAGATGGCAAACCATCTTTTGATAAATCAAAAGTGGAATGCTATAAATGCCATAAGCTTGGTCACTTTGCCAGAGAATGTAGATCTCAAGGTCAACAACCATCAAGGACTTCACAGCCCATCCAAGCTTCCTCATCAACAGCACTTGTCTCTCAAGAAGACAATGTGTTTGACTGGAGTGATCAGACAGAGGAAGAATTCCAAAATCAAGCACTGATGGTAGAAACCTCAAATGTCTCCTCAACTGAACTACCATCTGAGGTAAATTCTAAACTCTGCTGTCAATCATGCAAAAATATGGTTAAAAAGTACAGAGATCATAATGAGAGCATGTGCAAAACTCTAGCTAAGATGAAAGAAAGGAGATATGAATATATGCAAGCCATAGAAGATCTGGAAAAACAGATCAATGACTATAAGGATAATGAGTTTCAAATGGGGTATGATAGAAACTATCATGAATGGGAGAAAAAGGAACTCAATAAGAAAATAGAATCTTTGAATAAAAAGGTAGAAGAAACTGAACAGAAGGTGTTAGAGGCTAATGAGAAACTGAAATCTGTTAACATAGATTTAGGTAACTTCAAGTTAGCAAATCAAAAGCTAGAACACCTAATGGAAGTTCAATTCAAAGATAGAGTCAAATCTCAGGTCAATCCCAAAGAAGGAATAGGATACAGAGCTACTCCACCTCCATATAATAACAAGTACATTCATCCAATGAGTGAAGTTGCTGATAGACTTGTAAATGAACCATTAGATGAGTCTATGACTATTGTAGATCCTATCCTTGACAGCAGTCCTGAACCAAAGGAAGATAAGAGTCAAAATAGAGACTGTGACACAAAGAGTGCACCCATAGAAGTCAAAGTTCCCAGTAAGAAAGGAAAAGAGAAGATGAGTGTATGCAATGCTACTCCACAAGTTTCTGTACATTCTAACTGTAACACTGCATCTTCATCAAAAGGAACTAAAAGAGGTAAAACTGTTTCTATCTGCACATGCCAAAAGCATGGTGTTCAAAAGTTTCCTAAACAACAGCAGGTAAGAGGAAACCAGAGAAACAAGAACCAGAAATTGACAGAAAAGTCTGGTGTTCCAATTCAAACTGTCAAAAGATGCTATCACTGTGGAAGGAAGAATCACTTAGCCAAGGATTGTTTTTACAAACCAGCTGTTGCAAAACACACTGTACATCACACAAAATCAAATCCTAAACAAGCAAAGCACTCAAAAGTGAAACCTTCCACAGCAGCTCCAAAGAGAACAGTTGATCACAGACTCTCAAAAGTTAATAAAAAACAGTCCACACATCAAAAACAAGTTTTGGCAAAGCCTAAATCAAGTTTTAAACAAATATGGTGTGTCAAGGACAAATCTGTTGCTCAAACTGCTAATGCAAAAGATCAGACTGCTAAGTCAAGGTCTGATGCTGTTAGTGCAAAAACTGAAACTGTTAGCACTACAAACACAGCTCAAGCTGCTGGGCACCAAACTGGAGCTGCTAGTGAATCATCTGAGACTGTCAGAAGAAAAGATGATCAAAATAACTGGATACCTCATATTATCACTAAATACTCTCCAAAGACTCCATCAGTAGATCTCACAAAATACAAGAAATCAAAAACAGTTTTTAGTTATGTCAATGTACAAGGCCAACCCAAAACCAATTTGGTTTGGGTTTACTCCACTACTAACTAAGCTGTTATTTGTGCAGGGCAACCACAGGTTTCCTCATAGGACAAGATGGCATCTGGACAGTGGATGCTCTAGGCACATGACAGGCAATTCTGAATGCTTGTCAAATTTCAAAGGATTTGATGGAGGTTTTGTTGCATTTGGAGGCAACTCAAAAGGAGGTAAGGTTACAGGTAAAGGTACTGTAAATGCAGGCAACATGACATTCCATGATGTTTTGTATGTTGAACAGCTTAAGTACAATTTATTGAGTGTCTCTCAAATCTGTGACAAACAAAACATTGTTCTGTTCACAGATTCTGAGTGCATTGTTCTTTCAAAGGATTTCAAAATTCCTGAAAATCTTGTTTTACTTAGAACACCAAGAAAGGACAATGTTTACTGCCTAGACACAGCTCTTTTGACTAAATCAAATACTTTAAGCTGTTTAATATCCAAAGCATCATCAAATGAGTCTGCTCTTTGGCATAGAAGGATGTGTCACATGAACTTCAAGTCCATGAATGATTTGGTTAAAAAGAATCTGGTAAGAGGTTTACCACAAAAGGAGTTCATTTGTGATGATCATTGTGTAGCATGCCTTAAAGGTAAGCAACATAAAACTTCTCATAAGGCCAAAGAAGTAAATTCAATCTCATCTGTTCTTCAGCTGTTACATATGGATCTATTTGGTCCAACATCTGTTTTGAGTTTGAATAAAAGGGCATACTGTTTAGTCATTGTTGATGATTTCACCAGATTTACTTGGGTTTACTTTCTTAGGTCCAAAGATGAAACTGCTGAGCTTGTTAAGTCTTTTTTCCTTAAGATAGAAAACCAATCCAATTCCAAAGTTAAGGTGATAAGATCAGACAATGGAACTGAATTTAAAAATCAAATTCTAAACAGTTTCTGTGAGTCCAAAGGTATTGCTAGACAATATATTGCACCAAGAACACCACAGCAAAATGGTGTAGCTGAAAGAAAGAATAGAACATTAATTGAGGCTGCTAGAACAATGTTAGCTGATTCTAATCTGCCTATGACTTTCTGGGCAGAAGCTGTTAATACAGCCTGTTATGTTCTAAATAGGGTTCAAGTAGTTCAATCACAAGGAAAAACTCCCTATGAGCTATTCCACAACAGAAGTCCCCTAATAGCTTTCATCAAGCCTTTTGGATGCCCATGTACTATTCTTCACACTAAGACTCACTTAGGGAAGTTTGAGAGTAAGGCTGAAGAAGGATTTTTTGTAGGATACTCAATTCAAAGCAAAGCCTATAGAGTATACAACAGAGTGTCTAAAACAATTGAAGAAAGTGCCAATGTTGAATTTAATGAAAATACTGCTAACATCAAAGGCACTGGTCCTGATTGGTTATTTGATTTAGATTCTCTAACAAATTCTCTGAGCTTTGCTGAGTTTACTGCAGAAGCTGATGCATACAGGGTTGAAGCTGCTAACACACATTCTCATGCTGCCAATACAATTTCCCATGCTGTTGGCACAAAGTTTCAGACTGCTGCAGATTCAACAAGTTGGGATGACTTCACCACTCTACCACTTCTGTCATGTGATCCTCCAGGGGTCCTGAGCACTCAACATGATGCAAATCCAGACACTGAAGTGCCATTTCCAAGTCCTGACAGCACAGCTCAAACACAAAAGGAAACAGCTCCAGTTTCTAGGCTAGCAGTCCCAACAGCTTCTCAAGCTGTTAGCCTAGAAACTCAAACTGTTCTAGAAACTGAACCATTCACTGGTTCTGATGGAGATGACACAAACCTTGGAACATCCTTCCAAACAGAGAGAGAGCCCACACTAAGAGTTAATAAGTATCACCCTCTCAATCAAATACTGGGTGATCCAAGCACTCCTGTTCAAACAAGGAAGATGGTCCACAATGAGACTGCTGTTGCTGAACAAGCAGTTCCAGAATTCAGCCTAGCTGCTTTTGAACATGCCTGCTTCATGTCTCAACTAGAACCCAAAAAGGCATCAGAAGCACTAAAAGATTCATCCTGGATTGAAGCTATGCAAGAAGAGCTTTTACAGTTTAAAATTCAGAATGTATGGACTCTGGTGGATCTTCCTAAAGGTAAGAGAGCAATAGGTACAAGGTGGGTGTTCAGAAACAAGAAGGATGAGAGAGGGATAGTCATCAAGAACAAAGCAAGACTAGTAGCACAAGGGTACACTCAAGAAGAAGGAATAGATTATGATGATGTCTTTGCTCCAGTAGCAAGAATTGAAGCCATCAGACTATTTCTAGCATATGCAAGTTTCAAAGGCTTTAAGGTGTATCAAATGGATGTTAAGTCTGCTTTCTTGTATGGGACAATTGAAGAGGAAGTGTATGTGTGTCAACCTCCTAGTTTTGAAGACTACAAGTATCCAGACAGGGTGTACAAGCTAGACAAAGCTCTCTATGGTCTTCACCAAGCCCCCAGAGCATGGTATGACACACTGTCATCATATCTTCTACAGAATGGATTCAAGAGAGGCACTCTGGACAAAACACTTTTCACTAAATCCATCAAAGCTGAGATTCTTCTTGTCCAGATCTATGTTGATGACATCATTTTTGGCTCAACTAATGATAAGTTGTGCAAAGATTTTGAGGCCCTAATGCACAAAAAGTTTCAAATGAGTTCAATGGGGGAACTCACATTCTTTCTAGGGCTGCAGGTCAAACAGAAGCCTACTGGTCTATTCATAAGTCAATCAAAGTATGTCAAAGACATACTGGAAAAGTTTGGCTATCAAGACACAAAGGTTGCAAGCACTCCAATGGATCCTCATAAACAGCTTCATACAGACAAAGACGGCATAGATGTGGACATTCATCTATACAGATCCCTTATAGGATCTCTCATGTATCTAACATCTTCTAGACCTGATATAATGTTTGCTGTCTGTGTGTGTGCCAGGTTTCAATGTTCACCAAAGGATTCTCACTTGGTTGCTGTTAAGAGAATTTTCAGATACCTTAAAGGCCAACCACATTTAGGCCTCTGGTATCCCAAAGACTCTCCTTTTGAACTAACTGCATATTCTGACAGTGACTATGGTGGTTGCAACATTGACAGAAAATCCACAACTGGTGGATGTCAATACTTAGGAGCAAGACTGGTCTCTTGGCAATGCAAGAAACAAACAACTGTCTCCACATCATCCACTGAAGCAGAATACGTAGCAGCTGCAAGCTGCTGCTCCCAGGTAATGTGGATTCAAAATCAGCTAAGAGACTATGGTATGAATTTCTTATCCACTCCTATTTATATTGACAATTCAAGTGCCATTAGCATTGTGCAAAACCCAGTGAAATTCCCAAAAACCAAGCATATAGAAATCAGATTTCACTTCATCAGAGATTGTAATGAAAAGAAGTTAATCCAAGTTACCAAAATACATACTGATGATCAGCTAGCTGATCTATTTACAAAACCTTTTGATGTAGGAAGGTTCACTTTCCTAATATCAAACATTGGTATGGTAAACATGGATTAATTGATTTTTATTATTATCAACTCATGCTGCTAGTTCATTTTCTCGGACTGCTAGTTATTTTCACTTGATCTGTCAAAGTGTGCAGGGTATTTAGGTAATTTTTCAAATGTGTGCGCGGGACCTAACCTTTTCGAAACCTTTAAAGGTCCCAGTTTTGTTCAGTTGTAACTACCAGTTACATATTCTTCTTCCACGGCCTTCTGCTTTCTCTCTGAACGATACACACATTCTCTTCAAACCCTAAACCCTAAACCGTCGTTTCTTGATCAATGGAGTTCGTAAAAGAACACAACTGCCTCCCATACACCCTGAAACACACTGACCTTGAACCGTTTCATGAGATGATGGACTTCCTCAGGCACTCCCATATCCACTATGCCCTCAATATCAACCCCACTATATACATATCTCATATTGAGCAATTCTGGAATCATGCCTATGTTCAAACCATCAATGGAGTGCCTACCCTGACTTCCAAAATCGATGGTACTACCATCAATATCACCGAGGAGTCCATCAGACATCATCTGCATCTTCAAGATGCCACAGGTATAAAAGACCTATCTCTTACTGCTTTACACTTTGGTCTTCAAAATATCGGATATAGGGGCCCTGCTGATTCTTTTACTTTCTTGAAAGCACACTTTTCTCCTAAATGGAAATACCTTGTGCATATTATTCAGCAATGTTTAAGCCCCAAAAGAACTGGTTGGTCCGAATTTTCTTCAAATATTGCCACTGCCTTAGTGTGCTTTTCTACTGGCCAACAGTTCAATTTTTCAAATATGATCTTTCAAGGAATGTTAAGGCATCA
The DNA here is from genome assembly GCA_020465985.1 of Centrapalus pauciflorus. NCBI lineage: Eukaryota > Viridiplantae > Streptophyta > Magnoliopsida > Asterales > Asteraceae > Centrapalus > Centrapalus pauciflorus. The sequence goes on along the minus strand of JAANYP010002088.1, from coordinate 1,602 downwards.
TTCCTTGAAGCATGGGAAATTTTTGATGTATCCTCGATTTTTGGCAAAAATAATTGCACACACCTGCACTGCTTCAAATTTACATAAGAGGATATATGTTTCCCATAGGCACTCACTATCTTCAATCAAAAGGCTGATAAAGCCAAGTGCCAATTTTGTTAGCATTGATGCTCCATTGCCCTCTGCAATGATGAACATCATCACAAGAAACAGAGGAGAGGGGCCTGAGCAGACACAGCCTAACATTACTGCTTCAACCCCAGGACCCCAACCCACTCCTCATGATACAGATATTCCCACTGATCCTTTTGTACAGCCCACACGCCCACTACAATACTTATATAAAAGGAAAAGGGGACGAGGAGCTCCTTCCTCCTCCTCCCTTAGACAAGAGCCATATATCCCTGTGCAGGAGGATCCTTCTGCACAGAATATCCAAAGGGAACCAATTGAGGACACTCCCAACCTCAATCAGGAGGTGAACATCTCTTCTGAGACTGTTCATATGGGTTCTGTGGCTGGCACTACTGATGTCTCTGCACAAGAGGCACAGGACAGGGCCAACATCTCTAAGACCACACCCATGGCAACAGCAAGTGTGCAAACACGAGCTGGAAGTCCCCAGTACCAAGAAAAGAGGGGCCCAGAGGTTTCTACTTCTGGTGTTAATGTCAGTGATAGACCACAAACACCCCTTGTGTTATCTGATCTTGAGACTAGCCTGCAACTGATGCTCTTAACGGATCCAAAGCTGAAACCTGTTGTAACAATGTTGGAATACCAAATGTCCATCATTGCTGCACAGGGGGCACAAATTCATGCACTCAAACAGGCAGAAGCTGCTCACAATCAGAAACTGGCTAATCTACACAAAGGGTTTACTCTTTGTGGAAATAAGCTCATCAAACTAGAGCAGTTGATTCAAACCCATGTGGCAAAGGTTGTAGGTCCTTCTGACCAAACCAATGCTTCCAAAACGGGGGAGAATCAGGAAGTTCCTGAACCAGTCCAAGCAGCTCCAACACCAACAGTCCAAGCAGCATCAACAGCTCCATCTTCTAGGCTAGCAGTCCCAACAGCTTCTCAAGCTGTTAGCCTAGAAACTCAAGCTGCTTCTACAAGAGCAACTGGAGTTGTTATAAGAGAAGGCATTCAAGCTCCATCCAGTTCAGTTCAACCTACATCTTCTGCTATAAAAGATAAGGGCAAGGGTATTCTCATTGAGTCTCCAAAGCACAAATTTTCTTCCACAGAAGCCCAGATTGCCTTTGATGCTGAGATTGCCAGAAAATTAGCAGAAGAACAAGATCAGGCCTTAGACCAGCAAACCCATGCCCCAATGCAAGATGATGAAACCTTAGGAGATTACCTAAGAGGGTTTGTGGTCAAGCAAGGTGAAAGGAAGAGGAAGATGCCAACTGGGCATACCAAGGCTGAAAATAGAAGATTCTTGATCAATTTTGCCATTGCAGCAGACATTCCAAAGAAAATTGCTCAGTCCATGAGTACTGAAAGGCTGCAGGAAATACATGATAAAGAAATGGAGAAAAGAAAGAAAACAAGAGTCTCTTCAGCAGTTCAGCAAGTACCAAAAGTTCAACC
>JAANYP010002086.1:229082-279409 GCA_020465985.1 Centrapalus pauciflorus | reverse complement strand
GCCACATATGAGGCAAATAGGAATAGCTCAGCAAATGGAGATGGTGGTGCTAGCCGCACCACGGGAGGAACGGAAATCCATGCAAAAGGTTGTGGAATTAAAGGATTTTTAAGTTGCAAACCCCGGTATTTCAACGGAACTGAAGGAGCCGTTGGCTTGATACGATGGTTTGAGAAGTTAGAATCTGTTTTTCGCGTCAGCGGATGTGCTGAGGGAGATAAGGTGAAGTTTGCTACTCACACCCTACAAGATAGCGCCCTCACGTGGTGGAATTCCTATGTCCAGTCTGTAAGTATCGATGAAGCCTACCAACTCACATGGTCCGCGTTAAAACAAATGATGACGGACGAGTATTGTCCGAGGAACGAACTTCAGAAAATGGAATCGGAGTTCTGGAACCTGTCGATGAAGGGAACAGATGTGACGGGGTACACCAACCGATTTCATGAGCTAAGCATTCTGTGCCCTCAAATGGTGACCCCGGAGTACAAAAAGATTGAACGTTACATTTGGGGACTCGCTCCTCAAATTCAAGGTAACGTGACTGCCTCAAACCCATCCACCCTGCAGGATGCCATCAGGATGTCCAATAATCTTATGGACCAAGTAGCCCGGAGGAATGAAGCCAAGGCCGGGGAGAACAAAAGAAAGTGGGAAGACAAGACGGGGAAGAATGCGGGTTCACAATCCAAAAAGCCCGAGACCATTAAGGCTTACGCAGCTGGAGCTGAGCCAAGAAGAGGCCTTCCATCACAACCAGGGTCCCTGTCCAACCCACTGTGAGAAATGCAAACGTTTGGGCATATGGCCAAGGACTGTAAGACAGGAGCCCCGGGAACCAGTGGCAGCAATCAAAAAGGCTGCTTTGTATGTGGAGTTACTGGGCACTTCAAGAGTGAGTGCCCGAAACTGAGGAATGGTGGAGGAGCTCAGGGGAGAGCTTTTGTGTTGGGAGCAGGTGACGCTCGTCAAGATCCCCACGTGGTATCAGGTACGTTTTTATTAAACGACATTTATGCTTACGTACTCTTTGATACTGGGGCTGATAGGAGCTTTATATCTGATAAGTTTAGTAAGCAATTGAATGCCGCTCCTTTTCCCTTAGACAACTCTTATACTATAGAACTGGCTGACGGTAAAATAATAGAGGCAAGTAGTATCATTAAGGAATGCACACTGAAGCTGGCAGATCATCCCTTTAAAATAGACTTGATGCCTATAGAACTCGGAAGTTTCGACGTAGTAGTTGGTATGGATTGGTTGTCACACAATCATGCCGAGATTTTGTGTGGTAAGAAAGTGGTACGGATACCACTCCACAAGAAGAAGTTCCTAACAGTCCAAGGAGAAAGAAAGAATCGACAGTTGAATGTCATATCCGGCCTAAGAACATTAAAGTGCCTTAGGAGAGGTTGTCATGCAGTACTGGTGCAAATTGTAGAAAAAGAGGCAGAGGAGAAGCGACTTGAGGATATTCCAGTGGTTTGTGACTATCCGAAGGTCTTCCCGGAAGATTTGCCTGGACTTCCGCCAACTAGACAAGTAGAGTTCCAAATCGATTTGGTGCCGGGAGCTGCACCGATCGCAAGAGCCCCATATAGACTCGCCCCTTCTGAGATGCAAGAGCTATCCAATCAATTACAAGAGTTGATGGATAAAGGATTCATTCGACCAAGTTCCTCACCTTGGGGAGCTCCGGTCTTGTTCGTGAAAAAGAAAGACGGATCCTTCAGAATGTGCATAGACTACCGAGAGCTAAACAAGTTAACGGTAAAGAACCGCTACCCTCTCCCCAGAATTGATGACCTGTTTGACCAACTGCAAGGATCTAGTTTCTACTCTAAGATTGATCTGCGATCCGGTTATCATCAAGTAAAGGTTCGGGAAGAAGACATACCCAAGACAGCATTTCGAACTCGTTATGGACATTACGAATTCCAGGTAATGCCATTCGGTTTGACTAACGCACCAGCCGTATTCATGGACCTCATGAATCGTGTGTGTAAACCGTATCTGGACAAATTTGTGATAGTGTTCATAGACGATATTCTCATCTATTCCAAAAATAAGGAAGAACATGAACAGCATCTCAAGTTGATCTTGGAGTTGCTAGAAAAGGAACAGTTATACGCCAAATTTTCAAAATGTGAATTTTGGTTGCGAGAAGTTAAATTCCTTGGACATGTGATCAACAGCCAGGGAATCCAAGTTGATCCATCAAAAATCGAGGCCATAAAGAACTGGGCGACTCCTAGAACCCCCACAGAAATCCGCCAATTTCTAGGACTTGCCGGTTATTATAGGCGATTTATCGAAACTTCTCAAAGATAGCGGGTTCCTTAACGGAATTGACTCGAAAGGATGTGAAGTATATCTGGGGTGAAGAGCAAGAAAAGGCGTTTCAGCAGTTAAAGCAAAGGTTGTGTAGTGCACCAATTCTGTCCTTACCTGAAGGGACTGAAAATTTTGTGGTCTACTGTGATGCCTCACACAATGGATTAGGTTGTGTGCTCATACAAAGGGATAGAGTCATTGCTTACGCATCACGGCAGCTCAAAATTCACGAGGTGAATTATACGACTCATGACTTGGAGCTTGGAGCAGTGGTGTTTGCTCTCAAAATATGGAGGCACTACCTGTATGGAACTAAATGCACAGTATTCACAGACCATAAGAGCCTTCAGCATATTCTGAACCAGAAAGAGTTAAACATGAGGCAACGTCGTTGGGTTGAACTACTTAGTGACTATGACTGCGAAATTCGTTATCATCCGGGGAAGGCGAATGTCGTAGCTGATGCCCTGAGCCGAAAGGAACGGGTTAAACCCTTGAGAGTCCGAGCTTTGGTCATGACTATACAGTCAAACCTAAACTCTCAAGTCCGCGAGGCACAAGAAGAAGCAGTCAAGGAGGGTAATATACTGGATGAAGCCTTGAGAGGGATGGATAAGCAGTTCGAAATCAAGCCGGATGGATGTCGACACTTCATGGGCAGAATTTGGTTACCAAAATTCGGAGGAGTAAGAAAGCTGGTCATGGATGAAGGGCATAAGACAAGATATGCTATTCATCCAGGGGCAGATAAAATGTATCACGACTTGAAAGGAATGTACTGGTGGCCAAATATGAAGGCTGACATTGCTACCTACGTCAGCAAGTGCTTAACATGTTTGAAGGTTAAAGCTGAGCACCAAAAACCATCAGGATTGCTAGTTCAACCAGAAATACCCCAGTGGAAGTGGGAAAACATCACCATGGATTTCATCACCAAGTTGCCAAAGACGTCTGGAGGTTATGACACTATTTGGGTGATTGTGGATCGGCTTACCAAAACCGCACATTTCCTGCCCATTAAGGAGACTGATAAGATGGATAAGTTAACACGAATCTATCTTAAAGAAGTCGTCTCAAGGCATGGAGTGCCAGTATCAATTATATCAGACAGAGACAGCCGGTTCACATCAAGATTTTGGCAGTCATTGCAAGAAGCACTGGGTACACGCCTAGATATGAGCACAGCCTATCACCCACAAACGGATGGTCAGAGTGAAAGGACGATTCAGACGCTGGAAGACATGTTAAGGGCATGTGTCATCGATTTTGGCAAAAGTTGGGACAGACACCTGCCATTAGTCGAGTTTTCCTATAACAACAGCTATCACTCAAGCATTAAGACCGCCCCATTCGAGGCACTCTACGGGCGAAAGTGTCGATCACCTCTTTGTTGGGCTGAAGTAGGAGATAGTCAGATTACTGGACCGGAAATCATCCAGGAGACTACAGAAAAGATAGCCCAGATTCGTAACCGGTTAAAAATCGCGCGGGATCGGCAGAAAAGTTATGCAGACATTCGACGGAAGGATTTGGAGTTCCAAGAGGGAGATCAAGTAATGTTAAAAGTCTCGCCTTGGAAGGGCGTAATCCGTTTTGGGAAACGAGGAAAACTCAATCCTCGTTATATCGGACCATTCAAGATCACCAAAAGAATTGGCCCGGTAGCTTACCGACTCGACCTGCCCCCAGAGCTTAGTAACGTTCATAATACCTTCCACGTGTCCAATCTTAAGAAGTGTCTAGCTGATGAATCACTCGTTATACCCATGGACGAGCTGGAGTTAGACGATAAGTTGAACTTCATTGAGCAACCTGTAGAAATAATGGACCGCGAAGTCAAGAAACTAAAGCACAGCCGGATCCCGATAATAAAAGTCAGATGGAACTCTAAGCGAGGTCCTGAGTTTACGTGGGAACGCAAGGATCAGTTCCGGGAAAAGTACTCTCACCTATTCTCAAATACTCAAGAAATGGAGAACACGAGCTAATTTCGGGACGAAATTCCCTTAACAGGGGGAGACTGTAACATCTGGCACTGAACCAGGTTAGCAACAAAACCCTAATCCACATTTAATAGTCAATTATAGCCTAATCAATAGTCATTAGAACTTAATCAAATGATTAACAAGGCTTATTAGAAAACTCAACTCAATTAGAATCAAATTCATCGGTGCGATGAATCGGGAAATCAATTAATCCGATCAATTTACGATATGATGGATTAATTCAACTAAGTACGTAATTAAATTATGATTAGTGACACTAATCATACACTAATACAATTACTTAACCTTAATTATGCAAGACTAAAAACAATTCATTAAAACAATGCATTCAAAAAGTATTTTGAATTTACAAGAAAAGGGAAATACAAGAATACATTTGAAATACATTTATACAAAAAAAAAAATGAAAATACACCATAATTAGGCCTAGAGGCCGGCCACCCATCAAGGACACAAGGACATGAAAAAAAAACTATTTTTCTTATCAACCTCCATAACCCTTTCAACATCAAATCCTCCAACACCATTTCCTTTCATTTCAAGTTGGATCTTACACTCAACCTCCACTTTGAAAGATCTTCTCTTCCTCTATAAATAGAGAGCATTTCCTCTTCATTTTATCACACAAAAAAAACTCTCTTTTTCTCTCCTCCTATATCCGGCCCCCATACGCACTCACACTACAAAGAATTTTCTTTCAAGTGTTCTTCATGTTATGCAAGTGTTCTTGGTGAATTCCTTCAAGATCCAACCTTCTTCACACTTGCATTCTTAAATTTCATCAAAGTAAGTAAATACTAACTTATATCATCTTATATTTATGTTTATATAAGTCTTGCATAATATATATAATCACCAACAACAACAAGTTTCATAAAGACTCAAGTTTATAAATTTCTAGTTTTTATTTTTAGTTGTTTTCTTTAAATGTGCATATGAATATATGAACACATTATAAGCATGTTAATATTATGAAAACATGTGTTATATATGTGTTATATAACTTTTATAACTTTTATACAAGTAGTCTTTGAATAAACAACAAGAATCATAAATTGTTGTAAATTTATAAACTACGGAATTTCGGCAGAATATTTGTATCGACTTTGAAAAATCATAACTAATTCATAACTCAACGAAATGAGTTGATTCTTGTCTCAAAAGTTAGATCTATGTCTTAACTATAGATCTGCAATTTTTCATAATTTATTTTGAAGTTTAAGACCTCCAGAAACTATTTGAGAAACCGAAAGTTTGACAGCTCAAAAATGGCCAACATAGCGTTTTTAACGAGCTTTTTCACCAACCTAAACAACTCGAAAAATGGCCGTTCTTGATTCTAAAAATCCTTTGTATATAGTAGTTTAATGTCCTAGAAAACCAAAGTCTAAAACATTTTGGAGCTTGGTCGAAAACAGCATCAAAGTAGGCCGAAAAACCTCCGAAAAAGCTGGAAAATTATATATATATAAACTTGACCTTTTAAGCAAATCTTATTTTTAAACTTGTAATGTTGGGTGATTTAAGACATAAAAATCTATAAATATACATATTATCATATATTAGTAATATTAAGTCCTTATTATCATTTAGGACTCGGTTAAACATCTCCGGTTTCATCACCCATCAAACTACGCAAACTTGCATTTTGCGCATATTTCTCCATCACAAGTTCGGTGAGTCTTCATAGCCCCTATTTTTCACTATCTATTGGGGTGGAAATACATGCACTGTTTTTATATGGACCTCAAAACTGTTTATTTCTTATATGTATTACATGTTCGGATTCCATCAGCCCTTATATCATGAACCGTTAATTGCATTTATTTGTAAGCGCGAGTATATTGTGGATAGATCTATTGGGAGTCATGTCCCCCATTCGTGTTAGCTCGGTTCGGCTAACAGCGAGTGCATATATATTCAACACACGGTATTACGTATGGGAATACTGCACAGGGCAAACTCATTCTAATTAAGCTTCGGTTGCATGATGGTTTATGTAATACATACACGGAATTTATGATTTTATAAATTCAACTCATCTGATAATGTCCATACAACTGGTCTTTTCGCGTAAACCTATGAGCTCACCAACAATTTTTGTTGACGTATTTTAGCATGTATTTTCAGGTAATTAAGGCAAGTATGCCTTCAGAAGTAACCACTTTCAAGCTTCCGCACTTAAGGAGTCGCATTCTTTTTCAAACCGTCGGAGATTTATTTGCATTATTTTGGATAATTTAATTATGTATTCAAATCTCTGTACCTTGCGAACTACTCTTTATTATTTACGGGTTATGTAAAACGTTTCTACCTTTTAAGGTTATATCGATGTATTTTTGAAAACGTCCATATAGTGGTCGTTCATTATGATTATGGTTACGCTTCCGCGACGTCACGCTTCGTTGCCAACCGGGGTAGCGGGGTGTGACAGCATCCTCTGATGTTATGTGAAAGTATCACCTATGAGAGGTGTTACTCGTTTTGTAAAGAGAGGAAAGTTAGCTCAAAGATTTGTAGGCTCGTTCAAGATAACAGAAAAAGTTGGAAACCAATCGTACCGATTGGAATTACCTGAAGAGATGTCGGGCATACATCCGGTATTCCATGTGGGGAACCTTAGAAAATCTTTCACTACTGGTAACGAGGATTGGGCTGATCACACTGAACTAAAGATTGATGAACGGCTCCGGTATGTGGAAGAGCTGGAGTGTGTGTTGGATACCAAAGTCAAGAAGTTAAGACATGTGGGATATTTAAGAAAGAGTCTGGAGTCAGAGAGGAAACCATGGACTGATCATCCTGAGATACAAGTGGATGAGCGGTTAAGATTTCTTGATGAGCCGGAGTGCATACTAGAGACTAAAATCAAGAAACTCAGATGCAAAGAAATCAAAATGGTGCTGGTCAAATGGAAGCATCATAGGGGAGCTAATCACACTTCGGAGTCTGAAGAGGACATGAAGACCAAGTACCCAAGTCTGATTAGCGCAGCATGACTTCGCGGCTGAAGTATAGGCGTGGTGGAGACCATGCTGTAACATCCCTAAATTTTAAGCACTTGTAATGTATGATTAAAGACTCAATTAATGTATTAATTGAATTATCATTTCAATATAAGAAAATTTCGTTCACAATTTTACATATGAAAAATGATAAGGAGAAATCCTCATCGTTATCTTTTGAGCAACCAAACAACAAGGAACCGACATCAGAGGAATATACAACAATCATCGATCAAAATATTTTAAAAATTACAATGATAATGAGAATTTATCATTGTTGTTTTCTGAGCAAGCATAACAATGAGAAACCGAACCGGATATTTAAAATAGTGCAAATAAGAAAATACGAAGTTAAGCTGTGTAATTTGCAAATAAAACAAAATAACAAATAAAAAGGGAAAATGTCATTCATTTTAACACTTCCCTTTCTCTCTCTAGCTCTCGCATCTCTCTCTTTTTCTCTCTAAGAACTCACGGTTCTTAAAAAAAATGCAAATCAAGAATCCCAAAAACGTTGAATTAGAAGTTGAAAAGTTGGAATCAAGTTGCATTTACGGAACTATAATCACTGCAACAGTTTATTTGAGGTAAGAATTTCTCAAAACTTCTAAATATTGAGTTTTGTGTTCGGTTTTCTGATGAACCGAATCACAGATTGTGATTGCAAATGTTAATGCATGTTGAATTTTCTTATGGATTTGTTCAAATCGAGTACTGGAGATGCTATATACCAAATTTTTGTTTCAGATTCAAACTATAAGTATGATTTTGGAAAGGGTTATATGCCAAAAATAACAACAACTTTTTGTAGTTTTACCGTTTATACCCACATTATTTATTTTTTATCATTAATAGCAACAAAATTTGTATTTTTTTTTACCGTTTATACCAATATTTGACCTGGAAACCTGCTATAGCAGGTTACCATCAATAAATACCAACAACATTTATATTTTTACCAATAATAGCAACAATGTTTTATAGTTTTACCAATAATAGCAACGACTTTTCACTTTTAACCAATAATAAAAACATATCAAATTAAATTTTCCGTTATCTTTAACTAATCATTATTTAAAAAAAAACTAAATTTATGAAAATCGAAAAACAATAAAATAAGTTCATAATACATTTTTTTGTTTAAATTTTGTTAGAGATAAATCAAATGCAATGTGTGCCTATAAAAATATGAAAATATGTTTCTATAGACATTAAAATGAAGATTATTTTGATTAGGTGTGGGCATGGATCGGTTTTTGGAAAAAACCAAAAACCAAACCGAAACATCGGTTTCCATATTCAAGAAACCGTTCGGTTTGAATTTTAAACGACTTGAGTTTTTGGTTTTTATTTCGGTTTCAGTTTGGTTTCGGTTTTTCTTTGTCATGGTTTTCAATTTCAATTCCTTCTTTCTAAAACCAAAACACACTCATACACACAGATATATATATATATATATATATATATATATATATATATATATATATATATATATATATATATATATATATATATATATATATTATATATATATATATATATATATATATATATATATATATATATATATATATATATATATATATATATATAGATTGAGGTTCAATTGAGAACTTTTGTGCATCGGGGCACCTCGAGGCACTTTTGTGCATAAGATAATCTAACAAGGGTGCACAAAGGGCATTTAGGAAAAACTAAAGATATGGTAATTAATTTATTTTTAAAAATCATTAAAAGATACTTAGGAGTTACATTTTGAATTAAAATCTCATAGTAACTAAATTCCTCATTTTCCTCCCCATTTCTCTCTCTCTCTCTCTCTCTCTCTCTCCTTTTCTCTAATCGTGTTCTTCATGATTTTCATAGATGATGATTTGAAGACGAAAATTAACGATGAACAACGATGATGATGAACATGAACAGGAGATGCAACCGATGATGATTATGAAGAACACGATGCATAGATGGATGATGAACGATTAATAATGATGATGCATAGATGGATGATGAACAATGACGATGCATAGATGGATGATGAACGATGAACAACGAAAAATGATGATGCATAAATGGATGATGAACAATGACGATGCATAGATGAATGATGAACAAGTTGAACACGATGCATACATGAATGAAAAAATATGAACGACGAACACGATGCATAGATGAATGATGAACAAGTTGAACACGATGCATAATGAATTTGTGTATTTTTTTTGTTAAATATATCTTTTTTGAACACGATGCATAAATAAACACGATTACGATGAAATGCATCGATCTCTTTCATCTTTTTTTGAATTTGTGTAATTTTTGTTAAATTTGGAAATGTATCAATTGAATTTATTTAGCATTTATTATTTGATTATTTGTTGAAATATTAAATTTAATGAGGTGTGCACATTCCCCAAAATGCCCTTCTTTGTTTTATTCTATAATGCACAAGATGCATCAAATTGTCCAACTATTTACCCTTTTGTCATTAATCTAATCCATACAATTTTTTGATCTAATGGATGATATGGGTTCTTTTGTACCTCGGTGCATAAAAGTTCTCAATTGAACCTCCCTATATATATATATATATATATATATATATATATATATATATATATATATATATATATATATATATATATATATATATATATATATATATATATATATATATATATATATATATATATATATATATACAGGGGTGGGTTCAATGGAGAACCTCTATACATCGAATAACATTGGGAAACCACAATGCATCACTAGAAAATCGTAATGCATCACGTAGAACACATCTCGGATGATCCGAAATTCGGATCATATGAATTTCGGATCATAGGAAACTCGGATGGAAAACTTTAAAAATCATTAAGCATAGACACAAATTCGGACCAACAGTTCATCCGAATTTCGGATGGGGTTTACAAAGCAAATTACTAAGGATGGACGTCGGGCCATCCAGACTTCGGTTCATCCGAAATTCGGATGTGGTCTGAATTTCGGTTCAATTCACTTAAATTTCTAGAAGCAGATACTGACATCAATACACTATTACACTGACATAACAGGATCTTTGTGGTGTTGTCTAACAGACACCGATTCAAAGACAATTTACGCTAAGTAAAAGCACTCTGAGTAATAGATTATTATTCGAACATTTATTGTCTTTGCATTCACTTTTCAATTTTTAATGGCATGTTCATGTTGTTCAATATACATCAACTGACGCTCACATATGATTCATTGTTATGATGCACACTCATAGGATTGTTGAGGCGAATACTGCGACGACCGGGACGAACCAGAATAACCCCCTTCACGTTGGCGCTTTGCCGGTGACGGTTGTGTCGGGTTACTGGAAGCAGCAACAGATTCCATAACATATCCCGACAGGATCAGTATTTGCTCAACATTTCTGGCAGCCTTTAGCAAACCAAGAAATGTGGGATAGTGAACATTGCTCATAGCCCTTGAGATCTCCAGGTCGTGACCAGCCTCAAACCTATTCACCTTCGTTTCCTCATTAACCACCTGATGAGGCGCGAACAAACTCAGCCTCGTAAACTCTACAGCATATTGGGAAACAATCTTAGTCCCCTGCATCAGTGTCATAAACTTAGCCTCCAGTCTTCGGTGTTCATCAGCCAGGCAATATTGCTGAGTGAATACTTCAGTGAACTCAGCCCAAGTCATTACATAAACTTTTTCCAAAGTCAACGCGTTCACCATCGAGTTCCACCACATGACTGCATCTTTGGTGAACATAGCAGTAGCATACCTAACCATGTCTTTCTCAGCACAATCACTAATTCGGAATGTCCATTCGGTTGCTGTTATCCATTCGAGAGCGACAAAAACATCACCTAATCTGTTAAACTCGACAGCTCCGTTTCCCTTAAAGTCATTTAACCGACAACTTCAGGCTTGTTTGATGACCCAGTGTTGTCATCTTGTTCATCATTATTGTTGCCCTCTTTTTCCTTGTTCTTCCTCTTGTCCTCCTTTCTTTTGGCTTTGGCCTCATCTCGAGCCCAAAACTGTTCTTGGATCATCTTGTTTTGCTCAGCCATCATGGCTAGCATCATCTCCCTTGTTTCCTGTGGTGTCATTTCTTCTCCAAACATGTTCTGAAAGTATAAACATATAACTTAATTAGTAAACATATCATTTATTTAAAGACACCAACCAATGTCCCATATGATAGTCAATTTACTATTATTACTAGATCATAACCTATCTTAGTTCAGATCATTCCTTAAATTCACTACATATCATCACCTAAAGTTTGAGACCAAGACCTCAGGGACACTTGAATCTCAAACTACTGCTATGATACCATAGCCTGTGACACCCATGCCACAATAACCACAATCATAAGACCCATTATTAATCTCAACACATTAATTAAACAATAATGATCTGAATACTTAGTACAATGCGGAAGCAATGAAATACGTAAATAAAATACAATTGTTAAACACCTTATAGTGCTACAAGGTTCCAGACTAATTCTACATACTCAATACATTATCACAACTTCACAAAATATTACATCATTGGTCCCATAATTCAGATGCCCATTGAGTAGTAGCAAGTTTTCCAAGACATCAAAAATTGACCTAACTAGATAGTCTGGCATCGAATTCTCCTTTAAGAGTAACGGATTTGAATTATTGTCTTGAATTCTTGATAGGCTAAAGAAACTTGGCCACTTTGCCAAGGACTGCCCAAGACCCCCAAAAGATCAGAGCGCTCAGCAATCATCCACAAGATCTTCTGGAGCTTCCACTGCTCGCAGGGATCAAACTCAGAGTGCTCCAACAAGGGCTTTCCAGATCACAGCTGAGGAAGTAAAAGATGACCCGGAGGTGGTCATTGGTACGTTCTTAATTAATTCAATTCCTGCACGTATTCTCTTTGATTCTGGAGCCAATCGTTCATTTGTCTCCACTTCGTTTGCTCGTCAACTAAACGTACCTACATCAAACTTGCAATTTGTACTTGACATTGAAAGTGCTAGCAATATGTTAGTTAAAGCAGACAACGTATATAGGAATTCTACCTTACTGATAGAGGACGTAGTATTCAATTTAGACTTAAGTCCCATGGAGTTCGCGGAATTTGATGTCATAGTGGGTTGTTTGATTTAGATTCACTGAAAAATTCTCTGAGCTTTGTTGAGTATACTGCAGGAATGGCTGAAAACAGTGTTGGAATTGTCAGCCCAAATTCTAATGCTGGTAACTCAAATATTCAAGCTGTTGGCACAAAGTTTCCAACAATTGCAGATTCTGCTACATGGGATGAGTATACTGTACTGCCACTTCTATCTTGTGATCCACCAGGGGTCCTGTTTGATCAATAAGACACAAATACAGAGTGTGAAGTGCCAATCCCAAGCCCTGAAGTAAGAGCTCCATCCAATAGGGAAACAATCCCATCTTCTGATCAAACTGTTACTGGAGCAGAATCTTCAAGTGGTGCTGAAGGTGATGATACAAATCTAGGAACATCATTTCAGACAAAAAGAGAACCTACACTCAGGGTTAACAAGTATCATGCTCTCAACCAAATAATGGGAGACCCACGCACTCCTGTGCAGACAAGGACAATGGTTCACAAGGAGTCCACTGATGCTGGATCAGCAGTCCCTGAATTTAGTCTAGCTGCCTTTGAACATGCATGCTTCATGTCATAATTCGAGCAAAAGAAGGCATCTGAGGCTCTGAAAGATCCATCTTGGATTGAGGCAATGCAAAAAGAACTTTTGCAATTCAATATTCAGAATGTATGGACTCTAGTTGACTTGCCTAAAGGTAAGAGGGCAATTGGTACAAGATGGGTTTTCAGAAACAAGAAGGATGAAAGAGGTGTAGTGATCAAGAACAAAGCAATGTTGGTAGCTCAAGGCTATACTCAAGAAGAATGAATAGATTATGATGATGTATTTGCCCCAGTAGCAAGGATAGAAGCTATTAGACTATTCCTAGCGTATGCCAGCTTCAAAGGGTTCAAAGTGTACCAAATGGATGTGAAATGTGCATTCTTGTAAGGTACAATCGAAGAAGAGGTTTATGTGTGTCAACCACCTAGATTTGAGGACTATAAGTATCCAGACAGAGTCCACAAGTTAGACAAAGCCCTCTATGGACTCCCCCAAGCCCTAAGAGCATGGTATGACACTTTGTCTTCATACCTTCTACAAAACGGATTCAAGAGAGGCACTCTGGACAAGACATTGTTCACAAAGTCCATCAAATCAGAGATTCTTGTTCAGTTCTATGTTGATGATATCATTTTTGGATCAACAAATGACATTCTGTGCAAGGAGTTTGAAACCATGATGCAAAAGAAGTTTCAGATGAGTTCAATCGGGGAACTAACTTTCTTTCTAGGATTGCAGGTCAAGCAGAAAACCACTGGACTTTTTATAAGTCACTCAAAGTATGTAAATGACATCCTGGAAAAGTTTGGATACAAGGATACCAAAGTTGCCAGCACACCAATGGACACTCACAAGCAGCTTGATGCAGATAAAGATGGAGTGGATGTGGATATTCACTTATACAGATCCTTGATAGGTTCACTAATGTATCTCACATCTTCTAGACCTGATATAATGTTTGCTGTTTTGTTTGTGCCAGTTTCAATGTGCTCCAAAGGACTCACATTTGTTTGCTGTTAAGAGAATCTTTAGATACCTCAAGGGCCAACCAAAATTGGGACTATGGTATCCTAAGGACTCTCCTTTTGAACTAACAGCTTATTCTGACAGCGACTATGGAGGGTGCAACAAAGATAGAAAATCCACAACTGGTGGATGTCAATATCTGGGAGCAAGAATGGTATCTTGGCAGTGCGAAAAGCAGACCACTGTTTCCACTTCATCTACTGAAGCAGAATATGTTGCAGCTGCCAGCTGTTGTTCCCAGGTAATGTGGATTCAGAACCAACTGAGAGACTATGGTTTGAACTTTCTATCTACTCCTATTTATATTGATAATTCAAGTGCAATAAGCATTGTACAAAATCCAGTGAAATTTCCCAAAACCAAGCACATAGACATTAGATTTTATTTTGTAAGGGACTGTATTGAGAAGAAATTAATCCAAGTTACCAAAATTCATATAGATGATCAGTTAGCTGATCTATTTACAAAACCATTTGATGTATGGAGATTCACCTTCCTAGTATCAAATATTTGTATGGTAATATGGATTAATTTGTTCTTCATCATTCTCCCTTATCTCATTATGGAAATACTTATTCAATGTGTTTAGTTAAGGAGGAGACACTGTTTCATAAGAAAATGCTCAATTTCCAACTAACAGCTTGAGACTATTCTCAAGCTACTAGTTCATTTTCTCGGACTGTTAGTTGTTTCACTTGGTCTGTCAAAGTGTGCAAGGTAATTAAGTAATTCTTCATAAGATTGTGCGCGGGACTAGATATTTTTGAAAAGTCAAAACCTTTAATGTCCAGTTTAGTTCGATTGCAACTACCAGTTGCAAGAATATCTTCCACAATCCTTTCATCTTCTCTCTGAGCGATTTACACATAGTCGTTCCAAACCCTAAATCACCGTCTTGATTTCCAATGGAGTTTGTTAAAGAACATAATAGCCTACCCTACTCCCTCAAACATGCTGAACTGCAACCATTCCATGACATGATGGACTTTCTTCGTGGTTCCCATATCCATCATGATCTCACTATTAATCTCACCATATATATCGCTTATATAAGGCAATTCTGGAAATCAGCCACTGTCAATATCTCTAATGGAGTCGCCTCTTTTGTATCAAACATTGATGGTAATTCCATTACCATCATTGAGGAGTCTAGACACCAACGTCTGCATCTTCAAGATGCCACATGTATAACTGATCTATTCCTTACTGCTTTACATAAAGGACTTTTTGCTATTGGGTATAGGGGACCTATTGATTCTTTTACCTTCTTTAAAGCACACTTTGCCCCTAAATGGAAATATCTTGTACATATTATTCAGCAATGTCTAAGCCCTAAAAGAACTGGTTGGTCTGTGTTTTCTTCAAATATAGCCACTACCTTAGTGTGATTATCAAAAGGCCAACAGTTCAATTTTTCAAATATGATTTTTCAGGGGACGTTAAGGCATCATGCCCTAAAGAATGGGAAATTTTTGATGTATCCACTATTTTTGGCAGAAATAATTGCAAAATCTTGCA
This sequence comes from Centrapalus pauciflorus, assembly GCA_020465985.1. Taxonomy (NCBI): domain Eukaryota; kingdom Viridiplantae; phylum Streptophyta; class Magnoliopsida; order Asterales; family Asteraceae; genus Centrapalus; species Centrapalus pauciflorus. The sequence continues at coordinate 263,855 of JAANYP010002086.1, read as the reverse complement.
ATAATTTTAAATGCATAAAAGGAGACATGTTTGTCATAGGCACTCTTTACTATCTATCATAAGGCTTTTGAAACCAAGTGCCAATTTTCTCAATGTGGATGTCTCATTGCCTTCTGCAATGCAGGACATCAATCCAAGAAACAGAGGAGAGGGTCCTGAGCAGGCTCAACCATCCATTATTGCTTCACCCCCAGGACCCCAACCCACTCCTCATGATACAAACACTTCCTCTGCTCCTTCTATTATACATAGATCCCCAGCCCCCTCAGTATAAATGCATAAAAGATAAAGGGTTGTAGGAGCTCTTTCCTCCTCAGTCCAAGTCCCAGAGCCAAATAGCCCTGTGCAGGGGGACACTCCTGCACCGAATATCGAAGGGAACCCATTGAGGATACTCCCACACTTAATTTGGAGGTGGATATCCCATCAAAGGATGTTCATATGGGTTTTGTGGCTGATACTACTGATGTCTCTACACAGGAGGCATAGGACAGAATCAACATACCTAAGACCACACTCATGTCAACAGAGGGTGTGCAAGCACCTTCTGGAAGTCCCCATTACCATGAAAAAAGGGACCCAGATGTTTCTACTTCTGAAATTCCTGCCAGTGATAGATCTCAAATACGATTATCATTTGAAGATCTTGAGGCTAGTCTGCAACTAATGGCATTGACGGATCAACAGCTGAAACCTGTTGTAGCCATTTTGGAACATTGCAAATCCATTATTGTTGCACAGGGATCTCAGATCACTGCATAGCAACAACTTACAGCAGCCCAACAACAGCGCCTTGATCAGTTTCATCTTGGATTTACTTTGTGTGTAAACAAGATCATCCAGCTAGAGAAAATGGTTTGATCCTGACTTGCAAAGGTTTTTGGTCCCCCTGGCCAAACCAATGCATCCGAAAAGGGGGAGAATCAGGAGATCCCCATTCCAGTCCAAACAGATTCAACTTCTTCACCAACATATCCAGTTTCTAGGCTAACAGTCCCAACAGTTTCTCAATATGTTAGTCTAGAAATCAAGTTGTTCCCACCAGGACAAGTGGAGTTGTCATCCGAGAAGATCCTCAAGCTCCTGTCACAGCAGTCCAACCCACAGTATCAGCTTCCAAAGACAAGGGAAAGGGTATTCTGATTGAGTCTCCAAAGATCAAATTCATTTCAAAAGAAGCTTAAGTTGCCCATGATGCTGAATTGGCCAGAAAATTGGTAGAAGAACAAGATGAGATCCTAGACCAGCAAACCCATGAACAAATGGGAGATGATGAAACCTTATGAGATTACCTAAGAGGGTTTGTGGTCAAAGATAGTCAAAAGAAGAGGAAAAGGCCAACAGGGCCTTCAAAGGCAAAATATAGAAGATTTTTGATAAAGTTCTCTACTACAGCTTGAATATCAAAAGTAGTTGCTCAGTCATGGTCAACTGAAAAGCTTCAGGCTTTATATGACAAATAAAAGGAGGAAGAAAAAGCACCCACAGCCTCCCAAAAAGTCCAAGGTCCATAAGAACCAGTTCAAACTGTTGCAAATGATCCTCTTTTTGAAACCATTCAACAAGCAAAGTTTGATCAGGTTAAGAGAGTGCTGTTTGAACAACAGTTGCAAAAGGTGATGGAAATTGAAAAGGTCCTGGATCAATATGACTTCTCTAAACCTCCTATTACTTACTGGTATGCTAAGTCAATGGATAACATTGATTTAGTGTATCATTTTGTCATCAAAAGAGAGGCTTGTCCAGAGGAAGAATTTAAAAGCCTAATCCCTCTAGTACAGAGACTGACTAGAGATGAGCTGACACAAATGCATCATATTGGAACTGCCAGTCACTCTAGGGCTCAATGTGTTTGGGTTCAACAAAATTTTGAAAGATCTCAGAAGAATTTTGACCCAGAGTCTACTACAGAAGATATAGAAGCTGCCAAGGATATGAAGATAGTACAGGTTGATTTATATGCCAAATCAATGACATATAGACTCAAGCTTGCAGACAGATCCAGCAGGTTCTACAATTTTGAATTTCTCAATCTGCCAAAGGCATGGCTACTACAAATGAGCTCTATGAAGATAAATTGTGATAAAGAGGAGTTAAAGAGAGATTTCATAAAAGCTATAAGGCATAAACTTTCACAGTTGTAAGTTTTTGGATGCCTTAGTTTGTATATAATAGTTTTACTATGTTTTATTTCCTTATTTGTATAGAATCTTAAAGTATTGTGTAAAGAATTTAAGTTAGGGGGAGATTGTTAGGAAATATTCTAAGTATGTCAAACTGTTAGTTAGATTTCTCAGACTGTTAGTAGTATTTCTGTGTAATTACAAAGTTCAAGTAGCTAGTTCAAAAGTTCAAGCTACCAGAGTAAAAGTTCAAGCTGCTCAACTGTTAGGCACAAAAAGGCCTCAGTCAAACCTGCTGTACATCTGAGGGGGAGATTTTTAATCAAACCTGTTGATGCATTTGAACGTTGAATTTAAGGCCTGTTATATGCCTTATTGAAACCTGAAAATGATTTGCAATATCAGCCTAAAGCTGTTTACCATGTTGCATTCGTTGCAACAAAGACAGTTTGTCCAAGCTGTTCTGTCTGCTGAACAGGCTGCGCATAAACTGTCAACGCTGCTCTACTCCTTTGAGCAGCTTGGGCAGTTTTTGAGTGTTCTGTTCTTTGTGAACAGGTTAAACACTTTATGGAATATGTTCCAAGTCATCGTGTATTGTTTTTGGCCACAAGATCAGTTTACAAGTCGAAGACAAAGTGGAAAACAGAACTGCATAGCCTACCCACGCTGTTCTGTTACATGAAGACAAACAATTATTTGAAAAGGGTGACAGACCTTTTCTTATATCAAAATGGCATTATCAAAAGAAGAAAGATGCAAAGTTGACATTCCTCTTTTGGTTAAAGCCTTATGCAACAGTGACAAAAAGGAGAAGACAAAGATCTTGCCATGTGAAGACAAAGATACTTTATCAGAACGTGCAGAAAGGTGTTTTGTCCTTTTGGAAAGACTCTCCACTATCTCTTCTGTCCAATGAAGAAGCTTCACTGAGATTCTCCTTTTGAGTATAAAAGGAAGCTTCTAAGGATAAAGAGGATATCAAGAGTGTGAAATCAGAACGTGCATTGAAGTGTGTTATTCCATGCATGCAAGTCTGCTTATATAAAACAGTCAAGAGTGTCTAAGTTGTTGTAGTGTAAGCTGTCCTTCTGAGTCTTGTAAAAACAGTGAGTGCTTCTAAGTGAGTGTATTCATTGTAACTAGTCTGAGTGAGTCTTAGATTAGCTAACAAATTGTTGTATCTGTCATCTCAGGTTGAACCTTTCCGCATTCAAGCTTGTTTGTAATTAACACTTGTTAATAATATACACAAACATTGAGAAAAGGATTGTTAAGTTTTAAATAGTTGTATTCACCCCCCTCTACAGCTTAGAACTATACACTTGGGAAACCTTTCGGGACCTACAACTGGTAGCAGAGCAGTGCTAAAGTGTGTGTCATCTCTAAGATCTCTCATCCTCCCTACGTTTCCATGGACAACAGTTCTGCAAGTTCCTCTTACTATGACAATGGGTCAATGGCCAAACCCCCAAAGTTCAATCATCAGAACTTCTCTGGTTGGAAGTGCGGAATGATGCTCTATTTAGAGAATCTGGATGTACAACTACCAGAGATAGTAATGGAAGGTCCTTATGTACCAACTTCTGTTACTACCATAACTACTGATGTTGAAGGAGCTGCCCCTGAAATCTGAACCTTTGAGAAGGCTAAAGCTCAATGGTCTGATGAAGACAAAAAACTGGTTGCTCTGGATGCAAAGGCCAGGAATAACCTGGTCATCTCTCTGCCTGATGATGTGTTCAAACAGGTTGAGAAGATGAAGACTGCAAAGGAGATGTGGGATACTTTGTGTACCGTCTATGATGGACCCACATTCACACTGGATAACAGGATTAACAATCTTCTTAGACAGTATGAACTCTTCTTTGCAAAACCAAAGGAGACTCTCACAGAAACCTACACCAGGTTTACTGCTCTTGTTAATGATCTCAAGGCTGTTGGGATCACCAAGGACAGCCTGACCCAGTTGAATAAGTTCTTGGACATCTTACCTAAAGAATGGAACTACTTTTCTACCATCTTGAGAAATTCAGGTTCCATCAAAGGTAAGGATCTTGTAAACTTATATGGATCCTTACTAAATGATGAATAGTCAAGGCAGCAGAAGAGAAATGCCTTGGAAATGTCCAAGAGAGGTGCTGCCTTAGTAGCCAGCGTGAGACAACCTGTTGGGCAGGTATGTGATGTGTTCACACAACCTGATCAGCAGGCTAATGATGAAAGAGAGGAAATATCTGATAAGGAAGACAGTGCAGATCTTGCAGAGCTTGATGATGAGCAGATGATAGCCATGCTTGTCAAAAGGTTCAACAAGAAGAGGTTTGGAAGAAATATGTTGCAGGGAAACTCAAATGCTGGCAAGAAGAAGGCATTTGATAAATCTAAAGCTGAGTGCTTCAAATGTGGCAAAACTGGCCATATAGCTGCTGACTGTGTGTCAAAAGCTATTGGGCAGTCTTCCAAACCATACAAGACCAATAGGGACGATGGCTATAGGGTTAAGTACCTTATGGCCATGGCTAAGCAAAAAAAGTTGGAAAACTCAGTGGCTTCCAACAAGCAAAATCGACTGATGGCAGAGACATGTGACTGGGAGGAGTCTGATTCATCATCAGATGAAGAAGACAACAACTGTCTGATGGCCAATACTGATGTCCCATCAACAAGCAATTTCAAACAGGACTTGGCTGAAGCTGAAGCCTTTAGCAGCTCGGAAAACAGGAACCCTACAATGATGTACAAGGTACAAAATTTTATGGCTTACAGTTCTGATAAAAAAGTGAAAATGTTTGAATATATGTTAGTTGATTTTAAAGCTGCTGTTGAGAAGCATAGTGTTTTACTATCTGAAATCTCTAAGCTTAAAACTGATCTAGAAATTAAATCTGGTAAACTGGAAAGTTTCCATAAGTTAGAAACTGAACTTGATTAACTAAAACACATCAACTCCATTTTACTGGAAGAAAAGAGAGAAAAAGATGTAAAACATGCAAAGCTTCAAAAGATAGTTGACTCTTGGTGCCAATTTGCACAAAAAGTCAGCCATTGTATAAGTCAGCAGATCCCTGCACAAATCCAAGCCTATATTGGAGGGGATCTTGACACAGCGACTTCCATTGTTGAGATTAATAATCTGAAAAATGACTTATCCACTCTTGGTGAGCTTCCCAGTACTTTCATCCAGAAAGTTAATGGAAAGCTGATCTCAACAAACAGGTTTGTCAGGCCTCAAAACACTGACAGCTTGTGTGAAAAAGGCCCAAAAGCTGATGATGGAATGTGTTCTCCATCAACTCAGCCTGCTAAGTGCTATGTTGAGTCACACAAGCAAAAGAAAGGAAAACATACTCAAACTACGGAGGTAGACACTAAACCTACTGACAAAACAGGCTCTGGGTCCAAAGCTAATGGCAAGTGACATGTTAATCCTTTTGATGCTAAACATTTTGAAAATAAGTTTTCAAAAGGTAAGCAGCCTGCTTTCAACAAGGGTAAGTCTCATGTTGAAAGTAAATTTGCTGTGGTTTCAAATAAGTTTTCAAATCATAGTGGAAAACTGGTTATAAATGAAAATAAGTCTTTCAAAACCAGAAACAGTGATTATGCTGATAGGCAGCGTCAATCACATCTCAGTAAGGGCAAAGGCAAAGCCATTGCTCATCCTGAGAAATTTGGGAATAAGTTTCCTAAACATGCGGAAGGTCAAAAGCCAATCAAGCTTCCTGTTTTTGACATCTGTCCTCCCAAAAAGAGGAAAGAAGAAACATGCAAAGCTGTTGCTATTGTGCCATCCACCCAAGCTGTTGATTCATCGAAAAATAGTAATAAGTTTGCTAAACCTGCTAATAAAATCAACAGAAATAATTCAGAATGTGTTTCTGAAAGCTCTTCTACCAAAAAGGCCAAAAAGAGAAAATGCTATAAATGTGGAAATAAGACACACATGGCCAAAGACTGTCCTGAAACTGAGGACATGAGGCTTGTTGACTCTGCTAGTTCCATCATTGCTAAAACAAGTAGTGTTGGAAGTAACTTAGTCAATGAGAGTGGTATCCAAATTGATACCATTCAAATAGGAAATCTTATTGTAGAAATCTCTAGCCCATCAACACATGTTGATGAAGTAGGAGAACTCATCTCTGTGATGAGTTCCCCTAAATGTAACTAATATTTTCGTATGACATTCTGCAGGACAAACAACCATCCCAGGTTTGGTACTAGGATAGTGGCTGCTCAGGGCACATGACAGGTTGCAAGGACCTGCTGAATGATCTCAGGCCTGAAAAAGGGCCAAACGTCACTTTTGGTGACAATGTACAGGGATCCACTGAGGGATATGGAACTCATAAAGCTGGTGTTGTAGTGTTCAAAAGAGTAGCCTATGTGGTTGGGCTGAAACACAACCTTGTAAGCATAAGTCAACTATGTGATGCTGGCTACAAGGTTAACTTTGATGAGCACCTGGGTTACATATTGGATTCCCAAGGCAAAGTTGTGTTGTGTGCTCAACGAAAGAAAGGTGTATATGTTGTGGACATGAAATCTGTTAATCCCACAACTGAAACCTGCTTTCTCACAAGAACCAATGCAGACTTAAACTGGTTATGGCACAAAAGGCTGTCACACCTGAACTTCAAGAATATCAACAAATTCTGTAAGAAAGAGTTGGTAACACGTTTGCCTTCTATGACCTTTGTTAAGGATAGACTCTGCACAGATTGTGAGAAAGGCAAGCAGAGGAAATCATCTTTTAAATCTAAGCATAATTTTGCTATTGATTCTCCTCTCTTCTTAATCCACATGGACTTGTTTGGACCTGTCAATGTCCCAAGTCTTGGAGGAAGAGGATACACTCTAGTAATGGTTGATGAGTTCTGCAGGTTTACATGGTTAATCGTCTTGAAGAGCAAAGGAGAGGCTGCTAGAGAGATCATTGGATTTGTCAAAAAGATGGAAATGTTGAACTCTGCTCAAGTGAAGCAGCTTAGAAGTGATCATGGTACTGAATTCAAAAACAGTACTCTTGGAGACTTCTGTGAAGAAAAAGGGATCTCTCAAAACTTTTCAGCAGTAAGAACTCTACAACAAAATGGAGTTGCTGAAAGAAGAAATAGAACCCTTATTGAAGTTGCTAGAACCATGCTGTGTGCATCTGGTTTACCTTCATCATTCTGGGCTGAAGCTGTCAACACTGCTTGCTTCACCCAAAACAGATCCTTAGTGGTAAAAAGGTTCAACAAGACTCCTAATGAGCTGCTCAAAGGGAGGAGGCCAAATATTAGCTACTTCCATGTGTTTGGATGTCCCTGCTTCATCCTGAATCAAAGGGACCAACTGGCAAAGTTTGAACCAAAATCTGATGAAGGTGTGTTTGTTGGATACTCTGCTATCTCCAAAGCCTACAGAGTATACAACAACAAAAGAAAGGTGATAGATGAATCTATCAATGTCACCTTTGAAGAGTCCAGGAATGCCCCACCAAAGCTGTTCCTGAATCAGTTTCAGGAGAACTCAACTTTGATGATCTCAAGCATTGCAACAGAGAAGAGGACTCACAAGCTTCCACTACATCCAAAGTGGAACCTGCAAACCATGATGGATATGATGATAATTATGTTGATACACCCTGTGTGAATAAGTGTACTGACTTAATTACAACTACATGTCCTGAACCAATCAATGCTGATTTTCCTGGATCCTCTGCTGATATGTTCAACAGTGGTTAGTCATGTTCAACAAGTTAACAGGCTCAAGACAACAGTGTGTCTGAAAATCTTGAGAGCCGTTCAACAGGACCTGCTGAAGATGCTAACAACTCAGGAGAATCCTCATTGAAGAATGATCCTAAGTGGATCAGATGTCACCCCAATGATCAACTAATTGGTGACATCAACAAAGGGGTACAAACGAGATGGGACAACTTAGGGAACTTTTGTATGTTCTCTAGTTTTGTGTCTCTCATGGAGCCAAAAAAGTGGATGAAGCACTTAAAGATGCCAATTGGATCACTGCCATGCAAGAAGAACTCAATCAGTTTGAGAGAAACAAGGTATGGAAGCTGGTCCCTGCTCCTAAAGGTAATACTATAATTGGCACCAAATGGGTTTACAGGAACAAGATGGATGAGCAAGGTCATGTCATTAGAAATAAGGCAAGACTAGTTGCTCAGGGCTAGAGACAGGAGGAAGGCATTGATTACGATGAAACATTTGCTCCTGTGGCCAGGCTAGAGACAATTTGTTTATTTCTAGCCTACGCTGCTCATAAGAGCATGAAGGTATTTCAAATGTATGTGAAGAGTGCATTTTTAAATGCAAAACTGCAAGAGGAAGTTTATGTCAAGCAGCCTCCAGGTTTTGAAAATGAACATCATCCAGGTTTTGTCTATAAGTTGGACAAAGCTCTCTATGGTCTAAAACAAGCCCCTAGAGCCTGGTATGACACTCTTACTGATTTCCTTATGAGCAATGGGTATTCCAAAGGTAAAGTGGATACCACACTGTTCATAAAGAAAGTGAAGTCTGATATTATGCTTGTTCAAATCCATGTGGATGACATAATATTTGGTTCTACTAATGAACAATTATGCAAGAATTTTTCATTACTCATGAAATCCAAGTATGAAATGAGTATGATGGGAGAACTTACTTTCTTTTTAGGATTACAGGTTAAACAAAGCTCAACTGGAATTTTTATAAATCAAAGAAAGTATACTTTAAATCTATTGAAAAAGTTTAAATTTGATCAAAGTTCTCCTATTAAAACTCCAATGGCAACCAATGTAAAATTGGATGCAGATGCCAATGGCAAAGCTGTTTCAGTAACAGCTTACAGAGGCATGATTGGGAGCTTGCTATACTTGACTGCTAGTAGACCTGATATTATGTTTGCTACCTGGTTATGTGCTAGGTTCCAAGCTGATCCAAAGGAATCACATCTAGCTGCTGTGAAAAGAATCTTCAGATACCTTAAGGGTACACCATGTTTGGGTCTTTGGTATCCCAAAGACTCAAGCCTTGAACTAACAGGTTATTCAGATTCTGATTTTGCAGGTTGCAGGCTAGACAGGAAAAGCACAACAGGAGGATGCCAACTCCTTGGTGGTAAGTTGATAAGTTGGTGTAGCAAGAAGCAGAACTCAGTTTCTACTTCTACTGCTGAAGCTGAGTACATAGCTGCTATGGGCAGATTCTATGGATGCAACATCAGCTTGAAGACTATGGACTTGTACTTAGGGAAATTCCTATTCTGTGTGACAATATAAGTGCCATAGCTATCTCTAACAATCCAGTGTTTCACTCCAGAACAAAGCATATCGAAGTCAGATATCACTTTATCAGAGATCACATTCAGAAAGGTAATGTGGAGGTAAGTTTTATTTCCACTGATGAACAGCTTGCAGACATTTTCACCAAACCTCTTGATGAAAACAGGTTTAATTACCTTGTCAGCAAGCTGGGCATGTTAAACAAAAGTGACTAAGTGTCCTTAATGTCTAAGACTTTATATGTCTCACACTGCTCAAGTTCTTTCAGAACAGCTTAGACAGAACAGGCTATGCATGTTCTATACTTAACTGTTTTCTGCAAAACTTGAACAGCTTGAGCATATAACAGGTTTGACAAATAACAGCTTATCTGTCAAGCCTGATCAGATGATCAAACCTCCACCCTGCTCACTCTCTCAATCTGTCATACAAGGCATTGTCTTGTAACCTGATCAGCTATTGAACACAACCTGTTCTTATAAAGCTGAACAGGTTGAAAGAACAGCTTGGAGAATGAACAGCTTGTGATGATCCTGTTCATCTCAGGTTTGACCATTAGCTTGGACTATAAGTTTACTTACCTTTCTTCACAATTAAGTTACTTAATTTTTGTTTTTATGTTACTTAATTTCTGCGAATAATGTGGATTTCGTGTATTAGTGATTAAAAAGGGCTCAAGTGGTCTGACAAACGGTCTGACATGGACAACCGTTCCATTTTCCGTTAACGACCTTTTCAAATCAACTGCCCAAATGTTTCTCTCTCATACCCACTCACATTCAAATCCTATAAATACCTCCTACTGTTTCATCTTCGTCTTCCTCACTACTTCCATAAACCTCCTAAGAACCCTAAAAATCGACTAAGTGTCTTGTGCTTCTGCTACTCTCACTACTTCCCAAATGGCTCACAGAAACAACCCCTTTCTACCAGTATTTGTTGGTGGTGATGTACAGAAACACTCATCAGTCACCACAATGCTCACACTGAAACCCTCTAACTACATTGCCAACCTCACAATCCCCAAAAACTATGAGGGGAAAGGCTATGACCAAATGGTGGAGTTTCTGAAAGTTCATCCGCTGAACTACTCCATGACTGCAACTCTTGGTTTCCTGTACCAGGAGATGGTGTATGAGTTCTGGTACACTTGTGCCTACAACCGAGATACCAAAGTCATCAAGGGCACCATACTCAATGGGACTCAGACCATTGAGATTAACACTCGTTTGCTCAGGGAAGTTCTTCGACTCCCTGTGGTTGAAAAATATGATCAACCACAACCTGAAGATGAACAGATGAAGAATCTGTTGCACTTCTGTGGTGTAGCAGAACCAAAGGTCGGAGCAACACTGTTCAGAGAGGATTTGTCTCCAACTTACAGCTTCTTGTTTGCCTATGTGGTAATGTGCTTCAGCAGCAAAGTTGGTTCCTTTGACCAACTGAGCCGTGATGAAGTTCCTGTAGTTCTGCAGCTTGTGGATGGAACTACAATAGACATGGCGAAGTGGATTTTCATGAATTTGAGGAACCTGGTGCAGCAGGAGACACGACCAGCTGCTGTTCGATATCCCAGGATTCTGACCTCATCTTCAAGCATATTTGTGGTGAGCATTTGTATGACTCTCAGCCTTTACTTCATACTGCTGCATTCCCTGTAATTGGGAATAGAGTTTTGTATACTCCTGTTCTCCCAAATGAGCCTCCTCTGTCAACACCAATAAGGAGGTTGTTAGGATTGGTGGAAGGACCCTCTAATGTGCTGGTGGATCCAGAAGCTGCTTCCAGAAGAAAATCCAAAGCCAGGGCCAAGCTTGTTAAAAGGACCCTGGAAAGCACTGAAGCTGGGCCTGTCCACAAGAAGGCCAAAACAACTCAGTCTGAGTCTGCACCCTTAGCCTCTGTGGCTGAGGGGGAGCAGGCTCCTCACCCTGGGTCATTTTTTGACCCTGAAGTCTTTGTGGCTGGTGCCTCTGTGGCACCTGAGGCTATAGAACAGGTCAACCCACCTGTTTCTGACCTAGTCTCCGAACCTCTCCAGTCTGTACCTCTCATCTCCTCTCCAAAATCCCCCACCTCATCTCACATGTTATACCAATGCAAAAAGAAACCAACATCCCAAACTAGCCCCTCTGTTCCCTCTCAACAGGGTTCAGTTGAAAAAGAAGCAACCCCTGCTGCCTCTCCTATTTTGGGAGAAGGATCAGCACAATTAGAGACTGCTTCACTCCACCCTGTGTCAACCCCAAGTCAGCCTAGACCCTCTGGTTCCTCCCAACAGGAGCCAGTTGTACAAATGGAGACAGCCACATCAACTATTCCATCCTCCCAACAGGCTGAGAATATTGAAAGAAAGGAGTTCTCTCGACTCCATACTGAGTCCACATTGTCCCCATCTCATACTTCTCTACACCCTGAGTGTGCACGAGGTGTCCACCCTGCTGGCTTAGACCACCCAGTAGATCAGCCTCAAACTTCTGCTCCTCATGATGCAGCTGTTCTACACCAAACAGCTGCTGAAGGACCCACACCTCTAGCTGATGAACCTCAGGGAACAGAACATCCCTTTGGTGAGGCTAATCCCTTTATGCAAACTCCATCAGCAGGTTTCACCACTATTGATGTTGAAATGCAAATTTCGTCTCCCCATGATGAGGTACTTTTACACCAAGGTACTGCAGAGGGAACCACCACTGGTCTTAATGAAGGTACTCCAAAAAAAAGCAGTGTCTGAAAGGCTACCATCCTCTACCCCTTCTCCTGGTGATGCAGTTACAGCCACTGCTGAAGGACCCATCGACCCCTCCAAGCTGGGCCACATTACTTTTGCCCAGGCTATGGAGCTTCTTTCCAAAATACCCTCTCCCTCTACATCACATCCCCATACACCAGCCTCATCCTCTTCATCTCCATCTACCCACTCAAAACAATCCACCCATACACCTCCATCCCCTTAAGACCTGCCTTTGAAGGATTAACTCTCTTTGCTGACCAACAAAGTTGGTTCTTTAGAATCCTCCATGTCATCTCTACCCTCTCTCATTTCAGACTCTGTGTCTGAACAGCTTATAGGATTCTTTGACCTGTTCAAGGATTCCTTCCCAGCCACTCCACAAACTGACAACTCCTCATAGCTGCTTGCACTCACTGCACAACTGCAAAATGTCTCCACATCCCTCTCCTCAATCCTTTCACTCCAACAGGACTCTGTGTCCTCTATGACAGCCATATCCCAACAGTTGTCATCTCTCCTCACCACTTGCAATTCTACACTTCCTACCACTCTGGCCAGCTTAAATACCTTAATAGGCTCCCTATCAAATTCTGTGTCATCAAACCTTGCTGATGTGCAGGACTCTCTTGAGTTACATCTTGCATAGCTCCAAACTTTGTTGTTCAAGCTTCTGATAGGGACAACATTCTTAAGCTGATCTCTCATGCTGAAACCCAATCATCCTCCCTTCAAAACTTTCTTTCCCAACTTGCAGAGGTAAAGGACAACCTGGCTTTCTTAGTGCATAGCCTGGTTGGTCCATCTCCTGACTTCGTGTCTTCAGGCAGACCAGGTGTTGAAGGTGCTGGTCCATCTCCTTCAAAGGGGGAGAAGTCATCTGCCTCGAAGACCAAGTCTAAGGGGGAGAAAACTTCTTCTCCTAAGGAGAAATCATTACCTACTAGTCAACCAGCAGGAGCATCTGCAACAGGTACAATGGAAGGTGCCTCTCAAGCTGCTCAGTCTACTCAGGCTGAATCTCCAAACCCTGCTCAGTGTAAGGGGGAGGAATTCATTTCTGAGGCCAGGCCAAGCAGTAGAAGGAGGCATCTCATTTTAGAGGAAGAAGAAGAAGAGGAAGATACTCCTGAGGCTGTTATCACTACAGCAGCTAAAGGAAAAGAAAAAGCAGCAATTGATCCTCAACAGCAGAAAGCAGCAGACTTAAAATTCCACAAAGCCAGGGCAAAAGAAATGGGTCTTCCCATGGATAAATACTTTGAGTTCAGAGATGAACAACTTAAAGCCCTGGAAGCTCTAAGATAAGAAGAATCCTCTGCCAAAGCTGCCAAAACTTTTGCATTTCAAGAGGCAAGAAAAGTTAAAATGCCTTCATTGGATGTGCAGAAGAAACTGATGGAAGCTGCTAAGGAATCAGCAGGTGAAAAGGAAGGTGAACAAGTTAAGGGTGCTCTGGTCTCTGTGACCAAACCAAAACAAGCATCCTCTGCAAGGGCCTAGTTCCATTTTGACAACTTGGCAAGGAAAAAGTTTCAGGATGTTGCTGATACAAGGCTTGCCAAGGAAGCAATTGTGAAAGCTTTCCCCACATCAAGAAAAGGCAAACAGTGGAAATTGCAGATAACCAGAATGGGTGCAACAGGCCCAGAGCTGGAAACTTATGACTACACTGATGTTGCACAAATGGGGTACAGGGAATGGGTTGAGCTGGCAATTGCCCTGAGCCAGTCTAAGTCAGAATCGGCTAAGACTATCAGGGCATATATTAAGAAGCTGATGGAGAGAGTGCAGGATCTTGGGCTGATCTCAAAAGAAGTAAGTGAGGGTGTCTCTGTGACATACCCCAAAATAAAGGCCAAGAGGACAAGAAAAGATTCTGAGCTGGAGCAACTCCTTACCTTAATTGAACAGGGTGATTATGCTCTTGAGATAAAAGGAATTGACTACAGTCTGCCTAGTGGAGTAGAGTTTGAAGAAGGCAAGATAATTGAAGAACCTGAGTTGGGGGCATTTTTTGTAGATCCCTTATCACAGAAGAAATGCTTTCAGAGAGCATCAGATCTATACAAGGTGGATCTGAGACAGCTTGCGGCCTTTAGACTTGCAGCTTCATTCAGGAAATCAAGCAAGTGGAGAGCAGCCATCTGGGATCAGCTCAGAGGCTACTATGAGAGAGGAGAACCTCAAGATCCCAAGTTTATGATCCTCAGAATTGAAATTCAAGATCTAGAGGAAACAAGGGATGAGCTTGAAAAGATGTTTGAAGGACCACCTCCACAGGAGTAAAGTCCATCTACCATCAGGGTAGGTGAAGAATGGAAGTTGTCCATCTGTTGGACAGGCTTGCCATTATTTGCTCCCAAAATCAACAGTCCAAATCCTTGAACTTTTTGTACATTAGTTGTACTTTGTTACATATGTTGTAACTTTACTTATTTACATCAGTTGTAATATACATTAGTACATTAGTTGTACTCTTGTAAAAACATGTGTTGTTCTTATGTAATCAAAATCAGTATGTATAAACTGATCTTTTACTTTACTTAAATGTTGTAATTTCTTTTCAGAAGGATGTGTTGTAAAATGTATTGTGATTATTGATTAAATCAGCTTAGACTGATTATTGCAAATAGGGGGAGATTGTTAGGCACAAAAAGGCCTCAGTCAAACCTGTTGTACATCAGAGGGGGAGATTTTTAATCAAACCTGTTGATGCATTTGAAGGTTGAATTTAAGGCATGTTATATGCCTTATTGAAACCTGAAAATGATTTGCAATATTAGCCCAAATTTGTTTACCATGTTGCATTCGTTGCAACAAAGACAGTTTGTCCAAGCTGTTCTGTCTGCTGAACAGGTTGGGCATAAACTGTCGACGCTGCTCTACTCCTTTGAGCAGCTTGGGCAGTTTTTGAGTGTTCTGTTCTTTGTGAACAGGTTAAACACTTTATGGAATATGATTCCAAGTCATCATGTATTGTTTTTTGCTACAAGTCTAGTTTACAAGTCGAAGACAAAGTGGAAAACAGAACTGCAAAGCCTGCCCACGCTGTTCTGTTACATGAAGACAAACAGATATATGAAAAGGGTGACAGACTTTTTCTTATATCAAAATGGAATTATCAAAAGAAGAAAGATGCAAAGTTGACATTCCTCTTTTGGTTAAAGTCTTATGCAACAGTGAAAAAAAGGAAAAGACAAAGATTTTGCCACGTAAAGACAAAGGTAGTTTATCAGAACGTGCAGAAAGGTGTTTTGTCCTTTTGGAAAGACTCTCCACTATCTCTTCTGTCCAATGAAGAAGCTTCACTGAGATTCTCCTTTTGAGTATAAAAGGAAGCTTCTAAGGATAAAGAGGATATCAAGAGTGTGAAATCAGAACGTGCATTGAAGTGTGTTATTCCATGCATGCAAGTCTGCTTATATAAAACAGTCAAATGTGTCTAAGCTGTTCTAGTGTAAGTTGTCTTTCTGAGTCTTGTAAAAACAGTGAGTGCTTCTAAGTGAATGTATTTATTGTAACTAGTCTGAGTGAGTCTTAGATTAGCTAACAAACTATTGTATCTGTCATCTCAGCTGGAATCTTTCCACATTCAAGCTTGTTTGTAACTAACACTTGTTAATAATATACACAAACATTGAGAAAAGGATTGTTAAGTTTTAAATAGTTGTATTCACCCCCCTCTACAGCTTAGAACTATACACTTGGGAAACCTTTCGGACCCTACATCAACAGATTAACAACAGAAAGTGTTGAAATTCAGGAAGTGGTATATGTGTCAAGATTTGAATATCTTCCTAGCATATCTACTACCAGAGAAATCAGAGTTCATCAAGGAAACAAATCAGAAGGCTATATATATAGATACACTAGGTCTTTCTATTGTAAGTCTGTACGTGAAAGTTTTGTAATTTTGTGCTTCATTGTAATTGCTTTCTGATAAAGTTTCTCAAGCCTCTAAGGTTGTAAAACCCTATGAATAGTATGTGTTCTTTGTCTTATCAAACAGATTAGAGGTGATTGTAATCAGTGATTTTGGCAATACAAAGGATTTGATTTAAGTTATATTTATCTGTTATTTATTCTAAAAGTTTTCTTAAAACAATTAAGTGTTATTCCGCAAATTTCTCAATTGGACTTTATTTCAATAGAAGGTTATTGGTTTACACTCTGATTTATTAAAACCAGTAAATCTTAGGTGATTTTGATCTTTACAATATATTGTTAGGTTTATGATAAAAAGTGTTAAAAGTGTACATTTATGCTTATATTAATAGTTTCCAGACATAAAAGAGGTACAAATTGACAAAAGTGAAATCTTGAAAATATGGAAAAATGCTCAAAGAATGAACTCGTCTCCATCCGAGTTCGGACATAACGAATCTCGGATGGAATCTCGGATTGAAACTAGCATGGAAAATTTGGAAAGTTACAAGTCAAACTTGAATTTCGGATTGACAAAGCATCTGAAATTCAGATCAAGATGACATCCGAATTTCCGATGAATAGTGCAATCCGATTCGGTTGGGAATCCGAATTTCACGTCAACTTTTGTAAAAATTATAAAATTAAGTTTATATAAAATAAACAGTTATTGACCTTGATATTCTATTATACTGACTTAACAGGTCCCTTGTGTTGTTCTTTAACCCACAGTGAGGTACTTTGTGAATCTAGTTGAAAGCCCGATGAGAAATAATATTAATTGATGTTATATAATGCACCCATTATGAGTAGTTAGGATTATATATGTTTGCATTATTTATTGTCAGTTGTGTTCATTGAGGCCGGTTGTTTCATTTTCGTTTGGAACTCTATTGACTTGCGTATTTGTTGATGCACATTGTTGCTTGTTCCATGTCTGTATCTTTGTTGTGCATCTTCTGATGGGCTTACGAGCCATGATTGGTAATTTGACGCTACCGAGACTATATGACCTGGAGCTGATCCCTCTGAGGTCCTGATGGGCAGGTGTAGCATCCCCGATGGTAATGTCTGCCTCAATTGAATGTTTAATTCTGTGCAATGGCACGATGGACTTTGCGGCTCGTATCCATACTTCGTAAATGTAGAGGGTATACGACATGTGTTGCCGGTGTTACCCTTATGTGTTGCATAAATGTCTGATGAATATGTAATCTCTGTACTCACTAAGCTTTGCTTACCCCCTAGTTTCTCATTTTTTTCAGGAAAAGCAAACTCCGCTGCTGGACCTTCTAGTTAGGTCAATTTTTGAAGTCTTGAAAGACTTGCTACTACTCAATTGGCAACTGAATTATGGGACCAATGATGTAATATTTTGTGAAGTTGTAATAATGTATTGAGTGTGTAGAATTTGTCTAGAACCTTGTAGCACCATAGGGTGTTTAACAATTGTATTTTATTTACGTTTCTTCCGCATTGTACTAAGTATTCAGATCATTATTGTTTAATTAATGTGTTGAGATTAATCCTGGGTGTTATGATTGTGGTTATTGTGGCAAGGGTGTCACAAGGAGAAGTTGGATGCAACTGTTGGTACACCCGGTTTGACGATAGCAGTGTACTTTTGTTATAGATAGTCATGTGTAATAGATTGGGCTTTATGAATAGAAGTCATGTTTGTTTAATCATGTTTATGGATTAAGTTCATGATTGTGTATTGTGTTTAAGTCTGCATGTGAACTTCATGAGGCTATGAACTTATGGTGATAAGTTCATGACGTTTGAACTTATGAAAATAAGTTCTTAAGTCATAAGGCCACGCACTTAAAGAGGTTAAGTTCGTACGAACTTAAGGAGGTTAAGTTCGAACAAACTTAGTCTTGGTAAGTTCGTGGGCTTGAACATGTAAGTTCGTGGGCTTGGGCCGTGCTCGAACTTAAGGGCTATATTATGAACTTAATTGTGCGATTTCAGAGACTTTTGGAAAATAAAGTTTTCAGAGTTTGTAAGAGTGCACAGCGAACTAGAGAGTGTTTTCAGAGAGTCTAGGAGCAATACAACATGTGGGGTCAGTATCCCATCGGTTAAGCGTCTAACAAGGATTCTGCACTCGTTGGATGACGTCGAGCCTTGATTCAATTCGTAGACGGTGGACCTTAAAGCAACAAAGAACAAGAAGATGATGGGTCAGATTCAGAAGCCTCATATCAATCAGAGACACCCGAGGTACATTCTAACTCTGATTCTAATGTAGATAACTCCTGTTAGCTTGAACACAATCTTGCTCAAATGGCTTATATATATGCTGAAACGCTTTGAAAATCTTTAAAAGCCGAGAAAAAGAATGTCCATTCTTTGGAAAACAAATTAAGACTCGAACATGCTTTAGTGTTAGAGTTTTCCAAAGATAAGCCATTTGCATTGCAATCTGTGTCTAACATAGAAGAAAAATACAATGACATTCAACTGCAGAACCAAAAGCTAAGTAACAATATTTTTGACTTAACAGAAAAACTAAAATTAGCAGAATTAGAATCAGCGAATTACTCTGTAAAATATAATTCTATCTTTGCTGAAAGACCTAAACTGTATGAGAAAATTAAATCCTAAGAAGATGAATTTCTTAAAAGAGGTCAAACAAATCAGACGATTAATCTGAATCAACCAAAAGACACCGATTTTTTATAATTCAAAATCTGGAATTGGTTGTGATAATCCTAAGTAACTAACGAAAGGAATTTCGTGTTCACCAACTCTGTATGATACGAGATACATGAATTTAGAATTACAAAAGGTATTTTTAAAAGCATCAGATGAGATAGAATCAAGTGAAGATCTGAAAAGGTTGAGTAAAGATAAAATGCAAAATACTCTGGATTATAAAAAGCTTAATGAAAGTTATCAAAATCCTTGTAAATCAGAAGATTATATTCAGACATATTCTGATAAAGATTTGTCTGAAAATACATCATTCACTTAAAAGCCATACATTCCAAACTCAATTCTTGTGAAGATAAATTCTGATCTTAAATTGAAAATTAAACATTTGAGAATGAAAAGGAAAAGCTTCAAGCTGTGATTAAAGATTTGGAACTGAAACTTAAAAACCAGCCTGAAATCAAAACTCAACCAGATTAGATATCTTCAATTCAACCTGAATCTATTAATTCTGAAAATGAGTTTGATCTGTATATGAACTCTTATTTCAATTCATTGGAAGAAATGTTTGTCAAAATTGACAAGCTTATAAAACTAGTTCATGACAAACAAACTGATAAACCTAAACGACCAGTAAGTATTTTGAAAAGAATACCTACAGATCCTAAGGTTAAATCAGTTCAATCACCTATTTTACAAAGAAAGGAGAAAGCAAAAGTTTCTTTTGTTACTCCCATATTTGTAAAAGGTGAATCATCTTCATCAAAGGTTATAACTGCAAAGCAAGGAAATGCTTCTAAAGGTAAGAAAGTTCGACAGAATAAGGCTAATACTAAATCATCTAATTCTTGTTCTTTTGTTATGTCAAATAATTCTGTGAAAAGAACATCGAAGCAAATAGGATGAAAAAAGCAAGTGGAAAAGAAAAGACGAGTTTTAGGAAAGAGTGGAGAGTGAAAGACACTAGTATTACAGAGAGGATTAGTTGTGTAGGGAATTCTATTTGTAATAAATCAACTGTTAAACAATGTTCAAAATACTCTCGTGCTGAACTATCATCGTTTAATTCTGACAAAGACCATGCGTTGAATGCTAAATCATTGTATAATTCTGATATGTTTGTATGGGTTGCAAAGAACAAGGTTCCCAATTTTGAAAAGCAAATGGATCCAAAGAAACAAATTTCAAAATCAGTTCCAAAAAGAACTGTACAGAAATGGATACCCAAGAAGACTGTTAAAAAGTGGGTTCCAAAGACAAAGAAATTATCTTTTACTCTACCTGAAATAATACCACATGATTTACTGAAATCCAAAGTACCCAACTATAAGTGGTTACCTCATGTTTTACTTCGTCTTGTGGGTAAATCATGTGTGGTACCTTGACTCCGGGTGTTCCAAGCACATGACCGGACAGCGAGACACCCTAACGAATTTTGTGGACAAATTCTGTGGGACGGTCAGATTTGTAAATGATCAGTTCTGTCCGATCAAAGGCTATGGAAGTCTGGAATATGAAAAGATTACCATTCAGAATGTATTCTATGTAGATGCTCTTGGCCACAATCTGTTCAGCATTGGCCAACTGTGCGACAAAGGCTTGGAAGTCAATTTTAAGGCAAATAGGTGTAGCATAAGATCTGAAGAAGGGAAGGAAATCCTAGCTGGAACTAGGAAAACAAAATTGTACTCAATAGACTTAGCAATTATTAATCTGAAGAATGATGTCGGTTTACTGTCAAAGGCAACTTCAAAAGAATCCTGGTTATGACATCATCGTCTGTGTCATCTGAATTTCAAAGAACTAACAAACCTTGCACAAGGCGGTTTAGTAAAAGGTCTATCGACTCTCCGGTTTCAAATAAAGCAGTTGTGTGCAGCATGTGAAAAAGGGAAGATGGTGAGGGCTTCACACAAATTAAAAGTTGAACATTCTTCAACTAGGTTTTTGAAAAATTTTTAAAGGAAATGTGACTTAGAATATTTTCTGTTCAAACTCGATCAAAGAAATAATCTACAAAAACTGATGTTTTGATCGAGTTTCATAAAGAATCACTCGATAAAATTGTTAGTTGTTATCGAGTTTGAAAAAGAATCTTTCGTGAAAAGTCTAGGTTTCAAACGAGTTTGAAAAGGTTTGGGGCTTAGTATATTTTAGAAATCTCAAACTCGGTTAAAATATTATTCAAGAAAAATTGTTGTTCAATCGAGTTGGACAAAGAGTTGTCCGAGAAAACTCAAGGGTTTATCGAGTTGGACAAAGTGTTGTCCGAGAAAAGTCCATATTTCATGCGAGTTGTCATAAAATGGACTTGGAATTTCTAAGTTGTTCCAACTCGATAAAAGGGATATTCGAGGAAACATAAGTTATTTTCGAGTTTGTCAAAACCTTACCCGAGAAAATACTAAGTGTCCTTCGAGTTTAACATAACTTTAATCAAGGAAGTTTAAGTCCACTTCGAGTTTGATACAAGTTCACCCAAGAAACTATTGGGGTCTTTCGAGTTTAATGGAACTACACTGGAGGAAATTCATACTTTATCCGAGTTTGTCTATTTTTCACCCGAGTTGAATTTTGCTTTACCCGAGTTTATTCTTAAGTTAACAGAGTTTGTTTTTGTGTCACGCGAGTATATTCATGACTACTTCGAGTTTGTCCATTCATATATCGAGTTTGGAGTAAAATTTTCAAAAATTTTTGTAAGTGTGAGAAATTTTATTTTTTAAGAGAAATTTCACATTTTTCGAGATAAATATTTAAAATCTGTGTTACATTAACATTGGTCTCTTAACGATTGACTTTTGAATCCTAACAATAATATTTTAATATTATTGTCTAAATTCCTGATCCTTTAAACAATGTAACACATATTTTTCTAAGTTCTTGTTAAATGTTCTATTTCTCTATCTGTAGGAGTCAGTTTGTTTGTCTGATATATCTACATGTTTGTTATTCTTACAAGTAACAAATGGCATCCCAAACCCCCACCCATAATTCAAACTCTTCAGACTCCCATTCTTCTTCAAATCATACCCTTGTGTCCAAACCTTTAAAATTAGCATCAGTAACAAGACTATCACCATCATCTTCGATCCCTGAAACCCAACTCATAAAATCCAAACACTGTCTAACCTTACTTGATAACAATCACAAAATTGATCCAAATATCATAATAATAAGCCATCCGGTGATTCTGGAAATCCTAAAAGGTCACCCTCTCGGTTACCTTTTGAAATGTAAACCTTCCATTCCTCTGGTTTACTTACATCGATTTTGGCACACAATTAAATTTGTGCCTACTGAAGGTGATCATCACTTCAAGGTCACCATTGACCAATTCAAAGCAACAATCACTCTTTCCAGATTGCATCATAACTTCTTTTTACCAAGACGCATAGATACAGTCAGCTTTTCAAACTTGCCGATTTTGAAGATTTTGTGTCTGACGATCAGCTTTGCAGAGATCTTATGAGCCTTATTTATTTTAAACCATTGAAAAAGAGTTCCATGTTTTGACGAAATGATCTAAATGGCGAATGATATACACTGTTTGGCATTATCAACAAATGTATGACCTCTAAGCACACTGGGATAGATAGAGGAAGTATTCATTGTCTAAGGTTGTTTCATTGTATAAATTCAATAAGCACTATGACTTCGCCCAATGTATATGGGAAGACCTTAAAGAAGTAGTGCTTGCAAAGACAACTAATAAAGCAAGGAAATTTGTCCACTATAACGTTTTATTCAAATTTTGATTAGAGGCATATTGAGGGCCAATGAAAAAATTCCAAAGATATTAAATACTCAAAAGTGCCCAGATTACGTAATGGTGAGCATGCACAAAGTCCACGAAGATCCTAATGCCAATATCATGCCAATTCCTGAGGCTTTGTTGAAGTATGATGATGAGAATGCCGAGAGTGTAAGATTGTATCGAATAGACCATGGTCCAATGGAAACTCAAGAACCAAGTTTTCCTGCCCAAGGAGTTATAGGAGAGCAGGTACATCAACAATGGGTTAATGTACAGGGTAATCTTGAGTTGAGGGATGAGGCTGAAGAAGATGTGATGGGAGGTGAAGGAGATTCTGACTCTGAAATAACTTTATCTGATATTTAAGAAAGGGGAAATGAGGGTGAGGATGATGATAGTAATGGTGATGATATTGATGTTGTTGGGGAGAGAGTTGAAATACCTCAATCTGAACGTCTACCTGTTCAAGAAGTTGATGAGATGGTGCAAGTGAGTTTGAGGGAGACCCAAACCACAGACATCTGGGTAGCCACATCGGCTGTTAGCTCTCATTTGAGAGTTGACATTGAAGAAACCAGTACCCCACTGGTGACTGCACACCCCACCAACCACTCATCTCCTTCTCAACAAGGAGATGTTTCAATTCATCACGGGGATTTTTCACAAAATCTATCCTGGGATTATTCGTATCTTATGGATACTGAAACAAGTAAAATTTTACCTCATTGTACATTTCTTGTCCACAGGTCATAGAACCAATACACGATAGGTTATTGGAGTTGGTGTCATGTGTTGAAACATGTACAGAGGGACTACGCGTCCTTGTAGCAACAATTATTGTGTCGGAAGCATTTGTTGCTCTGTCGCATGAAGTAGTTGAAAGTCCTACCAGAGATACATCAACGCTAACTCTGAACGTAGGCCACACAGATGTTCTTTTTATTAGTTCAACTGTCGTGACAACTGGAAGTCTAAGTGACCCAGGTGTGAGCACATTACCCTTTGCATCCGAAACACGACTGAATGAAGCCATTGCTGGAGTTACTGATCAGATGACAAGTGAATATACAGAGATGATGAATCAGATGTCAAACATTCTAAGGTTGTTAAAAGGTAAACCTACAGTAGCGGTTGCAGAAGAAGAAGAGACTCAAATTTCAAATATTGAGTTGCGCGACTATTATTTTGAGCAATTTGATGAGATGAGGGAAAGAATGTTTGGATTATATAACACAGTTGGGAGTGCTCTTGGATCTTTATCAGAAATACTGTCTATTATTGAGCAGACATGTAAATCTCAAGCTTCAGAGTCTAAACGGAAACATGAGGATCACGATGATGCTCCTCATGAGGGGGAAACGAGGAGGAAGCTTGGAGACATTGAACTTCAAATGGTTGTATATAAAGAGAAAGAGACTGGAGATAAAGGTACATGTGTAGCGGGAGGCTCAACAGCTAAACCTGTTGTGCTCAGAGTGAGTTGGAATTGATTCTTTATGAAGATGTTCCAGTTCCTGTGAGTATTCAATCTGGAATTTATAACTTTGATGTAAGGTCTACACAACACGGATCTATCTAGACGCGAGACCGTCAACGAGTGCGGAATCCTCGATAACGGGTTGACGGAAACAACTCTCACTAGGAACACGGAGACTATCAATAAGCTGCACGAACTACGAAGGACGCACCTACGAATTGATTCTCTCCGAAACAACACCAAAACCGATGATAAACTTGAAATCGCCTTTTGCTTAATCTCTCTCCAATTCTGCAAAAAGTCCCTTAATGATTCGAGTTTATCCCTAATTATAGAGGCTAATTCGAGTCTGCCATGGGCCAAACTCGAATCAGGCCCAAGGCCCATTCGAGTTTGTCCCCTCTGACACTCTCGAATCTGCCTACTGGAACACATTCGAATCTACTATAGATTCGAATCTGACTAACATGTGAATTCGAATTTAACCTAAATTCGACTTTCACATATTAAACCTGTATTTGAAACTTATGTTTTTAACTTATGTTTGACTTTATCTTTGATCTTTATGTTTGGACTTCTTGTAATACGTTACATTAAGTTCAAACATATAATCCATAATAATTATCAAACATATATAAACATATATATCAAACACTTGCTAATACCACAATGTTGGATCACATAGACTGCTATCGTCACACAGGGTGTACCAACAGACTCCCCCTTGACGATAGCTTCTAACAATTCACACATTTGATTAAGCACTTTGTTTATTATTTATTCAAACTGCTGCCAGCATACAAACCCTTCTCAACACACACTTTAACTACATTTTCATACTTTCTAGCCTCACTATCCATATGAGTGTTGCTTGAGATCTTATGAGCATGTAGCACTTGAAGATCATCTCTAGAAAGGTTTACAAGATGAAGGGGATCCTAGACTCTAAGAATCACTTTTTCTTCAAAATCTTCCATCACAGCTTCTCCCGTTTCACTTTCCACATACCACCAGTTTAGGTTTTTCATGACGTCCTGTGGCATTGGCTTGAGTGGTACCTTTCTCAGACATCTCACTGGTCTGTATTGTATCTTCATCCATGGACGCCCAGTCAGAGGATCAATTCGAGAATGATCCATTACTCGCTTACCTATCCTCGGATTGAGACGTTCGAACTTCCTCGACCTTCCTTCTTTTCTTATGATCTTGGCAATTATTTCAGCGTAAGGATCGTTGCCGATATTGATTAGTTCCTTCCAAGCTAACGCCTTTATCTCAATCTTCGGCAAGGAGTTGAATACTTTCAGAGTTTTCCTGAGGTACTGGAGACCATCTTTTCTTTTGATTATGAATAGCTGCAATTCCCGATCGAAGAACCAGCTCAATATGCTTCCGGATAGCTTTCCAGTACCCCGCACATGCATCTTCTTCTTCAACTCTAACTCCTTTTGCTCTGCCCTTAACCATAGTTTTCTTTTCTCTTCATTGGTAAGCTCTCTGGCAGGCTCTTCTCTTGATGAATTAACATTTAAAGCAGCATTGACTACTTCTATGTTAATCACATTATTTCCGTCTATCACATATGTATCTGTGATTGGGTTTTGCTGAACGATGATCTCATTGGCTTCATCATCTTCATCAGCACAAACCTCATCATCGGACTTCCAATCTGTTATATCTTCGGGAACAAATTCTCCTTCCTCTAATTCCTCCATATCATCCTCAAAATCAAAGCCAAGGTCCATAGGGTCATCGTCGAGATCCATTAGTGCTTCAATCATCTCATTTATCTCTGACTCTGTGGCTTTGGATGAACTGGCCTCTCCTTCTTTAGCTCCGGATTGGCTTGGCTCCCCCTGAGTCTCAGCATCCTGAGCAACAGAAAAATCTACTGGCTGATTCTGTCTTTGCGTGCTGGGATCATTGCCATTGTCATCTTCATTATTATCATCATCATCCCTGCGCACTTCTACTTGATCACGGCAGGATGTCTCCCCCTGAGCCTTTATATTTTTCATTATTTGCTCAATCAGGGAGGGCATCGATCTTATTTCGGCTGCTTGATCAGTGACAAAAGTATTCAGCTCTAAGTTCTCCTCCTGTACCTTGTCCACACTCTTTTTCAGGTCGGCATTCTCATTATCTAGATTTGCATTATGCTTCTGAATTTCATTGAGAGCCGTTGTCAGGCCAAAGATTTGGATCTGCTGGAAGTCAACTCTATCTTTTAGTGCCAAAAACCTTTGATTCTCTGCGTAGGTGGATGAAGTGGATGGAATGGATTGTATTGGGGTCGGAATGGTGGGTGATGGGATGTACGGTTCAACATGTGGTGGTGATGGTGGAATGGTAGATTGAGTAGGTGGAGGTTGAGAGATTTCAGGCTGAGAGGTTTCATGCTGAGAGGTTTCAGGCTGTGCAGATGAAGCTGAGGGAGCTCCCTGCATAAAACGATGACGTTTAGCCCTTTGCCTCGTCAATAGTGGAGCAACTTCTTCTTCTTCGAAATCAGAGTCATAAGATTCCTGTGATGCTCGTCGACGTGAAGCTTCTTCAGTCACTACTAACCTCGATCCATAGGTTCCGATTTGGACAGATGGTTCTGCAGTGACAGACTCTGGAACTTCAACCGCTATCTCTTCCATCTCGTCAGATTCAGTAGCTGAAGATGACATGCCATTATCTGTTTGCTCCGGTTCATATTCATCAATTTCCCTAAGAACATCATCTTCTCCTACCGGAGGCTCTAGCAATTCTCCAACTAACGCTGCTGTTATTTCTTCATTGGCATTTGGACCAGCTTCCCAAATCTCATGCAGTGTTAGACATAACTGATCGGATGTCGGAATAGGTATTGCTGGTGTTCTTGATGGTCCAGCCTCTTGTGCCTCTTGAGGTTGACTAGTCGAAGGCCTACTTGCCTGAGTTTGACTCGATGCTGATCTTTGGCGTCTCCTCTGTTGCTGAGCACGCGGTTGTTGCTGTTGTTGTTGTGGCTGTCGAAGCTGAACTTCTACCTCACCTGCCCAATTGGCATTATCTGGTGCTACAAAGTTCCTGTCTATTACAGCCCCAAACAAAGGTCGCTCGACCGGGACAGCTAACCTTCCTCTGTGAGCAGAGCAATCAGCAAAAATCCTCTTATCGATAACCGCTACACTTTGAATCTCATTAAGTTGCGGCAAATTTGGCAAGAAGTGCCTGATGAGCATCATCACGAAGCGGGGGTACGGCAACAATCTCTCTCGTTCTGGAGCAATGATTTGATGAACAAATTCTGAGAAAAACAATTCTAATTTAGAAAACTTACTATAAAAAGAAAGAAAGACTACAACTATAAAAAGAAATAAACTTCTACTAAGGTCAAATCACTATGGGTTGCGCATTCCATTTAGTTGAATTAAATATTCAAACCGTGACTTATCAAAGGCTTTGGTAAATAAGTCAGCATTATTATCGTCCGTTGCCACTTTTACCAATTTGATTAAGTTCTTTTCAGCACAATCACGAATAAAATGATGCCTTATGTCTATGTGCTTTGTTTTACTGTGTTTAACTGGATTATTTGTTATAACTATTGTAGATTGGTTATCTATCCTAATGGGAGTTTGAGTGTAAGCCAAACCGTAATCCCATAATTGTTGTTGTATCCACAGAACCTGTGAGCAGCAACTACCAGCAGCAACATACTCGGCCTCGCACGTTGACACGACAACCGACGTCTGTTTCTTGCATTGCCAGGAAACGAGTCTCCCTCCTAGGCATTGACAACCTCCAGTTGTTGATTTGCGCGTCAAGCTGCATCCTCCGTAGTCAGAATCCGTGAACGCCTCCAACTCTAGATCTCCCTCCGCGTGATACCAAAGTCCCAGCTTCGGTTTCGACTTGAGGTATCATAGAATCCGCTTCACAGCTTTCATGTGCATCTCCTTCGGATTAGCTTGAAACCTAGCACAAATACACACAGCAAACATGATGTCAGGTCTTGAAGCAGTTAAATACATAAGTGATCCAATCATGGCCCGATATAACGTCGGATCCACATCGGTATCACTTTCAGTACACAGTCCGAGATTGTGATTCACTTGAATCGGCGTGCTGAAATGGGCAGTCAATTTCGTCCCTTCCATCCCGAAGCGTTCCAATATGTCATAGACATACTTCGTCTGACGGATAAACATACCTTCCTTCTTTTGGTTAACTTGTAACCCCAAAAAGAAATTTAACTCTCCCATTGCACTCATCTCGAATTTCGACTTCATCACCTTCTCGAAATCTTTGCACATTTGTTCGTCTGATGATCCAAAAATGATATCATCGACGTGCACTTGTACCAAGATGAAGTGTTCTCCTTTTCTCTTAACGAACAGCGTACTATCTATCCTACCCCTTTCAAACCCGTTTTCTTAATAAATGGTTGGATAAAGTCTCGTACCATGCCCTTGGTGCTTGATGCAATCCATATAGAGCCTTATCTAAGCGATATACTCTATCAGGATATTTTGGATCTGTAAATCTGGGCGGCTGTTCTACATACACCAGCTCCTTCACTTTCCCATAGAGGAAAGCACTCTTAACATCTAGTTGATATACCTTAAAGCCCTTGAAGGAAACAAAAGCCAGAAACAACCTAATGGCTTCCAGCCTAGCTACTGGTGCAAACACCTCATTGTAATCGATTCCCTCCTCTTGGTTGAAACCCTTTACAACTAACCTAGCCTTGTTGCGAGTGACTATACCCCGATCGTCTCTTTTGCACTTAAAAACCCATTTGGTTCCTATGGCAATTTCCCCTCGAGGTAATGGAACTAACTCCCACACTTCTAGTTTCCTAAACTGAGAGAGTTCTTCCTGCATCACTTCAACCCAGGAGTTATCCTTTAGTGCCATTTGCACATTTTTCGGCTCTACTTGCGAGATAAAACAAGAATAGTGGCAGGTATGATATGCCTCGGAGTCGTTTATCATTGACAACAACACAGTGTTGTTATTTAAACTACTCCTAGTCCTCACACCCTCATTAGGATTTCCTATGATGCTTTCTATAGGATGGTTCTTGTTGATCCTAGATGTCTCTATCTCGTCAACTCTCAGATTATCTCCTAAGTTAGATCCTATTTCACCTAATGGGGGAACATCCTCAGATTCCACATTTTCCTCCTCGTGGACAGTTTCCTCAGAGTTGGAATTTGGTGCCTGAGTCTGATTCTCAGTTGAAGGTGCCTCTGGATCAGTAACTTCTGGAGATCCATCTTCAGTCGAAGTAGGCTCGGATGTGGATTGAAATGTAGTCCTCGAAAAGGTATGACCTTCGTCATTCAGATGCAACGTCGCCATGTCCTTTTCGATTGTACCTGCATTTTCATCCAAAGGAATGTTAAATGACTCAAATAATTTATCATAGTCAAATATCCATTCCGGACCTGTTTGGGGTTCATGTGTATAACTTTTGACTTCAATGTTATACACAATCTCCACTGTACCATTTGTTTTGTTAAAAACCCGTTTGTTTGGTGAGTTCGGCACATAACCTAGGAAGTATCCTTCGTCAGCCTTTTCAACAAACTTAGGTTGATGTTTTGTTCGCAATAGAGTGCATGGTACCCCAAACGGTTCGAAGCCAGTCAAATTAGGTGGCCGTTTATTCAAAATTTCATAACAGGTTTTGTTCAAAGATTTGACAGTTAGGACTCGGTTTAAAATATGACATGTGGTATTCACTGCCTCCCCCTAAAACATGGTAGGAAGCTTTGAATCCGAAAGCATAGTCCTAGCTGCCTCAATCAATGTCCTGTTTTTACGTTCGGACACCCCATTTTGTTGAGGCTCATATGGTGCACTAAATTGATGCACTATGCCCTTTGAGAGGCAATATACACCAATTACAGTGTTTTTAAATTCTGTTCCATTATCACTACGAGGCCTTTTAACCCGTGTTCCATAGGAATTCTCCATTTGGTCTAAGAACCCGATGAGCTTGGAAGTCGTCTCTTCCTTTGTACCTAGAAAGAAAACCCAAGAAAATCGTCAGTGATAACTAAACAATACCAACTACCTCCTATACTCCTTTTTTTGATTGGTCCGAAGAGATCCATATGCAACAAATCGAATGTAGAGTTTATGGAATTCAGAGTCTTGGACTTGTGTGTCTTCTTATGTTGTTTGTGTTGGTACACCCTGTGTGACGATAGCAGTCTAATCGATCTGCGTTATGATTTAAGTAATATTCTGAATATTAACAAGTGTTTTGATATATATGTTTAATATGTGTTTGTCTGTTATTGATTGTGTGTTTGAACTTGATGTAACATATTACAAGAAGTTCAAACATAAAAGTCAAAGAGTATGTCAAGCATAAGTTAAAACATAAGTTTCATCACGTAAGTGTTTAAGTGTATTGGTTAGATTCGAATATGTAAAGGAAGACATTCGAATCTGTGATAGATTCGAATGTATCCTTAGATTCGAATAGGTTAGATTCGAATCTGTCAGATGGACAGATTCGAATGAGGCCTTAGGCCAGATTCGATATAATTAGGGATAGACTCGAATGATTAGCAGACCTTTGGCAGAATTCGTGAGGAATTAAGCAATAGGCGATCTCGAGTTTATCAGCTAGGTGAGTCCCGTTTCGGAGAGAATTAGTACGTAGGATCGTTCGTGTGTCGTTCGTTCAGCGTCTAATAGTCTCCGTGTTTCCGTTGGTTGAGAGTTGTCCGTCTGACCGTAAACGAGGATTCCGCACTCGTTAACGGATCCGCGTCTAGATTGATCTTGCAACGGTAGACCTTACAAGTGGTATCAGAGCCTACGGAGTGTTCGTGGTGTTCTTCGTGTTCATCAGATACATTCTAGGTTTCTTGACGCTAGTTGGACGGTTTTTCTCTCAAAAACGTGTTTTTGAGCTTAGCAAATTCATATTCGGGAAACACTTTGTCGTTTTTCACGTTTTTGGTCGAAATCATTATTTTTCGTTTGAAAAATAGTGATTTAATCCGTAAAACGTCAAAAAATCAAAGTGTTAGCCGTTTTTCGAGTTTGCGGCGCTCGAATCTATAGGGGTAATTAGGGTTTTACTTTATTTTTCGAGTCTAACCAAAATACGCTCCTTTCGAGTCAATTTCAGTCAGTTTCAAGTCTGTGGTGTTTCGAATCTGTTAATACATTCGAATTGGATCTCGAGTCTATATTCTTTCGAGTTTGTTTCGAGTTTGTTACTGTTTCGAGTCTGAGATTCGATTCTGCTGAATTTCGATTCTATTGTGCCTTCGATTCTAAGGGTCTTCGAATCCATAGAGTCCTTCGAATCTGTAATCACTTCGAATCTATAGCGTCCTTCGAATCTGTCATCACTTCGAATCTAGGGAGTTCCTCGAATCTGACATTATTTCGAATCTACTTGACTTTTAAGACTTAATCGAATTTAATTTCAAAAGATTAAATATTAATTAGTTTCGAATCTATCTAGATTCGAATAAGTTAATTTAAATCAGTTTCTAATTAAATTAATTAAGTTCAAATTCAAATTCTTTCAGAAACGATGTCAAACCTTCAGAAATTCCTTGAAATGGATCACGAAGTTGGGAAGGCCAATGCACCACCTAAGCTGATGAAAGTTGAGGATTACTACTGGTGGAAGGATAGATTTACGGATTTTGTACGATTCAACGATATGCGCATGTGGGTGTGCATTGATGAAGGGTACATTCCACCAGTATCTGAGGTAGAAGGCCGTCAAAAGGTTCTGTCATACCAGATGATGAAAGAGGATGACAAGAAACTATTTGAAGCTGAAAACAAGGCTTTCTCTATTATCCGAATGGCGTTACCTCAAGATATCTTGCACACATTTCGGACTCAGAGGACGTCAAAAGAACTTTGGGAGTCTCTGCAGAAAAGGTGTGAGGGTAATCCACGGGTACGTAGAAAGCGTACAGAGCTGTTGACCCAACAGTTTGCAATTTTCAAGGCTCTTAAGGATGAACAGTTGGATGATATTATCACACGATTTTATCATCTGATAACAGAGCTTGAAAGTCATGGTATTGAGTATTCTGACACAGACAAGAACAACAAGCTTCTTGATGCCCTACCGGCCAAATGGGCTATGTACGTGGCTATGATTAAGCTGAATGAAGATAAATACTATGCTCAATCACTGGATGACATCGTGGGAACGTTAAGGGCATATCACTTCGAAATGATAAAGGCTGAGACTGATTACGAGCAAGTCCAAAATCCGGCTATGTATTTTGGAAAGACATCAAAATCATCAGTGACAGCTGATCAGAAGAGTGCTACAGCGTTTTTCACCGGAGAAACGTCATCGCCACCAGAGTCCGAACACTCACTAAATCGCGCGTTCTTAGGGTTAGGAAGATCGGAAGAACCGCAACCTCAAGTCCAACAGGCATCGACCAGTCAGAGCTATTCGAAGATGCCAATGAGCGCAAAGTCGGCGGATGAACATCTGAATCTGCTTGCTTCGTTTGTGGCCGCATACGGAAATTGCGTTCAAGGGAAGATTAATGATCCGGCTCTTTGGGATGAAGACTACGATCAGGTCGACCCTGATGATCTTGAGGAGATGGATCTTAAATGGCAACTGGCCATGGTAACCCAGAGGGTTAAGAGATTCATAAAGAGAACTGGAAGAAATCTACAGATGAATAACAAGGGGATAGGATTTGATAAGTCCAAGGTCAAATGCTACAACTGTCAGGGATTGGGACATTTCGCGAGGGAGTGTCAAAGACCGAAGGTAGAAACCTACCAGGGGCAGAGTCAGCATCAAGGACAGTACCAAAGTCAGTCCCAACAGAGATATCTTCCGAGTTCTTCATCTGGTCAAGCCAATCTAGCGGGTCTGATATCCAATGTCACTTCTGACAGACAGCTAGATGGTTCTTATGACTGGAGTTCACATCCGGAGTCCAATGCTAGAGCTTTTATGGCTGAAGTTACGGAGAATGGTTGTGAAGAGGATGAGCAGACCACAAGGGAAAACAGTCCGATGTGGGTAGAGAAAGCGAATGATCAAACCGTGCTGGAGTTTGCTGCTCAGATGGCCAACGTGGAATCTGATAACTCTAAGGTTAGTCTTTCTATTTCTCTATTTCGTGAATTATGTGCTTTATGTGTTAGTTCTAATGATAGGTTAAATCTAGTTTTAGACTCACATAAGACCATAGCTGCTCAAAATGAAAACTTAAAAATAGAAAATGCTAGCCTAAATGATATAAAACAAGATTTAAAAGAAAAGCTTAAGGCTGATGCTCAAGATGTAATCGTTCTAAAAGACAAACTGAGTGAGCAGTGTGTTAGGATAGAACTTATGTATGAGCACGTAGAGGCCTTGACCAAAAGTCTGAAAGACAAGGACATAGAGCTAGACGAGACCAAGGTTAAGGTAGCAGAGGCAAATAGCAAGCTGGAAAAGTTTAGGAATTCGAGCCTAAACCTAGGAAAAGTCTTAGATGCCCAAAGACAGTCTAAGAAGCCTGTAGGTCTAGGTTTTCACGAAATTCCTCCACCTTTCAATGCAAACTATGTGCCTCAGCCTCAGGAGAAAACTGACAAATCAGTAGTTTTAGAGGACCTACCTGAACCTACACCTGAGACTAAAGTTGAAGATACACCTAAGGTGACTCACTCAACCGTCAAGGTCAAGAAAGTGAAATTTGTGTCTTCCTCAAGTGAAACACCTGCAGGAAAACAGAAGATTTCATGGGCTGACCAGGTCGAAGAGTCAGACACAATAGATGTACCAAAGGAAGTAGACACCAGTGAGACACCTAGATCTAAGGGACCAACCAAAAAGTCCATGGATAAGATGTCTTGCTTTAGATGTCACGAGAAAGGGCATGTTGCTTCTCACTGTCCAAATAGGAAAGCTGATGTTACACCTAAGACAGTGAATCCAACACCTGTTAAGCCCTCACCAAGTGTGGCGAGCACGAGTAGTTCTCAGAGTACCGAGAAAACTGTGCAGGCCGCACCAAAACTTGTTGTGAAACAAACACCGGTTAAGGTTGGACCAAAAGAAGTGGTTAGGACAAATTCACTGAATCGTGTCATTAATCAATCTAGGTCAGCACCTCAACAAGTCTATAGGAGCACCACACCTAGCAGGTCACACACTCCAGTTAGGTCACATACTCCTGTTAGACAATATGTTCCGGTAAAAGCTCAGGGATCACAGTCTGAAATGCATTATAATAAGACTTATTCTAGAGCACCACAACAAATGCCTACTCAAAGGCAAAGAGTGAATCTAAATCACTCGGCACCACAACAGAATTCAGTTCAAAGGCCCAAGTCACCTGAAAGGCGAGATGGGTACTTGAAAGAGTTCAAGTATGTGGACGAGAATGGTATTACCAAGTCAGTCATGGCTTGGGTTCCCCGTGATAACTAACCTATTTTCTTTCATGTGCAGGAGATAACTACCGGTCAAAACAACAAGTGGTTCGTCGACAGTGGTTGCTCCAGGCATATGACGGGGGAAAGAAGTCTTCTCACAGACTTCAAGGGGGGTAATAGGGGATTTGTATCATTCGCGGGCAACAAAGGAGGAAATATCACTGGAACTGGAGAAGTCACTAATGGGACGATTACATTGGATCAAGTTTATCACGTTGATAAACTGGTTCATAATCTCATTAGTGTATCTCAAATCTGTGATAAGAAAAACTCGGTGTTATTTACTGACACTGAGGCGTTAGTGCTCAAGCCGGGATTCAAGATACCTGAAGATTGGATATTGATGCGGGCTCCAAGGAAGAATGACTTGTACATGCTCGACATGAACAAGCCAGATAATTCGATGGG
>JAANYP010002086.1:205253-228893 GCA_020465985.1 Centrapalus pauciflorus | reverse complement strand
CCAAGAAGCTGAACTCCATAACCTCGACATTCGATTTGTTGCATATGGACCTTTTTGGCCCTATCAACAAAAGGAGTATAGGAGGTAGTTGGTTTTGCTTAGTTATCACTGACGATTACTCACGGTTTTCATGGGTTTTCTTTTTAGGTACGAAGGACGAGACGGCTACAAAGCTCATCGGGTTCTTAGACCAAGTGGAGAATTCCTACGGAACAAGGGTTAAAAATATACGTAGTGATAATGGGACTGAATTTAAAAACTCTGTAATTGGTGTATATTGCCTATCAAAGGGCATCGTGCATCAATTCAGTGCCCCATATGAACCTCAACAGAATGGGGTGGCCGAACGTAAAAACAGAACATTGATTGAGGCTGCAAGGACTATGCTTTCGGATTCAAAGCTTCCTACCATGTTTTGGGGGGAGGCAGTGAATACCGCGTGCCATATTTTAAATAGAGTCCTTACAGTCAAATCATTGAACAAAACATGTTATGAAATTTTGAATAAACGGCCACCTAACTTAACTGGATTCGAACCGTTTGGAGTACCATGTACACTTTTAAGAACAACACATCAACCGAAGTTTGGTGAAAAGGCTGACGAAGGATATTTCCTAGGTTATGTGCCAAACTCACCAAACAAACGGGTTTTTAACAAAAAGAGTGGTACTGTGGAGATTGTGTATAATATTGAAGTCACAAGTTATACACATGAACCCCAAACTGGTCCGGAATGGATATTTGACTATGATAAGTTATTTGAGTCATTTAACATTCCTTTGGATGATACTGCAGGTACAATTGATAAAGACATGGCGACGTTGCACCTAAATGACGATGGCCATATTTTCCAAGGACCACGTTCGAATCTACGTCCGAGCCTACTGCGACTGTAGATGGGTCTCCAGAAGTTGCTAATCCAGAAGAACCTAACACTGAGAATCAGACTCAAGCATCAAGTTCTGCCTCTGAGGAAAACGTCCGTGAGGAAGAGAATGTGGAAGCTGAGCCTGTTCCCCCTTTAGGTGAAATAGGATCCAACTTAGGAGATAATCTAAGGGTAGACGAAATAGAGACCTCTAGGATTAACAAGAACCATCCTATAGATAGCATCACAGGAAATCCTAACGAGGGTGTGAGGACTCGGAGTAGTGTAAATAACAACACTGTGTTGTTGTCGATGATAAACGACTCCGAGGCATATCATACATGTCTATATTCTTGTTTCATATCGCAAGTAGAGCCCAAAAATGTGCAAATGGCACTTAAGGACAACTCCTGGGTTGAAGCGATGCAGGAAGAACTTTCACAATTTAGGAAACTAGAAGTGTGGGAGTTAGTTCCGTTACCTCGAGGGGAGATTGCAATAGGAACCAAATGGGTTTTAAGTGCAAAAGAGATGATCGGGGTATAGTCACGCGCAACAAGGCGAGATTAGTTGTAAAGGGTTTCAACCAAGAGGAGGGAATCGATTACAACGAAGTATTTGCACCAGTAGCAAGGTTAGAAGCAATTAGGTTGTTTTTAGCTTTTGCCTCCTTCAAGGGATTTAAGGTATATCAACTGGACGTTAAGAGTGCTTTCCTGTATGGGAAAGTGAAGGAGTTGGTGTATGTAGAACAACCGCCCGGGTTTACAGATCCTAAATATCCTGATAGAGTATATCGATTAGATAAGGCTCTTTATGGATTACATCAGGCACCTAGGGCATGGTATGAGACTCTATCCAACCATCTTTTAGAAAATGGCTTTGAGAGGGGTAGGATAGATAGTACTCTATTTGTGAAGATAAAGGGAGATCATTTTATCTTGGTACAAGTGTACGTAGATGATATCATTTTTGGATCATCAGACGAACAGATGTGCAAAGATTTCGAGAAGGTTATGAAGTCTAAGTTCGAGATGAGTGCTATGGGGGAGTTGAATTTCTTTTTAGGATTACAAGTTGACCAGAAGAAGGAAGGCATGTTTATCCATCAGACCAAGTATGTCTATGACATATTGGAACGGTTTGGGATGGAAGGAACAAAGTTGACTGCCCATTTCAGCACGCCGATTCAAGTGAATCACAATCTCGGGCCGGGTACTGAAAGTGATACCGATGTGGATCCGACTTTATATCGGGCCATGATTGGGTCACTTATGTATTTAACTGCTTCAAGACCTGATATTATGTTTGCTGTTTGTATTTGTGCTAGGTTTCAAGCGAATCCGAAGGAGATGCATATGAAAGCTGTGAAGCGGATTCTACGATACCTCAAGTCGAAACCGAAGCTGGGACTTTATTATCACGCGGAGGGAGATCTAGAGTTGGAAGCGTTCACAGATTCTGACTACGGAGGATGCAGCTTGACGCGCAAATCTACAACTGGAGGTTGTCAGTTCCTCGGAGGGAGACTGGTATCCTGGCAATGCAAGAAACAAACATCGGTAGCCGTGTCAACGTGCGAGGCCGAGTATGTAGCTGCTGGTAGTTGCTGTTCACAGGTTTTGTGGATACAACAACAATTGCGGGATTACGGTTTGGCTTATACTCAAACTCCAATTAGGATAGACAATCAATCAACAATTGCTATAACAAATAATCCAGTTAAACACAGTAAAACAAAGCACATAGACATAAGGCATCATTTTATTCGTGATTGTGCTGAAAAGAATTTAATCAAACTGGTAAAGGTGGCGACTGAAGATAATAATGCTGATTTATTTACCAAAGCGTTTGATAAGTCACGATTTGAGTATTTAATTCAACTTAATGGAATGCGCAACCCAGAGTAAATTGACCTTAGTAGTATTTTATTTTCTTTTAGAGTTGTTATATTTTACTGTAGTCTGCTAATTTAGGAAAGTTTCTAATTTAGGAAAGTTTCTAATTTAGGAAAGTTTCTATTTTTAGTAAGTTTCTATTTTTAGTAAGTTAGTAGATTAGCCTAGTTTAATGCGTTTTGCTATGAAAAACAAAAGAAAAAAGAGAGAAAATTACAAAAATAAAAAAAAAAGAGAATATCAGAAAAGGAGTTAAGTCTTAGATACATAGGTTCAAAGTGACGAAAATTAGCACCGTCGTTACAGACTCTAAGTGTTTAGGCTTTCACACATAATGCAACTAAATCCTAAGTGTTATACTTTATTTAGTTTGATGTGTTGGTAGGCATAATACATATAGGGAATCTCAAGGCTAATAAAATATTCTAGAAAAAGTCAAGCGTGTCACTAACCTAGATGTACGACCAATCAGTCTTAATTTTTATGTACAAGACATACAAACTTTAAGTCTAAATGAGGTATGCAAACTTTCTGGGGATGTATGGCAACATCAAATACATCTGAAAATGGAAAGAATAGAAATATCATGTAAAACTGAGAGTCGAAAACATGCAACTCTGTTGTACGTAAGTACAGACCTGTTGTCTCTGTTTAGATTCGGGTTAGCAGACATGTCGCTTTGTTGTACGTCAGTACAGACCTGTCACCGCTATCTGCTAACTTTAAAGTTAAACCTTAAGTCGAACTAAGACACTTTGTTGTATGAGAATACAGACCTGTGTCCGATGTTTGTCTTTTAAAGAAAGTTTGCAAATACCAACAACTTAGAATTTTGTCTGTGTGCCTTGATCATAAAAGTATGTCTATGTCTGAGTCACGTAAGATAATTTCCTGATAAATAAAAAGGCCAAGGGATATTCCGAAATGTAGAAGTGTTTAACAGGGTAAAATACCAACAATCGGCTAAGTGGGTATGTCACGACAAACAATCAAAGGAATTCAAAAAATTCCTAAGTGTGAAAGTTTAAGTACTGAAAGTTAGTATCGGACATCGCTATCTGATTGAACCTTTCTTAGACTATACTCACCAAAAATATGTTGTTTGGTATTTAGCTTAGCTTGTAAATTTATTTTTATAATTTAAGTCTAGATTAAATTTTTTAGTCAAAATTTTATTTTATTTTATTTTATTTTATTTTATTCTTACCTTAGTTTATTTTATTTTATTTTAGTATAGTTTAGTTTTTACTTAGGTAAAAGGTCAAAAGTTACTGAGGGTGCATTCAAAGTTGAATAAAATATACAATGCGTGAAATATCTGAGCTTAGGGTAAAAGATTTGGCATAGTTTATCTGGTTACACTACACAGTAGAAAATAGTTGGAAAAAGTTGAAATTATTTCAAAATTTTCCGAAATTTTTCTAAGTGTTGGAAATTTCGAATCTAAGACAGACTCGAATGTGAGATACTTCGAATCTGTCAGTAGACTCGAAATTGCATAGACTCGAAGGTAGTTAGTATATATAGGTCAATAGTGAAGTCATTTATTACTTTACTGTTGTCGAATCTATACTCTCGAATCTATCTGTGGCGATTTCGAATCTATATTCTCGAGTCTATCGTATTTCCACTAAACGACATTTCGTCGATTCTAAAGCTTTTGTGGTCGATTCTACTTTCAAATCTAGGTATAAGCAACTTGATTGTACAAGATTTTGGTGGTTTAATACACAAATTTGGGCTTAAACATCACATTCTGATGTTTTATTGGTCAAAATAGGGTTATTCATAAATAACTAAGTTAGGACCTATAAAATATCAAATTAAAGGCATAAATCAGTGATTAGAACTTAGTTGAACTAAAATATGTGATTTACCTAGTTCAAAATGGTTAAAATCTTGGATTTTTGTTGAAAAAGGGGTGTCGGCCTTTCGAATCTGATAATGGACATTCGAATCTGATCATGGGTTTCTCGAATCTATCAATAGATTCGAGATGACCAGATATTCGAATCTGTCCATCAGACTCGAATAGGGTATATTCGAATCTGTCCATTACATTCGAATATGGGCACTTCGAATCTGTTACTCTCGAATCTGTACTTCATTTATTTTGTTGAATTTAAATTTTATTAAACTTGTGGAAATTTAATTGTGTTAGATTTTGTATTTAATCAAATACAAGATAAAACAAATTTGAATTTAAACAAGTTTATTGATTTTTAATAATAATCTAACAATTTTATGTATTGTGCAGATATGGCGCTTCGTGCTTTTGTTCCCAAGCACAATATGGTTCTTAATCCAGATAATAATATCCCTGAGGCGCAAGGTTTTCGTGAAGTGTTGGACTTCTTAGCTGAATCCAGAATTAGCTACGCTTTGTTTCAGAACATTCCGATTGTAATCTCATATGTGCGGCAGTTCTATGATCACTTACAAGTTGACTGCTCTGTCACCCCGACAGTGCTGAGAACAAGGATCGCAGGGCAACCGTTGGTATTCTCTGCCGATATGCTGCGTCAAGTGTTGCAGCTAGGATCTGAGGAAGAGGAGTCTGGGCCTATTGACTTTCCACTAAGTATTAGGCAAGCGGCTTTTCAACGAATGGGTTACAGTCTAGATGTAACAAAGTCGTCATACATGAAGAGTGGCCTGATTGGGCAATGGAGATTCTTGGTGCATGTCTTCATGGTCTGTTTTGCGCCTAAGAAAGCTGGTTTTGATTATATAGTATCAAAAATCCAATCAGCAATGATCGCGATGGTATACAATAAGAAGTTTAGTTTCTCGCAGCTGATTTTCTCGGAATTTATCCATCAAATCACGGCTCCTGAGAGAGAAAGGTTCCTTTTGTATCCGAGGTTCGTGATGATGTTGATACGCCACTTTTTGCCAAGTCTGCCACAATCAAATGATTCTTTGAGCGTGAATGTAATGGAGAAACGCATATTTGCTGATTGTTCCTCACACCGAGGAAGATTGGCTGTTCCTGTTGCTCGTCCGTTGTTTGGAGCTGTCTTAGACAGGAACTTTGTGGCACCTGATAATGCCAACTGGGCATGTGAAGTAGAAGTTCAGCCTCGTCAGCAACAACAACAACCACAACACCAACCGCAACGTCCACAACAACAACAGCTTCGTGTTCGTCCCCGAGATCCAAGGCGAAGACAAAGAGATACTACAAGTCAGTCTCAGGCGTCTAGGCCTTCTTCGAGTCAGCAACCAGAAATGCAGGAAGCCGGGCCGTCATCTGTCCCAAATGAAGCTGATCAATTGTGCCAAACATTAAATGAAATTTGGGAGGCGGGTCCACATGCAAATGAAGATATAGCGGCTGCATTAGTGGGTGAATTGCTTGAGCCTCCAGAGGGAGAAGAAGATGTCTTCAGAGATGTTGAAGAATATGTGCCAGAGCAGACTGGCAATGATGAGTCATCATCTGCTACAGAATCAGAAGAGATGGAGGAGATTGAAGTTGAAGCTCCAGAATCAGTGTCGACAGAACCTCAAGTTCAAATTGGAACTTATGGTTCACGTTTGATCATCAATGAAGGTGGTTCGAGAAGGCGAGAGGCCAGGGAATCTGAAGATTCGGATTTTGAAGAAGAAGATGATGCTCCACTACTGACGAGGCAAAGGGCCAAACGTCATCGGTTCATGCAAGGGTCTTCCTCTGCATCCGCCAGTCAGTCAGAAGTTCCCCAAACCCAACCTCAAACCACAGCTCCACCATCACCACCACCTCAACCTCATGAGCCATATATTCCACCACCATTCAACCCTTCTCCCATTCAGTCCATTCCATCCACATCTACCGCCTATGCTGAAAATCAGCGATTTCTTCAACTCAAATCTCGAGTGGATTTCCAACATGTCCAAATCCTGAGCCTAACAAAGGCAATAGGTGAAATTCAGGCACATAATGCAGATTTAGATAAAGAAAATGCTGAATTGAAGAAGACAGTTGAAACAATCCAAGAGGAGAATATTGAGCTAAAAACATTCGTCTGCGACCAGGCCGCCGAGTTAAGATCGATGCGCTCCCTCATTGAGCAGTTAATGAAAAACCTTCAGGCTCAGGGGGAGACGTCGTGTCGTGATCAAGAAGTACAGAGGCGGAGGGACGATGATGAAGATGATAACCAAGGCAATGATCCCAGCTCTCAAAGACAGGATGAGCCAGTAGATTTTTCTACTGCTCAGGCTGCTCAATCTCAGGGGGAGCCTAGTCAAGGCGAAGGACACAAGGGTGAAGCTAGTTCATCTAAGGAGCCTACAGACTTTGAGATCAGTGAGATGATTGACGCGCTCATGGATCTTGATGATGATCCACTGGATGTAGG
The DNA here is from genome assembly GCA_020465985.1 of Centrapalus pauciflorus. Lineage (NCBI taxonomy): Eukaryota > Viridiplantae > Streptophyta > Magnoliopsida > Asterales > Asteraceae > Centrapalus > Centrapalus pauciflorus. The sequence continues at coordinate 221,781 of JAANYP010002086.1, read as the reverse complement.
CTTTGATAACGAAGATGAAGAGCTTGAAGAAGGGGAGATTGCGCCAGAGGAGATAGTCGACTGGCGATCAGATGATGAAGTACTTGCTGATGAGGATGATGAAGCTGACGAGATAATAGTGCAGCAGAATCCTATCACTGATACTTATATGATTGATGGACATAACATTGTCGATGCAGATATAGTGAATGTTGCTTTAAATCCTCAGCCATCGACAGAGGAACCTGCAAGAGAGCTAACCAATGAAGAAAAACGAAAGCTATGGTTCAGGGCTGAAGAGAAGGAAGCTGCAATTAAAAGGACAATGAGAGTGCCAGGTACGGGGAAGCTGTCTGAGCGAATTTTAAGCTGGTTCTTTGACAGAGAACTGCAGCTATTCATAATAAAGAGAAAAGACGGGCTTCAGTACATGAGGCGAACCTTAAAGGCGTTCAACTCCCTGCCAAAGATTGAAATTGCAGATTTAGCATGGAAAGATCTGATAAATATTGGCAATGATCCCTATGCGGACGTTATCGCAAGAATAATAAGAAAGGAGGGAAGATCGAGGAAATTTGAGCGCCTGAGTCCAAGAGTTGGGAAAAGAGTAGAGGATCCATCACGTATCGACCCTCTAACTGGTAGACCTTGGATGAGGATTCATTATAAGCCAGCCAGGTGTCTTAGGAAGGTACCTCTCAAGCCAATGCCACAAAACATTCTGAAGAATCTGAAGTGGTGGTATGCTGACACAGAAACTGGGGAAGCGGTTATGGAAGACTTAGAAGAAAAGGTTATTCTTAGAGTCTATGACCCGCTTCACCTGGTGAACTTATCTAAAGAAGACCTGCAGATCTTGTATAACTGTAAGATTTCCAGTGACGCACATATGGATGCTGAAGCGAGTAAATATGAAAATGTAGTCAAGGTATGTGTAGAAAAAGGTCTGTATGCTGGTAGTATTTTGAATCAATAATAAACCATGTTCTTAAATCAAATGTGTGAATTATTAGAAGCTATCGTCAAGGGGGAGTCTGTTGGTACATCCCGTGTGACGATAGCAGTCTAAGTTGTCTTACATTGTGATTTTGCATATGTTTGGTATATATATATATTATATATGATTGATGTTTATCAGTGTTTGTATGTTTGAACTTGATGTAACGTATTACAAGAAGTTCAAACATAAAACTCAAAGATAAAATCAATCATAAGGTAATATTATAAGTTTCATCACTTAAGTGTTTAAGTGTATTGGCTAGATTCGAATAGGTTAAGGAAGGCATTCGAATCTGTGATAGATTCGAATGTATCCTTAGATTCGAATGGTTAGATTCGAATCTGTCAGATGGACAGATTCGAATGGGCCTTAGGCCAGATTCGAGGTTGGCCCACAACAGACTCGAATCAGGGTCTATAATTAGGGATAGACTCGAATGATTAGCAGACCTTTGGCAGAATTCGTGAGGAATTAAGCAATAGGCGATCTCGAGTTTATCAGCTAGGTGAGTCCCGTTTCGGAGAGAATTAGTACGTAGGATCGTTCGTGTGTCGTTCGTTCAGCGTCTAATAGTCTCCGTGTTTCCGTTGGTTGAGAGTTGTCCGTCTGACCGTCAACGAGGATTCCGCACTCGTTAACGGATCCGCGTCTAGATAGATCTGTCAGTGGTAGACCTTTCAATGTGTTCACAGTTCTTGAAGAAAGTTTAGTTTTTGTAACAGTTATAGTCTAAGTACTAATGCAACCTAGTTCACTATAACTATGGCTCTGATACCAATCTGTCACACCCTGCTACCTCGGTTGGCAGCGAGACGTGACGAGTGCGGAAGCGTAACCATAATTATAACGAACGACCACTATATGGACGTTTTCGAAATATTACATCATTAAAATTTAAAAATGTAATAATGTTTTACAGAATGAAAAGGAATGAAGTTCGCGTAATACAGAGATTCTAATACATAATTAATGCGTCCAAAAATAATGCAGTCAAATCTCCGTTAGTTTCGAAATATGCATGCGACTCCATGAAATGCGGAAGCTTGAAAGTTGGTGTATCCGAAGGCACACTTGCCTTAATTACCTGAAAATACATGCTAAAATACGTCAGCAAAATTGTTGGTGAGTTCATAGGTTTACACGAAAAGACCAGTTGTATGGACATTATCAGATGCGTTGAATTTATAAAATCATAAATTTCATGAGATGTATTACATAAACCATCATGTCACCGAAGCTTAATTAGAATGAGTTTTGCCCCGAGCAGTATTCCCATACGTAATACCGTGTGTTGAATATATATGCACCCGCCGTTAGCTAAACCACTAACCCGAGTGGGGGACATGACTCCCAATAGATCTATCCACAATATATTCGCGCTTGCAAACAAATGCAACTAACGATTTCATGATATAAGGGCGGAAATCACATATGTAATACATAATAGAATCGAGAAGTTTTTGTGTCCATATAAAAACGAAGCATGCATTCCATCCCAAAACATAATAATGTGAAAAATGGGACTATGAAGACTCACCTTGTTGATTTTTGATGATGTTTTTGGATCTGAGTTGAACACTTGATTGTATAGTTGAGACTCGTCCTAATATTTTTTTACGAGTTCGGGTCAATATCATCATAATACGTGTTTGAATATTTTATGTACTTGGGGGTGATGTATAAATAATGTTGATAATGATTTGCAGTTATGTTCAAGTAATTTATTAAAAATATAATTTGTTGTATTAATTCCGATTTACAAAAATGATTTTAAGTAGTTTATTTCCAAGGACATTTTAATGCATGCATGCATACGTATGTACATATGTATTTATATATATACGATAATGCATACATGTATATACGAGCATGTGCATCATTATGAAAGGGTATTCATATATTTTGCATGGAAAATTTCACGAGTATTATGAAAACCGAGTCGTAAATAAAAAGTATTATATTTTAATTTTTCATGTTTTATAAATTTTTAAGGTGGGAAATAAAGTAAATAAGAAAAACTTACAAAAGTTGAGGAATGCTTGAATTTTGGCCGATTTGCTTTGAGAGACTTTGTGAGTTGGTGTGTTTTTGTGAAATGGGTTTGTCTTCTATTTATAGAAGAAAAAGGGTTATTAAAAATAATGATAAACTAATTAAAATTTAGTGAAATGATGAAAAGAAAAGGTGTTTTCGGTTGAGTGTTGGACAAAATAAGTGTGGCCGATTTCATGATTGTATGTTGCATGGAGTTTAATATTAAAATAATACAAAAGTACAAGCTAGTTGTCCTTTAAAGGACAACTTACTTTTTAGAGTGATAAGTAGTATGGGTTTTCAAATTTTATATCAATAAAAGTACAAAAGTATGCACGAAAAGGTGGTAGTAATAAGTACTGATATATATATATATATATATATATATATATATATATATATATATATATATATACATACGTAGAAAATTTTTCTGGAATGTTAAACTCGATTCAAGTGTGAATCGAGTTTGTTGCAGTGTCAATCGAGTTTTATAACATTATGCCCGAGTTTTATCACACTTTGATCGAGTTTTATGCCTTTGTCATTCGAGTTTCATATGGCTATTGTCGAGTTTCATACAACATTGCCCGAGTTTCTTGCTTCTTTAATCGAGTTTCTTTGTTTAACTAATCGAGTTTTACGTAGTTTTATTCGAGTTTTATGTTTCTTTATTCAAGTTTCACCACTTAGGAATCGAGATTTGTATCTTCATCATTCGAGTTTTATACTACATCATCCGAGAAAATTGTTTCTTTATTCGAGTTTCATCAAAGTGTTATTCGAGTTTAGATCTTTACTAATCGAGTTTCATTATATCATTATTCGAGTTTATTACTTCTTTCATCGAGATTCATACAACACCATTCGAGTTTATTGATTATATGATGTGAGATTCATATAACTTCATTCGAGTTTATTACTTCATTATTCGATTTTTATATTAGTTTAATTTTTGAGTTTCATACCTTATTTTTAGGCCAGTTGTTACATTGTGTGAAAAAGCTCCAAAAGCTTATGATGGAATGTGTTCTCCATCAAATCAGCTGGTTCACATAAGCAAAAGAAAGGAAAACAAGCTCAAGCTGCAGCTGTGGACACTAAACCTGTTGACAAGACAGAGTCTGGGCCTAAAGCTGATGGTAAGAGACCTGTTAATCCTTTTGATGCTGATCATTTTGAGAAAAAGTTTTCAAACGGTAAGCAGCCTGCTTTCAACAAGAGTAAGTCTTATGTTGAAAGCAAATCTGCAGTGATTTCAAATAAGTTTTTAAATCATAGTGGAAAACTGGTTATAAATGAAGGTAAGTCTTTCAAAACCAAAAGCAGTGATTATGTTGATAGGCAACATCCATCACATCTCAGTAAGGGCAAAGACAAAGCCATTGCTCAACCTGAGAAATTTAGGAATAAGTTTCCCAAAACTGTGGAAGGTCAAAAGCCAATCAAACTTCTTGTATTTGATATCTGTCCTCCTAAAAAGAGGAATGAGGATACAGGCAAAGCTGTTGCCATTGTGCCTTCCACCCAAACTGTTGATTCTTCTAAAAATAGTAATAAGTTTGCTAAACTTGTTAAAAGGATCAACAAAAATGATTCAGAATATGTTTATGGAAGTACTTCTTCCAAAAAGGCTAAAAACAGAAAACTTTATAAGTGTTGGAAGAAGACACATATGGCCAAAGACTGTCCTGAAACTGAGGACATGAGGCCTGGTGACTCTGCTAGTTCCATCATTGAAAAAACAAGCAGTGTTGGAAATAATATGGTCAATGAGGATAGTATCCAAGCTGATACAATCAAAATAGGGAATATTAGTATGGATATCACTGGTCCAACAACAAATGTTGATAAAGTAGGAGAACTCATCCCTATGATGAGTTCCCCTAAAAATAACTAATATTTTCCCATGACACTCTGTAGGACAAACAACCATCCCAGGTTTGGTACTTGGACAGTGGCTGCTCAGGGCATATGACAGGTTGTAAGGATCTGCTAAGTGATCTCAGGCCTGAAAAGGGCCAAAAGTCACCTTTGGTGACAATGTACAGGGATCCACAGAAGGATATGGAACTCTTCAAGCTGGTGCTGCTGTATTCAAAAGAGTAGCCTATGTGTCTGGGCTAAAACATAATCTTGTAAGCATAAGTCAACTGTGTGATGCTGGCTACAAGGTTAACTTTGATGAGCAACTGGGTTACATATTGGATTCCCAAGGCAAAGTTGTGTTGTGTGCACAAAGGAAGAAAGGTGTATATGTTGTGCACATGAAATCTACTGATCCCACAACTGAAACCTGATTTATCTCCAGAAGCAATGCAGACCTGAACTGGTTATGGCACAAAAGGCTATCACACCTGAACTTCAAGAATATCAACAAAATTTGTAAGAAAGAGTTGGTAACAGGTTTGCCTTCTACAACCTTTGTTAAGGATAAACTCTGCACAGCTTGTGAGAAAGCCAAGCAGAGAAAACATCTTTTAAATCTAAGCACAATTTCTCTATTGATATTCCTCTCTTCTTAATCCACATGGACTTGTTTGGACCAGTCAGTGTCCCAAGTCTAGGAGGTAGAAGATACACTCTAGTAATGGTTGATGAGTTCTCCAGGTTTACATTGGTGATGTTTCCGAAGAGCAAAGGAGAGGCTGCTAGAGAAATCATTGGATTTATAAAAAAGATGGAGATGTTGAACTCTGTTCAAGTTAAGCAGCTTAGAAGTGATCATGGTACTGAATTCAGAAACAGTACTCTTGAGGACTTCTGTGAAGAAAGATGGATTTCACAAAACTTTTCAGCTGTAAGAACTCCACAACAAAATGGAGTTGCTGAAAGGAGAAACAGGAATCTCATTGAAGGTGTTAGAACCATGCTGTGTGCATCAGGTTTATCTTCATCATTCTGGTCTAAAGCTGTCAACACTGCCTGCTTCACCCAAAATAGATCCTTGGTGGTGAAAAGATTCAACAAGACTCCCTATGAGTTAATCAAAGGGAGAAGGCCAAACATTAGCTATTTCCATGTGTTTGGATGTCCCTGCTTCATTCTGAACCAGAGGGACTAGCTGGAAAAATTTGAACCCGAAGCTGATGAAGGTGCGTTTGTTGGATATTCTGCTATCTCCAAAGCCTACAGAGTATACAACTACAAAATAAAGGTGATAGATGAATCTATCAATGTCACCTTTGAGGAGTCTAGGAGTGCTTCCACCAAAGCTATTCCTGAATCAGTTTCAGGAGAGTTCAGCTTTGATGATCTCATGCATTCCATTAATGAAGAAAAAGACTCAAAAGCTTCCACTACACCTAGAGTGGAACCAGTCTACCACAATGGACATGATGATGACTATGTTGATACACCCTGTTGAATAAGTGTACTGACATAATTACAACATCATGTCCTGAACCAATCAATGCTGATTTTCCTGGACCCTCTGCTGATATGTTCAACAATGGGGAGTCATGTTCAACAAGATAACAGTGTCTCTGAAAATCTTGAAAGCTGCTCAACAGGACCTGCTGAAGATGCAAATAACTCAAGAGAATCTTCATTGAGGCAAGATCCTAAGTGGATCAGGTGTCACCCAAATCATCAAATAATAGGTGTGCAAACAAGATGGGACAGCTTAGGAAACTTTTGTATGTTTTCTAGCTTTGGTCTAAAACAAGCCCCTAGAGCCTGGTATGACACTCTAACTGATTTCCTTATGAGCAATGGTTATTCCAGAGGTAAAGTGGATACCACACTGTTCATAAAGAAGGTGAAGTCTAATATTATGCTTGTTCAAATTTATGTGGATGACATAATATTTGGTTCTACTAATGAGCAGTTATACAAGAATTTCTCACTACTCATGAAATCAAAATATGAAATGAGTATGATGGGAGAACTTACTTTCTTTTTAGGATTACAGTTTAAACAAACCTCAAATGGAATTTTCATAGATCAAAGAAAGTACGCTTTAGATCTTTTGAAAAAGTTTAAATTTGATCAAAGTTCTCCTATCAAAACCCCAATGGCAACCAATGTAAAGTTGGATGCTGACGCCAGTGGCAAAGCTGTTTCAGTAACAGCTTACAGAGGCATGATTGGGAGCTTGCTATATTTAACTGCTAGTAGACCAGATATTATATTTGCTACTTGTTTATGTGCTAGGTTTCAAGCTGATCCTAAAGAATCACATCTAGCTGCAGTAAAAAGTTTCTTCAGATACCTTAAGGGTACAACAGGTTTGGGTCTTTGGTATCCCAAAGACTCAAGTCTTGAGCTAACAGGATATTCAGATTCTGATTTTACAGGCTGCAGGCTAGATAGAAAAAGCACAACAGGTGGATGTCAACTCCTTGGTGGTAAGTTGATAAGTTAGTGTAGCAAGAAGCAAAACTCAGTTTCTACTTCTACTACTGAAGCTGAGTATATTGCTACTGGAAGCTGCTGTGGGAAGATTTTGTGGATGCAGCATCAGCTTGAAGACTATGGACTTGTATATAGGAAGACTCCTATTCTGTGTGATAATACAAGTGCTATAGCCATCTCCAGCAATCCAGTATTTCATTCCTGAACAAAGCATATAAAACTCAGACATCATTTCATCAGGGATCACATCCAGAAAGGTAATGTGGAGGTAAGTTTTATTTCCACAAATGAACAGCTTGCAGACATTTTCACCAAGCCTCTTGAGGAAAACAGGTTTAATTATCTTGTAAGCATGCTGGGCATGTTAAAAAAAACTGACTAAGTGTCCTTAATGTTCTAAGGTATTATATATCTCAAACTGCTCAAGTTTTTCAGAACAGCTTAGACATAACAGGCTATGCATGTTCTACACTTAGCCCATTTTTGAAAACTTGAACAACTTGAGCGTATAACAAGATTCACAAAATAAGCTTTAACCTCAAACCTGTTCTGTTGAACAAACCTCCAACCTGCTCACTCTCTCAAATCTGTCATACAAGACATTGTCTTGTAACCTGATCAGCTATTCAACAGAACCTGTTCTTATATAGGTGAACAGGTTGAATGAACAGCTTGAGGAATGTACAGCTTGTGATGAAACCTGCTCATCACAGATTTGAAAAACAGCTTAGATCATCAGTTTTAATTACCTTTCTTCATTATTAAGTTACTTAATTTCTGTATTTATCTGACTTAATTACCTGCGGATAATGTGTGTTAACGTGTGTTTGTGACTAAAAAGATTAAAGTGGTCTGACAACCGTTCCGACATGGCAAATCGTTCCATTTTCCGTTAAAGAACATTTCAAATCAACCGCCGAAACCTTTCTCTCTCCTACCCACTCACATTCGCATCCTATAAATACCTCCTCTACTATTTCATCTTCTTCTTCCTCTACTGCTACCATAACTCCCAAAGAACCATAAAATCGACTAAGTGTCCAGTGCCCATATTTCCACTACTAAAAAATGGCTCACCAAAACAACCCTTTGCTTCCAGTGTTCGTTGGTAAGGATGTTGAGAAACATCCATCTGTTACCACGATGCTGACCTTGCAACCCACGAACTACATTGCCAACCTAACCATTCCCAAAAACTATGTGGGGAAAGGTTATGAGAGTATGGTGGAGTTTCTGAAGGTTCACCCTCTACACTATGCCATGACTGGATCTCCTGGTGTCCTGTACCAGGAGATGGTGTATGGATTTTGGTACACCTGTGCCTATGACCCAACAACCAATATCATCAGGGGAACCATTCTCAATGGGACTCAGACCATTGAGATTACTACTGATCTTATTAGGGAAGTTCTTCATCTCCCTATGGCTGAAACGTATGACCGGCCACAGCCTGAAAATGATCAGATGGGAAACTTGCTATATTTCTGTGGTGTAGCGAAACCCAAAGTTGGAGCCACACTGTTCAGAAAGGATCTCTCACATACTTACAGCTTCTTATTTGCCTCTGTGGTAATGTGCTTCAGCAGCAAAGTTGGTTCTTTTGACCAGCTTAGCTGTGATAAAATCCCAATAGTCCTACAGCTTGTAGATAGGACTACTCTGAACATGGCTCGGTGGATTTTCATGAATTTGAGGAACCTGGTGCAGCAAGAAACACTTCCAGGTGCTGTTAGATATCCAAGTTTCTGAGCCTCATATTCAAGCTTGTCTGCGCTGAGCAGCTCTATAACTCTCAGCCTATGTTACTTACTGCTGCTTTCCCAGTGATTGGGAATAGGGTTTTCTACACCCCTGTACTCCCAAATGAGCCTCCTCTATCTACACCTATGAGGAGGTTGCTTGGTATGGTGGAAGGACCCTCTACTGTGAGGGTGGATCCAGTGACTGCTCCAAGAGGAAAATCCAAATCCAGGCCCAAAGTTGTAAAAAGGGTCCTGGAATCGACTCAAGCTGAGCCTGTCCGCAAGAAGGCAAAAATAGCTAAGTCAAAGTCTACCCCATCAGCCTCTGTGGCTGAGGGGGAGCAGACTTCTCACCCTGGTTCATCTGTTGAAACTGAAGCCTTTGTGGCTGGTTCCTCTGTGGCACCTGAGACCATGCAACAGGTTAACCCCCCTGTTTCTGACCCAGCCTCATCACCAGTTCAAACACAATTCCCTGCTACTTCTCCACAATCCCCCGAGGTAGAAACCACCTACCCAATCCAGCCCCTCTGACTCTTCTCAACAAGAGTCAGTTGAAAAAGAAGCAACCCATGCTGCCTCTCCTATTTTGGGAGAAGGACCAGCATCATTGGAGCATGCTTCACTCCGACATGAGTCCACCCTGAGTCAGCCTAGACCCTCTGGTTCCTCCCAACAGGAACCAGCTGTACATATGGAGACTACCACATCAAATATCCCAGCCTCCCAATAGGCTGAGGATATTGAAAGACAGGAGTTCACTCCACTCCACACTGAGTCCACACAGTCTCCACCTCGTACTTCTCTAACACATCCTGAGTCTGCACGAGGTGCCAAACCTACTGGACTAGACCATCCAGTAGATCAGCCTCAAACTTCTACTCCTAGTGATACAACTATTGTACACCCAACAGCTGCTGAAGGACCAACCTCCCAAGCTGATGAACCACAGGGAATAGACCATCTCTCTGGTGAGGCTGCTTCTCAAATGCAAATTCCATCAGCAGGTTTCACCACTTCTGATGTTGAAATACACATCCCATCTCCCCATGATGAGGCACTTGTAAACCAAGGTGCTGCTGAGGGAACCACCCCAGGCTTTGATGAAGGTGTTGCAAAACAAGCAGCATCTGAAATGCCACCATCTCCTACCCCTTCTCCTGATGAAGTAGCTACAGCCACTGCTGAAGGATCCATTGACCCTTCCAAGCTGGGCTATCTTACTTATGCCCAAGCTATGAAACTTCTATCCAAGGTATCCCTACCTTCCCCATCACATCCTCAAACACCTGCCTCATCCTCATCCCCTTCTCATTACTCACCATCTACACAATCAAAACAGTCCACCCATACTCCTCCATCCCCCAAACATCTTCCTTTGAAGGATCAACTATAATTGCTGACCAACAAAGTTGGTTCTTTGAAAAACTCCATGACCTCCCTACCATCCATCATCTCAGACTCTGTGTCTGCACAGCTCAAAGGATTGTTTGATTTGTTCAAGAATTCCTTTCCAACCCTTCCTCAAGCTGATCAGTCCTCACAGCTGCTTGCACTCGCTGCACAGCTGCAAACTATCTCCACTACCCTCTCCTCCATCCTTTCCACTCAACAGGACTCTGTGTCCTCCATGGCAGCTGTCTTCCAACAGCTGTCCACTCTCCTTAATACTTGCACCACTACCCTTCCATCTACATTGGCCAACTTAAACACACCTATAGTCTCTCTGTCCAATTCTGTGTCATCAAACCATGATGATGTGCAAGATTCTCTTGAACTACATCTTGCACGGCTTCAAAGCTTCTTGTTTACAGCTTTTGACAGGGAAAATCTCTCTAAGTTGTCCTCCATTTCTGCTTCTAAATCAACCTCTCTTCAGACCTGCCTTACCCAGCTTGCAGAGGTTAAGGACGATCTGGCATTCTTAGTGCATAGCCTGGTTGGCCCCAAAACTGCTGCCAAAACTGTTGTTGCGCCTGCTGGATTTGTTTCTCAAGGCAGACCACATGTTGAAGGCTATGTGCCATCTCCTTCAAAGGGGGATAAGTTATCTACCTCAAAGACTAAGTCTAAGGGGGAGAAATCTTCTTCTCCTTCTAAGGAGAAATCAGCATCTGTTGGTCAAGCAGCAGGTGTATCACAAACAGGTCCCACTGAGGATGTCTCCCATCATACTGAAGCTGCTCATCCTACTCAAGCTGGATCTCCAGACCCTGCACAAACTAAGGGGGAGGAATCCATTCCTGGGGACAGGCCAAGCAGAAGGAGACATCTGATACTGCAAGTAGAAAAGGAAGACGAAGAGGTTCCTGAAGCTGTTCCAACTACAGCAGCTAAAGGAAAGAAGAAAGCATCTGTAGACCCTGACCATCTAAAAGCTGCACAGCTAAAGTTTGACAAGGCAAGAGCTAAAGAAATGGGTGTCTCTATGGAAAAGTACTATGAGTTCAAAGATGAACAGCTCCAAGCCCTTGAAAGACTAAAGAAAGAAGAGGCCTCTGCCAAAGCTGCAAGATACTTTGCATTTAAAGAGGCAAGTAAAATTAAATTGCCTTCTTTGGATGTCCAAAGAAAATTGCTAGATGCTGCTAGGGAGTCAGTGGTTGAAAAGGAAGGTGAAAAGGAACAGGGTGCTCAGGTCTCAGTGACCAAATCCAAGCAAGCATCCTCCTCTGCAAGAGCCCAAATTCACTTTGACAACCTGGCAAGGAAAAGGTTCTTTGATGTTGCTGATAGAAGACTTGCCAGGGAACCAATTGTCAAAGTTGTTCCCATTTCAAGAAAAGGTAAACAGTGGAAGTTACAGATAACCAGAATGGGTGTTGAAGGAGGCATTTGAACACACTGATGTTGCACAAATGGGATTCAGAGAATGGGTGGAGTTAGCAGTTGTCCTGAGCCAGTCTAAATCTAAAACAACTAAGACTGTCAGGGCATACGTCAAAAAGTTAATGGAAAGAGTGAAGGATCTTGGCTTGATCACAGAAGAACAGTTCAAGGGTACCTCAGTGGCTACACCCAAGATAAAGGCCAAGAGAAGGAGAAAGGATACAGAGCTGGAGGAACATAGATAATGATTGAAAAAGGTGATGTAGTCGTGGAAATCAAAGGAGTAGACCACAGCCTGCCTAAAGGAGTAGAACATGAAGAAGATAAGCTGATTGAAGAATCTGAGCTGGGAGTATTTTTTGTAGATCCCCTTACAAAGAAAAAGTGCTTCCAAAGAGCATCAGACTTGCACAAGGTTGGTCTCAAACAGCTTATTGCTTTCAGACTTGCTAATTCCTTTAGGCAATCTATAAAATGGAGAGCAGCCATCTGGGATCAGCTCAGATGCTTTTATGAAAGAGGGGAGCTTCAACATCATAGTTTCATGTTCCTAAGAGTTGAAATGGAAGAAATGGATGAAACTAGGGAACAACTTGAAGAGATGTTTGAAGAAGGAGTGCCACCACTGCCTTGAAGTCCATCTACTACTTGAGTGGATGAAGAATGGAAGTTGTCCTTCAGTTGGACAGGCTTGCCATTACTTGCTCCCATCATCAATAGTCCAATATGTTGACATTTCTACGTACATTAGTTGTACTTTGTTGCATTTGTTATAACTTTTACTTTACATTAGTTGTAATCAACATCAGTACATTAGTTGTACTCTTGTAAAACATGTGTTGTTTCTGTAATAAAAAATCAGTATGTATAAACTGATCTTTTACTTTACCTTGATGTTGTAATTTCATTTCAGCAAAATGTATTGTAAACATATATAGTGGTTATTGATAAAATCATCTTAGACTGATTATTGCAAATTGGGCGAGATTGTTAGGCACAAAAAGGCCTCAGTCAAACCTGCTCTACATCTTAGGGGGAGATTTTTAATCAAACCTGTTTGATGCACTTGAAGGTATAAATTAAGGTCTGTTAATGCCTTATTGAAACCTAAAAAGTGATTTGCAATATAAGTAAAAGTTGTTTACCCTGTTGCATTCGTTGCAACAAAAGCAGGTTGTCTAAGCTGTTCTGTCTGCTAAACAAGCTGGACATAAACAGTCTATGCTGCTCTATTCTGTTGAGCAGCTTGGACAAATTCTAAGTGTTCTGTTCTTTGTGAACAAGCAAAACTCTTTATGGAATATGTTTCCAAGTCCTCATGTATTGTTTTGGACTACAAGATCAGTTTACAAAGTCGAAGACAAAGTGGAAAACAGAAGATGCTAAAGCTGCCTACGTTGTTCCGTTACATAAAGACAAAGTGGATATTTGAAATGGGTGACAGACCATTTCTTATTTCAAAATGGCCTTAACAAAAGAAGAAAGATGCAATGTTGACATTCCTCTTTTAGTTAAAGCCTTATGCAATAGAGACAAAAAGAAAAAGACAAAGATTCTGCCACATGAAGACAAGTCTGCTTTATCAGAATGTGCAGAATAGTTGTTTTGTCTTTTTGGAAAGACATCCCACTATCTAATCGTGCAATGAAGAAGCTTCACTGAGATTCTCATTGAGAGTATAAAAGGAAGCTTCTAAGTATTGTGAGATAACAAAGAGTGAGAAATTCATATCGTGCATTGAAGTGTGTTTTTCCATGCATGCAACTCTGCTTGAATAAAACAGTAACGTGTGTCCAAGCTGTTTTTATTCAAGCTGTCTATCTGTTTCTTGTAAAATCAGTGTGTTCATCTTAGTGAGTGTATTCATTGTATCTAGTCTGAGTGTGTCTTGGATTAGTTAAACATTTGTTGTATCTGTCATCTCATCTTGAACTTTTCCGCAGTCAAGCTTGTTTGTAATTAACACTTGTCAATAATATACACAAACATTGAGAAAAGAGTGTTGAGTTTTAAATTCTTGTATTCACCCCCCCCCCCCTTCTACAGCTTAGAACAATTCACTAGGGAAACCTTTTGGGACCTACAAACCGTTTGACCCTCTGCATTACCATGGCCAGTTGCCATTGTAAGCCCCCGACTTCAGTTCACTAGAAGTTGATGATTTTGATTTCCCGAAGAACATTTCAGGATCTTGTACTTGATCATACTCCCTCTCCTTCTTCTGTAACTTAAATTCGTAGGCCCTTAGAGTTCCGATTACTTCTTCTAGAGTAAGAGTTTCCAACTTTTCTTCATCATGTTTTATCATAGTAGTGTACATCTCCCACTTAGCTGGTAATGCTGTTGGTACACCCTGTGTGACGATAGCAGTCTAATCGATCTGCATTATGGTTTAAGTAATATTCTGAGTATTAACAAGTGTTTTGATATATATGTTTATATGTGTTTGTCTGTTATTGATTGTTTGTTTGAACTTAATGTAACATATTACAAGAAGTTCAAACATAAAGGTCAAAGATTAACTCAAGCATAAGTAAAACATAAGTTTCATCACTTAAGAGTTTAAGTGTTTTTGGCTAGATTCGAATTGCTTAAGGGAACACATTCGAATCTGTGATAGATTCGAATGAGACCTTAGATTCGAATGGGCTAGATTCGAGGATGTCAATATGGACAGACTCGAATGGGCCTTGGGCCAGATTCGAGTTTGGCCCACATCAGACTCGAATCAGGGTCTATAATTAGGGATAGACTCGAATCATTAAGGGACTTTTTGCAGAATTCGTGAGGAATTAAGCAAGAGGCGATCTCGAGTTTATCAGCTAGGTGAGTGCCGTTTCGGAGAGAATTAGTACGTAGGATCGTTCGTGTGTCGTTCGTTCAGCGTCTAATAGTCTCCGTGTTCCCGTTGGTTGAGAGTTGTCCGTCTGACCGTCAACGAGGATTCCGCACTCGTTCACGGATCCGCGTCTAGATAGATCTTGCAGTCGTAGACCTTACAAGTGGTATCAGAGCCACCGGAGTGTTCTTGGTGTTCTTCGTGTTCATCAGATACATTCTAGGTTTCTTGACGCTAGTTGGACGGTTTTGCTTTCAAAAACGTGTTTTTGAGCTTAGCAAATTCGTATTCGGGAAACACTTTGTTGTTTTTCACGTTTTTGATCGAAATCATTATTTTTCATTTGAAAAATAGTGGTTTAATCTGTATAACGTCAAAAAATCAAAGTGTTAGCCGTTTTTCGAGTTTGCGGCGCTCGAATCTATAGGGGTCATTAGGGTTTTACTTTATTTTCGAGTCTAACCTAAATACGCTCCTTTCGAGTCAATTTCAGAGAGTTTCGAATCTACTTTGTTTCGAATCTGTTGCTTCATTCGAATAGGATCTCGAGTCTAGTTTAGTGTCGAGTTTATTTCGAATCTAGTATTATTTCGATTCTGTGCTTCGAATCTGCTGTCATTCGACTCTGCTGTGCCTTCGATTCTAAGGGTCTTCGAATCTATAGAATCCTTCGAATCTGTCATAACTTCGAATCTAAGGAGTTGTTCGAATCTGACATAATTTCGAATCTAACTGACTTTTAAGACTTAATCGAATTTAATCTCAACAGATTTAATCTTAATTAGTTTCGAATCTATCTAGATTCGAATAAGTTAGTCTAAATCAGTTTCGACTTAAATTAATTAAGTTCAAATTCAATTTCTTTCAGAAAAGATGTCAAACCTTCAGAAATTCCTTGAGATGGATCAGAAGTTGGAAGGCAAAAATGCACCGCCCAAAGCTGATGAAGTGAGGGGGACCTATTACTGGTGGAAAAGGACAGATTTACGGATTTTGTACGATTCAACGATATGCGCATGTGGGTGTGCATAGATGAAGGGTACATTCCACCAGTATCTGAAGTAGAAGGCCGTCAAAAGGTTTTGTCATACCAAATGATGAAAGAGGATGACAAGAAACTATTTGAAGCTGAAAACAAGGCTTTCTCAATTATCCGTATGGCTTTACCTCAAGATATTTTGCACACATTTCGGACTCAAAGGACGTCGAAGGAACTTTGGGAATCTCTCCAGAAAAGGTGTGAAGGTAATCCACGGGTACGTAGAAAGCGTACAGAGCTGTTGACCCAACAGTTTGCGATTTTCAGGCTATTAAGGATGAACAGTTGGATGATATTATCACAAGGTTCTATCATCTGATAACGGAACTTGAAAGTCATGGCATTGAGTATTCGGACACGGACAAGAACAACAAGCTTCTTGATGCCCTACCAGCCAAATGGGCTATGTACGTGGCAATGATTAAGCTTAATGAAGACAAATATTATGCTCAATCACTTGATGACATTGTGGGAACGTTGAGGGCATATCACTTCGAAATGATTAAGGCTGAGACTGATTACGAGCAAGTCCAGAATCCGGCTATGTATTTTGGAAAGACATCTAAATCATCAGTGACAGCTGAACCGAAGAGTGCTACAGCGTTTTTCACCGGAGAAACGTCATCGCCACCAGAGTCTGAAGACTCACTGAATCGCGCGTTCTTAGGGTTAGGAAGATCGGAAGAACCGCAACCTCAAGTCCAACAGGC
>JAANYP010002086.1:193249-202789 GCA_020465985.1 Centrapalus pauciflorus | reverse complement strand
GAGGCGTTAGTGCTAAAGCCGGGATTCAAGATACCTGAAGATTGGATATTGATGCGGGCTCCAAGGAAGAATGACTTGTACAGGCTCGACATGAACAAGCCAGATAATTCGATGGGTCCGATCTGCTTACTATCAAAAGCTTCGGAGACGGAATCGGTTTTGTGGCACAGACGCATGGCTCACTTGCACCTAAGGAAAATGAACTACATAACGAAGAATGGTTTGGTGCAAGGTGTGCCTTTGAAGAGCTTTCAATTTGAAGACAAGTGTCTACCGTGCATGAAGGGCAAGCAACATAAAAAGACACACAAGTCCAAGAAGCTGAACTCCATAACCTCGACATTCGATTTGTTGCATATGGACCTTTTCGGCCCTATCAACAAAAGGAGTATAGGAGGTAGGTGGTTTTGCTTAGTTATCACTGACGATTACTCACGGTTTTCTTGGGTTTTCTTTTTAGGTACGAAGGACGAGACGGCTACAAAGCTCATCGGGTTCTTAGACCAAGTGGAGAATTCCTACGGAACAAGGGTTAAACATATACGTAGTGATAATGGGACTGAATTTAAAAACTCTGTAATTGGTGTATATTGCCTATCAAAGGGCATCGTGCATCAATTCAGTGCACCATATGAACCTCAACAGAATGGGGTGGCCGAACGTAAAAACAGAACTTTGATTGAGGCTGCAAGGACCATGCTTTCGGATTCAAAGCTTCCTACCATGTTTTGGGGGGAGGCAGTGAATACCGCGTGCCATATTTTAAATAGAGTCCTTACAGTCAAATCATTGAACAAAACATGTTATGAAATTTTGAATAAAAGGCCACCTAACTTAACTGGATTCGAACCGTTTGGAGTACCATGCACACTTTTAAGAACAAAACATCAACCGAAGTTTGGTGAAAAGGCTGACGAAGGATACTTCTTAGGTTATGTGCCAAACTCACCAAACAAACGGGTTTTTAACAAAAGGAGTGGTACTGTGGAGATTGTGTATAATATTGAAGTCACAAGTTATACACATGAACCCCAAACTGGTCCGGAATGGATATTTGACTATTTTGACTATGATAAGTTATTTGAGTCATTTAACATTCCTTTGGATGATACTGCAGGTACAATTGATAAAGACATGGCGACGTTGCACCTAAATGACGATGGCCATATTTTTCCAAGGACCACGTTCGAATCTACGTCCGAGCCTACTGCGACTGTAGATGGGTCTCCAGAAGTTGCTAATCCAGAAGAACCTAACACTTAGAATCAGACTCAAGCATCAAGTTCTGCCTCTGAGGAAAACGTCCGTGAGGAAGAGAATGTGGAAGCTGAGCCTGTTCCCCCTTTAGGTGAAATAGGATCCAACTTAGGAGATAATCTAAGGGTAGACGAAATAGAGACCTCTAGGATTAACAAGAACCATCCTATAGATAGCATCATAGGAAATCCTAACGAGGGTGTGAGGACTCGGAGTAGTGTAAATAACAACACTGTGTTGTTGTCGATGATAAACGACTCCGAGGCATATCATACATGTCTTTATTCGTGTTTCATATCGCAAGTAGAGCCCAAAAATGTGCAAATGGCACTTAAGGACAACTCCTGGGTTGAAGCGATGCAGGAAGAACTTTCACAATTTAGGAAACTAGAAGGGTGGGAGTTAGTTCCGTTACCTCGAGGGGAGATTGCAATAGGAACCAAATGGGTTTTTAAGTGCAAAAGAGATGATCGGGGTATAGTCACGCGCAACAAGGCAAGATTAGTTGTAAAGGGTTTCAACCAAGAGGAGGGAATCGATTACAACGAAGTGTTTGCACCAGTAGCAAGGTTAGAAGCAATTAGGTTGTTTTTAGCTTTTGCCTCCTTCAAAGGATTTAAGGTATATCAACTGGATGTTAAGAGTGCTTTTCTGTATGGGAAAGTGAAGGAGTTGGTGTATGTAGAACAGCCGCCCGGGTTTACAGATCCTAAATATCCTGATAGAGTATATCGATTAGATAAGGCTCTTTATGGATTACATCAGGCACCTAGGGCATGGTATGAGACTCTATCCAACCATCTTTTAGAAAATGGCTTTGAGAGGGGTAGGATAGATAGTACTCTATTTGTGAAGAGAAAGGGAGATCATTTTATCTTGGTACAAGTGTACGTAGATGATATCATTTTTGGATCATCAGACGAACAGATGTGCAAAGATTTCGAGAAGGTTATGAAGTCTAAGTTCGAGATGAGTGCAATGGGGGAGTTGAATTTCTTTTTGGGGTTACAAGTTGACCAGAAGAAGGAAGGCATGTTTATCCATCAGACCAAGTATGTCTATGACATATTGGAACGGTTTGGGATGGAAGGAACAAAGTTGACTGCCCACTTCAGCACGCCGATTCAAGTGAATCACAATCTCGGGCCGGGTACTGAAAGTGATACCGATGTGGATCCGACTTTATATCGGGCCATGATTGGGTCACTTATGTATTTAACTGCTTCAAGACCTGATATTATGTTTGCTGTTTGTATTTGTGCTAGGTTTCAAGCGAATCCGAAGGAGATGCATATGAAAGCTGTGAAGCGGATTCTACGATACCTCAAGTCGAAACCGAAGCTGGGACTTTGGTATCACGCGGAGGGAGATCTAGAGTTGGAAGCGTTCACAGATTCTGACTACGGAGGATGCAGCTTGACGCGCAAATCAACGACTGGAGGTTGTCAGTTCCTCGGAGGGAGATTGGTGTCCTGGCAATGCAAGAAACAAACATCGGTAGCCGTGTCAACGTGCGAGGCCGAGTATGTTGCTGCTGGTAGTTGCTGTTCACAGGTTTTGTGGATACAACAACAATTGCGGGATTACGGTTTGGCTTATACTCAAACTCCAATTAGGATAGACAATCAATCTACAATTGCTATAACAAATAATCCAGTTAAACACAGTAAAACAAAGCACATAGACATAAGACATCATTTTATTCGTGATTGTGCTGAAAAGAACTTGATCAAACTGGTAAAGGTGGCAACTGAAGATAATAATGCTGATTTATTTACCAAAGCGTTTGATAAGTCACGTTTTGAGTATTTAATTCAACTTAATGGAATGCGCAACCCAGAGTAAATTGACCTTAGTAGTATTTTATTTCCTTTTATAGTTGTTATATTTCTTTCTTTTTACTGTAGTCTGCTAATTTAGGAAAGTTTCTAATTTAGGAAAGTTTCTATTTTTAGTAAGTTTCTATTTTTAGTAAGTTTCTATTTTTAGTAAGTCAGTAGATTAGCTTAGTTTAATGCGTTTTGCTATGAAAAACAAAAGAAAAAAGAGAGAAAATTACAAAAATACAAAAAAAAGGAGAATATCAGAAAAGGAGTTAAGTCTTAGATAAATAGGTTTCAAAGTGACGAAAATTATCACCGTCGTTACAGACTCTAAGTATTTAGGCTTTCACACATAATGCAACTAAATCCTAAGTGTTATACTTTATTTAGTTTGATGTGTTGGTAGGCATAATACATATAGGGAATCTCAAGGCTAATAAAATATTCTAGAAAAAGTCAAGCGTGTCACTAACCTAGATGTACGACCAATCGGTCTTAATTTTTATGTACAAGACATACAAACATTGAGTCTAAATGAGGTATGCAAACTTTCTGGGGATGTATAGCAACATCAAATACGTCTGAAAATGGAAAGAATAGAAATATCATGAAAAACTGAGAGTCGAAAACATGCAACTCTGTTGTACGTAAGTACAGACCTGTTGTCTCTGTTTAGATTCGAGTTAGCAGACATGTCGCTTTGTTGTACGTCAGTACAGACCTGTCACCGCTATCTGCTAACTTTAAAGTTAAACCTTAAGTCGAACTAAGACACTTTGTTGTATGAGAATACAGACCTGTGTCCGATGTTTGTCTTTTAAAGAAAGTTTGCAAATACCAACAAGTTAGAATTTTGTCTGTGTGCCTTGATCATAAAAGTATGTCTATGTCTGAGTCACGTAAGATAATTTCCTGATAAATAAAAAGGCCAAGGGATATTCCGAAATGTAGAGTGTTTAACAGGGTAAAATACCAACAATCGGCTAAGTGGGTATGTCACGACAAACAATCAAAGGAATTCAACAAAATTCCTAAGTGTGAAAGTTTAAGTACTGAAAGTTAGTATCGGACATCGCTATCTGATTGAACCTTTCTTAGACTATACTCACCAAAAATATGTTGTTTGGTATTTAGCTTAGCTTGTAAATTTATTATTATAACTTAAGTCTAGATTAAATTTTTTAGTCAAAATTTTATTTTATTTTATTTTATTTTTACCTTAGTTTATTTTATTTTATTTTTGTATAGTTTAGTTTTTACTTAGGTAAAAGGTCAAAAGTTACTGAGGGTGCATTCAAAGTTGGATAAAATATACAATGCGTGAAATATCTGAGCTTAGGGTAAAAGATTTGGCATAGTTTATCTGGTTACACTACACAGTAGAAAATAGTTGGAAAAAGTTGATATTATTTCAAAATTTCCGAAATTTTTCTAAGTGTTTGTAGCTTCGAATCTAAGACAGACTCGAATTTGAAGTTCTCGAATCTGTCAGTAGACTCGAATCTACACATAGACTCAAAGGTAGTTAGTATATAAAGGTCCACAGTGAAGGCATTTACTTCTCACTGTTCTCGAATCTGATTTCTCGAATCTGTCACTGGCGATCTCGAATCTATTCTCGAGTCTATTGTACTTCTACTAAACGACATTTCGTCGATTCTAAAGCTTTTGTGGTCGATTCTACTTTCAAATCTAGGTATAAGCAACATGATTGTACAAGATTTTGGTGGTTTCATACACAAATTTGGTCTTAAACATCACATTTTGATGTTTTATTGGTCAAAATAGGGTTATTCATAAATAACTAAGTTAGGACCTATAAAATATCAAATTAAAGGCATAAATCAGTGATTAGAACTTAGTTGAACTAAAGTATGTGATTTACCTAGTTCAAAATGGTTAAAATCTTGGATTTTTGTTGAAAAAAGAGATGTCGGCCTTTCGAATCTGATAATGGACATTCGAATCTGATTATGGGTTTCTCGAATCTATCAATAGATTCGAGATGACCAGATATTCGAATCTGTCCATCAGACTCGAATAGGGTATACTCGAATCTGTCCAATACATTCGAATATGGGCACTTCGAATCTGTTACTCTCGAATCTGTACTTCATTTATTTTGTTGAATTTAAATTTTATTAAACTTGTGGAAATTTAATTGTGTTAGATTTTGTATTTAATCAAATACAAGATAAAGCAAATTTGAATTTAAACAAGTTTATTGATTTTTAATAATAATCTAACAATTTTATGTATTGTGCAGATATGGCGCTTCGTGCTTTTGTTCCCAAGCACAATATGGTACTGAATCCTGCCCATAACATCCCTGAGGCGCAGGGATTTCGAGAAGTTTTAGATTTTCTGGCGGAATCTAGAATAAGTTATGTGTTGTATGAAAACATTCCGATTGTGATATCCTATGTACGTCAATTTTACGATCACTTGCAGGTGGACTGCACTGTCACCCCGACAGTGTTAAGAACTAGAATTGCCGGACAACCTTTGGTTTTCTCCGCTGATATTTTGAGACAAGTGCTGCAGTTGGGTTCCCTAGAACAAGAAGACGGGCCTACAGACTTTCCTTTAAGTATTAGGCAAGCAGCTTTTTTGAGAATGGGATACAGCTTGGACGTTACAAAATCTTCATATATGAAAAGCGGGTTGATAGGACAATGGCGTTTCTTGGTCCATGTGTTTATGATCTGTTTTGCGCCTAAGAAAGCTGGTTTTGATTATATAGTATCAAAAATCCAATCAGCAATGATCGCGATGGTATACAATAAGAAGTTTAGTTTCTCGCAGCTGATTTTCTCGGAATTTATCCATCAAATCACGGCTCCTGAGAGAGAAAGGTTCCTTTTGTATCCGAGGTTTGTAATGATGTTGATAAGGCACTTCTTGCCTGAGCTGCCACAATCTGATGATGCATTGACCGTCAATGTTATGGAGAAGCGTATCTATTCTGACTGTTCCTCACACCGAGGAAGGTTAGCAGTTCCGGAAGCACGTCCACTATTTGGTGCAATTCTGGATAGGGAATTTCAAGCCCCGAGTAATGCCAACTGGGCAGGGGTAGTTGATGTCCAACCACAGCAACAACAGCAACGTCCAGTACAACAGCCTCGTGTTCGTCCCCGAGATCCAAGGCGAAGACAAAGAGATACTGCAAGTCAGACTCAGGAGTCTAGGCCTTCTACGAGTCAGCAACCAGAAATGCAGGAAGCCGGGCCGTCATCTGTCCCAAATGAAGCTGATCAATTGTGCCAAACGTTAAATGAAATTTGGGAGGCAGGTCCACATGCAAATGAAGATATAGCTGCAGCGTTAGTGGGTGAATTGCTTGAGCCTCCAGAGGGAGAAGAAGATGTCTTCAGAGATGTTGACGAATATGTGCCAGAGCAGACTGGCAATGATGAGTCATCATCTGCTACAGAATCAGAAGAGATGGAGGAGATTGAAGTTGAAGCTCCAGAATCAGTGTCGACAGATCCTCATATTCAAATTGGAACCTATGGTTCAAGATTGATTATTAATGAAGGTGCTTCGAGGAGGCGAGAGTCCAGAGAATCGGAGGAGTCTGATTTCGAAGAAGACGTAGTTTCTCAACTTGTGACGAGGCAACGGGCCAAACGTCACAGGTTCATGCAAGGATCCTCGTCAGTCTCCGCAGAACAACCAGAAACTCCTCAATCTCAAAACCCTCAACCTCAAGAACAAGAACCTCAAACCAACATTCCACCACCACCACCTCACGATGATCCTTATATTCCATCACCAATCACTCCAACTCCAATTCAGTCCATCCCATCAACCTCATCCTCATACGCCGACAATCAAAGGTTTCAGCAGCTCAAAGCGCGAGTCGATTTCCAAAATATCCAAATCTTAGGCCTAACAAAGGCAGTCGGCGAGATTCAGACTCATAATGCCGATCTAAAGAAGATAGTGGACACAGTTCAGGAAGAGAACTTAGAGCTGAAGGCCTTTGTTTGCGATCAGTCAGCCGAGATAAGGTCGATGCGCTCCCTTATTGAGCAGTTAATGAAGAATCTACAGGCTCAGGGGGAGACATCGTGCCGTGATCAGGAAGCACAGAGACCGAGAGATGAAGATGATGAAGACAACCAAGGCAATGATCCCAGCCCACAAAGACAGAATGAGCCAGTAGATTTTTCTGCTGCTCAGACTGCTCAATCTGAGGGGGAGCCTAGTACAAGGGGAGAAGTAGGAGGAGCGGGAGGAGAAGCTGGTTCTTCAAGGACTTTAGATAGCGACATGATCGATGCGCTAAAAGATATTGAAGAAGAGCTGATGGAGTTTGATTTTGAAGATGATATTGAAGATTTAGAAGAAGGTGAGTTTATTCCAGATGATGTCGCTGACTGGAAATCAGATGATGAAATGATAGATGATGAAGATGATCACGTTAACGAAGTAATAATCAATTCACAACCAATCACTGAACTGTATGAAAGCCAAGATCATAATGTGATTGATATTGATTACATCAAAGTAGCCTCAGCTGAAGATAAAGACCTTGAAGAGGCTGAGAAAGAGCCATCTAGAGCTGATCTGTTAAATCTTTGGTTCAAGAAGGAAGAAAAGAAAGATCAGCTGAAGATGAAGAAGAAGATGAGGAATCCAGGTGCTGGAAATTTCGCTGGAGGGATTATTAGCTGGTTCTTTGACAGAGAACTGCAGCTGTTTATTTTGAAGAGAAGAGATGGCCTTCAATACTTGAGGCGGACACTGAAAGCTTTTAATTCATTGCCCAAGATTGAAGTTAAAGAGTTAGCCTGGAAAGAGCTGATCAATATTGGAAATGATCCCTACGCGAGCGTTATTGAAAGAATTATAAGGAAAGAAGGGCGATCAGGCAGATTTGAGAGGCTTAAGCCGAGATCAGGCAAAAGGGTCGAGGATGGATCAAGGATAGATCCTCATACTGGAAGACCTTGGGCCAGAATGGTGTACAAGCCAGTCAAATGTCTGAAGAAAGTACCTATGAAACCAATGCCACAGAATGTTTTGAGCAACATGAAGTGGTGGTACCTAGAGATTGACACTGCTGAAGCTATCATGGAAGATCAAGACGAGCAGGTCATTTTGAAAGTATATGATCCTCTGCATTTGATAAACCTATCTAAGGACGACCTGAAGAAGCTTCACGATCAGCCTATCTTCTTCACTGAACCATGGAGATCTGAAGCCAGGAAGTTCCAAAAGATAGTTAAAGTTTGTATAGATGCGGGATTATATGCAGGTAGTAATATATATAGCTCTAGTACTTAAATTTGATGTCATGTAAATAATTAGAAGCTATCGTCAAGGGGGAGTCTGTTGGTACACCCTGTGTGACGATAGCAGTCTAATCGATTATGATTTAAGTAATATTCTGAGTTAACCAGTATTTTGATATATATGTTTAATATGTGTTTGTCTGTTATTGATTGTGTGTTTGAACTTGATGTAACATATTACAAGAAGTTCAAACATAAAGGTCAAAGATTATGTCAAGCATAAGTTAAAACATAAGTTTCATCACTTAAGTGTTTAAGTGTATTGGCTAGATTCGAATAGGTTAAGGATGGCATTCGAATCTGAGATAGATTCGAATGAGTCCATAGATTCGAACATAGGTTAGATTCGAATCTGTCAGATGGACAGATTCGAATGGGCCTTGGGCCAGATTCGAGTCTGACCCACATCAGATTCGAATCAGGGCCTATAATTAGGGATAGACTCGAATCATTAGCAGACCTTTGGCAGAATTCGTGAGGAATTAAGCAATAGGCGATCTCGAGTTTATCAGCTAGGTGAGTCCCGTTTCGGAGAGAATTAGTACGTAGGATCGTTCGTGTGTCGTTCGTTCAGCGTCTAATAGTCTCCGTGTTTCCGTTGGTTGAGAGTTGTCCGTCTAACCGTCAACGAGGATTCCGCACTCGTTAACGGATCCGCGTCTAGATAGATCTTGCATTGGTAGACCTTACATTAATAAACTATATTTTTAAACTCAAAATAAAATTACATAATTTTACCTAAAAACAATAGTATAAACAAATCATAATTTCTTGTAGTGATTATAAAAAGGGCATTTAATTAACTATACAATTTTTAAATAAATAATTACAAAACATACATTTTAATAAATATATAATTATCAACTTAGAATATATATATATATATATATATATATATATATATATATATATATATATATATATATATATAAAATATACACACACACACATACAATCATACATATTTCATACACATACACATATACAAATTTATAAATTTTATTCTCATACATTCTAATTAAAAAAACAAAAAAATTTACATATAAACAATAATTCAACAAATCTTAATTTATAATAACTATATCAACTAAATATTCAACAAATAAACATATATAATCAAACTTAACATATATCAAGTAAATATCACCAAAAAAGCA
>JAANYP010002086.1:118249-188249 GCA_020465985.1 Centrapalus pauciflorus | reverse complement strand
GATGATGCATGGTGTTTATCCGGTATTTATGGAGGATGAATCTGATGCATCGTGTTTATAAAGATGAATCGTGTTTGAAGATGAATCCGATGAAGATGCATCATGATTTTTGATGAATCAAATGAAGATGCATCGTGTTTTAAAGATTAATCCGATGAAGATGTGTCACCATTTTGATGATGCATGATGGTGAGACGAAGAAGATGATGAATATGGCCGAAAATGGAGATGAAGAACCGAGATGCATAGGATGAACATTAGATGCAACGACATTAAATCATCCTTTTTCAAATTTGTTTAGAATTTGTAATTTTGAAAGTGTATCAATTAATTTTATTTAGCATTTATTGTTTAGCTATTTGATTGAATATTCAAATAATATAACATTAAATTTTATTTGACTAGATATATTTATTTTTTCCAAAATATCCCTATGCATACCAAATACGTGCATCGCGTGATCCACCAATGATCATTTAATCAATAGGCCGTGGTTGGTTCTTTTTGGTTATCAATGCATATGGTTCCCCATAGAACCTGAATATATATATATGATCGTTGTTGAACTCAATACTTTTGTAATCTCAAATAACCAATGTAAATAATTTGATCATCTAACGCTGTGTTCTTAGAACTTTTTTAACGGTGGATGTAACATCCCAAAAAATTTAATTATGGTAATTTGTGGTTATTAGTTTAAATTTTTAATTTAAGTTGGATTGCATTAGGAATAATTATAAAAGCTGGTTGTTTGATTTAGAAATTGATAATTTCAATTATTAAGTTAATATATTTATTATAAAGTGGTTGAAAGGGGTAAAATAAAGATTGAATTTTTATTTAATGGAGTTTAAGAAGTTGGTTGCATATTATGAAAATTTATAATTATTAAATTATTAAGGATAATAAATAAAAGATAGAATTCTTTTATTTCGTAAAATCAGTATTTTAATGGAACTGGATAAGTTAAGGGACTAAAGGTGCTAAAGTTGGAAATTTGGAATAAAAAGGGATGAAAGATTTGTATGTCTTTCATTTTCACCAAACATCATCTCTCTCTACCTTCTCTCTAAAAGAAAGAAACTCACGGTTCTTCATTTCAATTAAGCCAGAAACATTGTCAGGATCTAAATATGAATTACCAAGACTAACTGATTTGAATTTATCAGAGTATAAATCAATAATCTTGCTTTGAATCAAAGTTTAATCAAGAAGTTTGCGGAATAACACTTAATTATTTTATCAAAAACTTTCAGAATCAATAATGAATAAACACACAAGAATTAATCAAGACTGTTTGTATTGCTGAATTCAACGATTACAATCACCTCTAATCTGTTTGATTAGACGAAGAACACAGACTGTTCTTAGGGTTTTACAACCTTAGAGGCTTATGAAAACTTAATCAACAAAGCAATTACAGACTCAAAATATGCAGGAAAAACCTATACAATAGAAAGACCTATTCTATGTATTTATATTGCTTCTTGATATGTTTCCTTGACGAATAATGACTTCTCTGATAGTAGATATGCTGGAATCTTCACGTAGATATCGTTTCCTGAAAATCAGCACTTTCTGTTTCTGAAACTGTTGAGCAGCTTGAATCTCTTGACAGCATGAGCAGAGCAGCTTGAGTTGTTTTGCTCTGGCAGCTTGAACTTTTACACTAGCAGCTCGAGTTTCTTCAACTAGCAGCATGAACTTTGTATTTACATTTAAAAACTACTAACAGTCTGAGAAGTCTAACTAACAGCTTGAATATACTTAAACTATTTCCCAACAATCTCCCCCTAACTTAAATTCTTTACACAAGACTTTAAGTTCTATACAAAAAATGGAAATGAATAAGTAAGCTGTTATTTACAAACCAAGGCTTACAAAACTTACAGCTGTGCAAGTTTATGATCTATAGCCTTCAAAAATTCTCTCTTCATCTCTTCTTTATCACAAGATATTCTAGCTGATTTTATTTGCAGCAACATATCTTTTGAAAAATTGTAAAACTCAAGATTGAAGAAGATACCAGACCCATCTGTGAATTTGATTCTGTATGTCTTTGACTTGACAAACAGATCAATTTGCTTGATCTTTTTCCCTTTCTTCTCAGCATCTTCTATCTCTTGTCTTGCAAATTCAGGGTCAACCACTGTACTTAGATCTCTGATGAGTTGCTTCACTTGTGGAAGAGCAGATCTCACTTGTGTAACAGACCCTATGTTGTACATCTTTAGCAGTTCATCTCTGGTCAGCTTCTGAACTATTTGCCAAAAAGTATCATACTCTTCTACAGGACCAGACTCTCTTCTGATTACAAATTTGATTCTCAAGTCACGGTCATCCAGTGACTTAGCAAACCAGTAGTTGATTTGAGGCTTTGTGAAATCATGCTGATCAATCAGCTTCTCTATCTCCATAGCCTTTTGCAATTGTTGCTCAAAGAGCACCCTCTTAACAGATGAAGGAATAGAAACAACTGCTTGATCAGTAGGAGCAGGTGCACTGGCATCAGCTTCAGTTTGGACTGATTGAGTTGATGGTTGGACTTCTTGGGATGGTTGAGCTTCTGGAGAGACTTTTGTTCTCTTTCTTTTGTCCATCTCCTTGTCATGAATCTCTTGCAGCCTTTCAGTTGGCATGGACTGAGCCATTTTCTTTGGGATACCTGCTGCAAATGCAAAATTTATCAAGAATCTTCTGTGCTCAGCTTTGGAGTGCCCTGTTGGCATCTTTCTCTTCTTTGCTCCTTGCTTAACCACAAACCCCTTTAAGTAATCACCTAAAGTCTCATCATCATCCATTGGGGTTTGGGCTTGCTGATCTAATTCCTTGTCCTGTTCTTCTGCTATTCTTTTGGCAATTTCAACATCACAGGCAATTTGGGCTTCTTTGGAAGAAACTTTATGCTTTGGAGACTCAATGAGAATGCCCTTGCCCTTGTCTTTTGCAGCAGATGTTGTAGCTTGGACTGTGCTTGATGGAGCTTGAATGCCTTCCCTGATCACAACTCCAGTAGCTTTTGAAGGAGCAGCTTGAGTTTCTAGGCTAACAGCTTGAGAAGCTGTTGGGACTGCTAGCCTAGAAACTGGAACTGTTGATGCTGCTTGGACTGTTGTTGTTGGAGCTGCTTGAACTGACTTGGGAACCTATTGATTCTCCCCCTTTTTGGAAGCATTGGTTTGGTCAGAAGGACCTACAACCTTTGCCCCTTGGGTTTGAATCATCTGCTCTAATTTCATAATTTTATTTCCACAGAGGGTGAACCCTTTGTGAAGATAATCCATTCGCTTATTCTGAGCAGCCTCTGCCTGTTTGAGTTCAAAAATTTGAGCCCCCTGTGCAGAAATGATGGACATTTGATATTCCAACATGGCTACAACAGGTTTCAGCTTGGGATCCGTCAAAAGCATGAGTTGCAGACTTGTCTCAAGATCAGAAAACACCTGGGGTGCTTGTGATCTATCACTGACATTAAGACAAGAAGTAGAAACTTCTGGGCCCCTCTTTTCTTGGTTCTGGGGACTTCCAGCTTGTGTTTGCACACTTGCTGTTGCCATGAGCGTGGTCTTAGCTATGTTGGCCCTGTCCTGTGCCTCTTGTGCAGAGACATCAGTAGTGCCAGCCACAGAACCCATATGAACCATCTCTGAAGAGATGTTCACCTCCTGAGAGAGGATGGGAGTTTCCTCAACTGGTTCCCTTTGGATATTCTGTGCAGAAGTATCCTCCTGCACAGGGATATATGGCTCTTGTTGATGGGAGGAGGAGGAAGGAGCTCCTGGTCCCCTTTTTCTTTTATATAAGTATCTTAGTGGGCGTTTTGGCTGTACAAAAGGATCAGAAGGAATTTGTGTATCATGAGGAGGGGGTTGGGGTCCTGGGGGTATAGCAGTAATGATAGGCTGAGCCTGCTCAGGACCCTCTCCTCTGTGTTGTGGAATGATGTTCAACATTGCAGAAGGCAATGGAACATCAACACTCAAAAAATTGGCACTATGTTTCAAAAGTCTCTTTATAGAGGATAGTGAGTGCCTGTGGGAAACATGTATCCGTTTATGTGTATGAGAAGTTGTGCAGGTGTGTGCAATGATTTCTGCCAAAAATCTAGGATACATCAAAAATTTCCCACTCTTTAGGGAATGATGCCTTAACATCCCCTGAAAAATCATATTAGAAAAATTGAACCGTTGGCCTGTGGAAAAGCACACTAAGGCAGTGGCAATGTTAGATGAAAATTCAGACCAACCAGTTCTTTTGGGGCTCATGCACTGCTGAATAATATGTACAAGAAATTTCCATTTAGGAGAAAAATGGGCTTTTAAGAAAGTTAAAGAATCAGCAGGACCCCTATAACCTATATTAAAAAGACCTGTATGTAAAGCATCAAGAGTTAGGTCAGTTATACCTGTGGCATCTTGAAGATGCAAGTGATGTCGAATGGATTCCTCAGTAATGGTGATGGGAGTGCCATCAATCTTTGATATCATGGTAGGTACTCCATTGATGGTGTGAACAGTTGCATGATTCCAAAACTGTTCAATATGGGAGATGTATATACTAGGGTTAATGGATAGGGCATAATGGATATGGGAGTGCCTGAGGAAATCCATCATTGCATGAAACGGTTGAAGTTCAGCGTGTTTTAGGGTGTATGGGAGGCAGTTGTGTTCTTTTACGAACTCCATTGATGAAGAAACGACGGTTTAGGGTTTGAAAGGAGAATGTGTGATTTGTTCAGAGAGAAGGCAAGAGGCCGTGGAAGAAGAATATGTAACTGGTAGTTACAACTGAACGAAACCGGGACCTTTAAAGGTTTCGAAAGGTTGGGTCCCGCGCACACATTTGAAAAATTACCCAAATACCCTGCACACTTTGACAGATCAAGTGAAAATAACTAGCAGTCCGAGAAAATGAACTAGCAGCATGAGAAAATTCTCATGCTGTTAGTTTAAAATTAGGCAACTTTTCAATGAAACAGTGTCTCCCCCTTAAATAAGCATACTGAGTAGATAATAATGAAAACCAATTAATCCATGTTTACCATACCAATATTTGATACTAGGAAAGTGAACCTTCCCACATCAAAAGGTTTTGTAAATAGATCAGCTAACTGATCATCTGTATGTATTTTGGTAACTTGGATTAACTTCTTTTCATTACAGTCTCTGATGAAGTGAAATCTGATTTCTATATGCTTGGTTTTTGGGAATTTCACTGGGTTTTGCACAATGCTGATTGCGCTTGAATTGTCAATATAAATAGGAGTGGATAAGAAATTCATACCATAGTCTCTTAGTTGATTTTGAATCCACATCACCTGGGAGCAGCAGCTTGCAGCTGCTACGTATTCTGCTTCAGTGGATGATGTGGAGACAGTTGTTTGCTTTTTGCATTGCCAAGAGACCAGTCTTGCTCCTAAGTATTGACATCCACCAGTTGTGGATTTCCTGTCAATGTTGCATCCACCATAGTCACTGTCAGAATAAGCATTTAGTTCAAAAGGAGAGTCTTTAGGATACCATAGGCCTAAATGTGATTGGCCTTTAAGATATCTAAAGATTCTCTTGACAGCAACCAAGTGAGAATCCTTTGGAGAGCATTGAAACCTAGCACACACACAGACAGCAAACATAATATCAGGTCTGGAAGATGTTAGATACATGAGAGATCCTATAAGGGATCTGTATAGATGAATGTCCACATCTATGCCATCTTTGTCTGTATGGAGCTGTTTATGAGGATTCATTGGAGTGCTTGCAACCTTTGTGTCTTGATAGCCAAACTTTTCCAGTATGTCTTTGACATACTTTGATTGACTTATGAATAGACCAGTTGGCTTCTGTTTAACCTGCAGCCCTAGAAAGAATGTGAGTTCCCCCATTGAACTCATTTGAAACTTTTTATGCATTAGGGTCTCAAATTCTTTGCACAAACAATCATTTGTTGAGCCAAAGATGATATCATCCACATAGATTTGGACAAGTAAAATCTCAGCTTTGATGGATTTAGTGAAAAGTATTTTGTCCAGAGTGCCTCTCTTGAATCCATTCTATAGAAGATATGATGACAGAGTGTCATACCATGCTCTGGGGGCTTGGTGAAGACCATAGAGAGCCTTGTCTAGCTTGTACACCCTGTCTGGATACTTGTAGTCTTCAAAACCAGGAGGTTGACACACATATACTTCCTCTTCAATTGTCCCATACAGGAAAGCAGACTTGACATCCATTTGATACACTTTAAATCCTTTGAAGCTTGCATAGGCTAGAAATAGTCTGATGGCTTCAATTCTTGCTACTGGAGCAAATACATCATCATAATCAATGCCTTCTTCTTGAGTGTACCCTTGTGCTACTAGCCTTGCTTTGTTCTTGATGACTATCCCTCTCTCATCTTTCTTGTTTCTGAACACCCATCTTGTACCTATTGCTCTCTTACCTTTAGGAAGATCCACCAGAGTCCATACATTCTGAATTTTGAACTGTAAAAGCTCTTCTTGCATAGCTTCAATCCAGGATGAATCGTTTAATGCTTCTGATGCCTTTTTAGGTTCCAATTGAGACATGAAACAGGCATGTTCAAAAGCAGCTAGACTGAATTCAGGAACTGCTTGTTCAGCAGCAGCAGTCTCATTGTGAACCATTTTCCTTGTTTGAACAGGAGTGCTTGGATCACCCAGTATTTGATTGAGAGGGTGATACTTGTGAACCCTTAGTGTGGGCTCTCTCTCTGTTTGAAAAGAAGTTCCAAGATTTGTGTCATCTCCATCAGAACTAGTAAAAGGATCAGCTTCAGGAACAGCTTGACTTGAATCTGGGACTGTGTCCCTTTGTGTTGGAGCTGTTCTCTCAGGACTTGGGAGTGGCACTTCAGTATCTGGATGTGCATCATGTTGGGCATTCAGGACCCCTGGAGGATCACATGACAGAAGTGGTAGAGTGGTGTAATCATCCCAACTTGTTGAATCTGCAGCAGTCTGAAACTTTGTGCCAACAGCATGAGAAATTGTATTGGCAGCATGAGAGTTTGTGTTAGCAGCTTCAACTCTGTATGCATCAGCTTCTGCAGTATACTCAACAAAGCTCAGAGAATTTTTTAGTGAATCTAAATCAAACAACCAATCAGGACCAGTGCCTTTGATATTAGCAGTATTTTCATTAAATTCAACATTGGCACTTTCTTCAATTGTTTTAGACACACTGTTGTATACTCTATAGGCTTTGCTTTGAATTGAGTATCCTACAAAGAATCCTTCTTCAGCTTTACTTTCAAACTTTCCTAAGTGAGTTTTAGTGTGAAGAATAGTACATGGGCATCCAAAAGGCTTGAAGAAAGCAATTAGGGGACTTCTGTTATGGAATAACTCATAGGGAGTTTTCCCTTTTGAGTGAACAACTTGAACCCTATTTAGAACATAACAGGCTGTATTAACAGCTTCTGCCCAGAAAGTCATTGGCAGATTTGAATCAGCTAACATTGTTCAAGCAGCCTCAATTAATGTTCTGTTCTTTCTTTCAGCTACACCGTTTTGTTGTGGTGTTCTTGGTGCACTATATTGTCTAGCAATGCCTTTGGACTCACAGAAACTGTTTAGAATGTGATTTTTAAATTCAGTTCCATTGTCTGATCTTATCACCTTAACTTTGGAATTTGATTGATTTTCTATCTTAAGGATAAAAGACTTAACTAGCTCAGCAGTTTCATCTTTGGACCTAAGAAAGTAAACCCAAGTAAATCTGGTGAAATCATCAACAATGACTAAACAGTATGCCCTTTTATTCAAACTCAAAACAGATGTTGGACCATATAGATCCATATGTAGCAACTGAAGGACAGATGAGATTGAATTTACTTCTTTGGTCTTATGAGAAGTTTTGTGTTGCTTACCTTTAAGGCATGCTACACAATGATCATCACAAATGAACTCCTTTTGTGGTAAGCCTCTTACCAGATTCTTTTTAACTAAAGCATTCATGGACTTGAAGTTCATGTGACACATCCTTCTATGCCAAAGAGCAGACTCATTTGATGATGCTTTGGATATTAAACAGCTTAAAGTATTGATTTAGATAAGAGATCTGTGTCCAGGCCGTAAACATTGTCCTTTCTTGGTGTTCTTAGTAAAACAAGATTTTCAGGAACTTTGAAATCTTTTGAAAGAACAATGCACTCAGAATCTGTGAACAGAACAATGTTTTGTTTGTCACAGATTTGAGAGACACTTAATAAATTGTACTTAAGCTGTTCAACATACAAAACATCATGGAATGTAATGTTGCCTGCATTAACAGTACCTTTACCTGTAACCTTACCTCCTTTTGAGTTGCCTCCAAATGCAACAAAACCTCCATCAAAACCTTTGAAATTTGACAAGCATTTAGAGTTGCCTGTCATGTGCCTAGAGCATCCACTGTCCAGATGCCATCTTGTTCTATGAGGAGACCTGTGGTTGCCCTGCACAAATAACAGCTTAGTTAGTAGTGGAGTAAACCCAAACCAAATTGGTTTTGGGTTGGCCTTGTACATTGACATAACTAAATACTGTTTTTGACTTCTTATATTTAGTGAGATCTACTGATGGAGTCTTTGGAGAGTATTTGGTGATTATATGAGGTATCCAACTATTTTGATCATCTTTTCTTCTAACAGCCTCAGATGGTTCACTAGCAGCTCCAGATTGATGCTCAGCAGTTTGAGCTGTGTTTGTAGTGCTAACAGTTTCAGTTTTTGCACTAACAGCATCAGATTTTGACTTAGCAGTCTGATCTTTTGCATTAGCAGTTTGAGCATCAGATTTGTCCTTGACACACCATATTTGTTTAAAACTTGATTTAGGCTTTGCCAAAACTTGTTTTTGATGTGTGGACTGTTTTTTATTAACTTTGGAAAACCTGTGATCAACTATTTTCTTTGGAACTGCTGTGGAAGGTTTCACTTTTGAGTGCTTTGCCTGAATAAGATTTGATTTTGTGTGATGCACAATCTGTTTTGCAACAGCTGGTTTGTAAAAA
Source organism: Centrapalus pauciflorus (assembly GCA_020465985.1). Taxonomy (NCBI): domain Eukaryota; kingdom Viridiplantae; phylum Streptophyta; class Magnoliopsida; order Asterales; family Asteraceae; genus Centrapalus; species Centrapalus pauciflorus. Next base: position 179,238 of record JAANYP010002086.1, on the reverse strand, counting down.
CAATCTTTGGCTAAGTGATTCTTCCTTCCATAGTGAAAACATCTTTTGACAGTTTGAATTGGAAAACCAGACTTTTCTGCCAATTTCTGTTTCTTGTTTCTCTGATTTCCTCTTACCTGCTGTTGTTTAGGAAACTTTTGAACACCATGCTTTTGGCATGTGCAGACAGAAACAGTTTTACCTCTTTTATTTCCTTTTGATGAAGATGCAGTGTTACAGTTAGAATGTACAGAAACTTGTGGAGTAGCATTGCATACACTCATCTTCTCTTTTCCTTTCTTACTGGAAGCTTGGACTTCTATGGGTGCACTCTTTGTGTCACAGTCTCTATTTTGACTCTTATCTTCTTTTAATTCAGGACTGTTATCAAGGATATGATCTACAATAGTCATAGACTCATCTAGTGGTTCATTGACAAGTCTATCAGCAACCTCACTCATTGGATGAATGTACTTGTTATTGTATGGAGGTGGAGTAGCTCTATATCCTATTCCTTCTTTGGGATTGACCTGAGATTTCACTCTATCTTTGAATTGAACTTCCATTAGGTGTTCTAGCTTTTGATTTGCTAACTTGAAGTTTCCTAGATCTATGTTAACAGATTCTAGCTTCTTATTAGCCTCAAACACCTTTTGTTCAGTCTCTTCTACCTTTTTATTCAGAGATTCTATTTTCTTATTTAGCTCCTTTTTCTCCCACTCATGATAGGTTCTATCATACCCCATTTGAATCTCATTATCCTTATAATCATTGATCTGTTTTTCCAGATCTTCTATGGCTTGCATGTATTCATATCTTCTTTCTTCCATCTTAGCTAGAGTTTTGCACATGCTCTCATTATGATCTCTGTACTTTTTAACCATATTTTTGCATGATTGAGAGCAGAGTTTAGAATTTACCTCAGAGGGTAGTTCAGTGGAGGAGACATTTGATGTTTCTGCCATAAGTGCTTGATTTTGAAATTCTTCCTCTGTCTGATCACTCCAGTCAAACACATTGTCTTCTTGAGAGACAAGTGCTGTTGATGAGGAAGCTTGGATGGGCTGTGAAGTCCTTGATGGCTGTGGACCTTGAGATCTACATTCTCTGGCAAAGTGACCAAGCTTATGGCATTTATAGCATTCCACTTTTGATTTATCAAAAGATGGTTTGCCTTCTGTCTTGGCTTGAAAGTTGGCCCTACCAGTTCTTTTCAGAAATCTTTTGGCCCTCATGGTCAGCATTGCATGTTGCCACTTTAAATCCATCTCTTCAAGATCATCTGGATGAATTTATTCCAAGTCTTCAACATTTAGAGCAAATAATCCATCATTGGCAACAAAAGCCTCATAGTGAGTTTCAGCAGAATTGCCATCACCACCTGAAAAAGAATCACAGTTATTAGATTTTTCAGAAGACAGAAGAGCAGTGTTGTGATTATAAGAAAAGGATTTCTTTTTAGCATCAATCTCAGTCTCAAACACTCTTAAACTGTTATACAGATCATCCAATTCTATCTCATCAAGAGTGTCTTTTGTTCTCCATTGTGCAGCATAGACTGTCCATTCTTCTCCAAGAGATCTGAGAAACTTTCTGTTGACTTCATCTGGATCCAGATTGACTTTTGCACTTTCCAGTTCACTTATCAGTTTGTTGAACCTGTCAAAAATTTGAGTAAGGTTTTCATTCTTGCCACCAGAAAAGTTTTCATACTGCTGTTTCAAGAGATCCTTTTGGTTTCTCTTGGTACTGGCATTACCAGCAAACCTCTTCTCTAAGGCATTCCAAAGAGAATGAGCAGTATAAAACTTTTTGAACTGATGTTGATAAGCATTAGGAATGGCTATTTGTAAAAGTGTAAGTGCTTTCACTTCATTCATTCTAGCCTTCCTTTCAAGTTCAGTTTTTGGAGGAGTTTTGACTGGTTTTCCTTCATCATCAAGTTCTGGATCAACTACAGGAGGAAATTCAACAGCTTCCCATATGGCATAATCAATGAATTGGATATGCTGTTGAATCCTGAGTTTCCACATCTCAAACTCAGTGGGCTTGAGCATAGGCACTTTGAGTCCTTGCCCAGATCCACTGCTGCTATTTTCAAATTCCATTGCAAAACAATTAAAAATTTAAAAGAAAGTTTTTGACTTTGAAAAACAAAGAGTAACCTGGTTTGAAAAACCTGATTTGAACAACCTGGTTTGACAAACCTGGCTCTGATACCACTTGTCAGGATCTAAATATGAATTACCAAGACTAACTGATTTGCATTTATCAGAGTATAAATCAATAATCTTGCTTTGAATCAAAGTTTAATCAAGAAGTTTGCGGAATAACACTTAATTATTTTATCAAAAACTTTCAGAATCAATAATGAATAAACACACAAGAATTAATCAAGACTGTTTGTATTGCTGAATTCAACGATTACAATCACCTCTAATCTGTTTGATTAGACGAAGAACACAGACTGTTCTTAGGGTTTTACAACCTTAGAGGCTTATGAAAACTCTATCAATAAAGCAATTACAGACTCAAAAATATGCAGAAAACTCCTATACAATAGAAAGACCTATTATATGTATTTATATTGCTTCTTGATATGTTTCCTTGACGAATAATGACTTCTCTGATAGTAGATATGCTGGAATCTTCACGTAGATATCGTTTCCTGAAAATCAGCACTTTCTGTTTCTGAAACTGTTGAGCAGCTTGAATCTCTTGACAGCATGAGCAGAGCAGCTTGAGTTGTTTTGCTCTGGCAGCTTGAACTTTTACACTAGCAGCTCGAGTTTCTTCAACTAGCAGCATGAACTTTGTATTTACATTTAAAAACTACTAACAGTCTGAGAAGTCTAACTAACAGCTTGAATATACTTAAACTATTTCCCAACAAACATCAAAGGTTGAAATTAGAAGATAAAAATCTGGATTCAACTTGTTTTGAAGGAGTTATAAACACTACAACCAACAATCTAAGGTAAATTTCACTGAAATTCTTGTATTTAAGGGTTTAAAATCTCGGTTTGTATGAAAAACCGAAACTGAAATGTTGGGTTCAAAATGTTTATGCATGTAAGAAGTTTTGATGGGTTTGTGTATATCTAGTGTTCTAGAAGTTGTATGTAAAATTTTAGGTTCTAAATTCAAGTTATAAGTATGGTTTTTGGAGAGTTACAGTAAGGTTCTTCGTGTTTTTGCATGGTACCGAAACCACAAGTTGGGGTACCGAAACCTTAAGGTTTCGGTATTAACCCCCCTCTCTATACCGAAACAAAGGGTGAAACTATGGTACTGAAACTCACATATATAGAAACCATGTGTGTGTGTATACCGAAACAAAAAGGGGGTACCGAAACGATGATGGTTTCGGTATTGTCCCTACCGAAACTCACCTGATACCGAAACACTCCTTGAATACTGAAACTGTGTGTACGTACCGAGATAAAATGGAGGTACCGAAACCATAAGGTTTCGGTACATAATACCGAAACTCAAGGGGTATACCAAAACTATATATATATATAGTTTGTGTGATTACAGAAACCTTAATTCTGAGAACCAAGTGAACCGAGATTATGTATGAGAAGGTACCGAAACCTTCAAGGTTTCGGTATTTTATATTTTTCAAAAAGCAGTGATATATATATATATATATATATATATATATATATATATATATATATATATATATATATATATATATATATATATATATATATGTAAAAAGGTACTCATAAAATCATCAGGGTTGGGGTTTGATCAGTGGAAATAAAATGGAACCAGTTGGTCATTCTTTGAAAATCAGTTAAATAAAATGATAAATTCTGGACAATTTGGCAATCCCAGAAATTGGGGATCTACAGTATAATTTCGGCTTATAATTTCGAAGGATTGAAGCATTAATTTGAGAAACTTGATGGAATTTATTATTAAACCAGAGATTGATGGTATTAATAAAGAAATAAATGAGAATGAGAAAACCATCAAGTAAGAGGATTTAAATATGAGTTCTGGTGACGGTTCCGATTGTTGTAATACTTTTAATTGTACAACTTGATGTACATTTGTTGAGGATCATGTTTATGATATGTTTTACTTATGGAATGTAAACAGGTCCCTTGTGGTGTTGTTTAACCCACAGTGGGGTACGTTGTGAGTCCGGTTGAAATCCCGAGGTGAAATAGGACAAATTGAAGTTTATTTGTGCACCCACTGTGAGTACCTTTGATTTTAGCATGTCTGCATCTGTTTTATGTTTGCTATGCCTACTGAGGCATGTTGTTTCACTTTCGTTTGGCACTCTATTAACTTGCGTATATATAGATTGATGCACATTCATACTCGTTGCGTGTCCTTTCTTTTGTTGTGCATATGGTTGATGGACCTGCGTGGTCGCATCTATACTCTGATGTTACCGTGCTATATGAGCCAAGAGATTGACACCTCTATGGTCAGGATAGACAGTATGACATCCCCGATGGTAAGTTTGCCTCAGTATGGTGGGTTTCTTAATGCCGAGTGTCAACTCGAAGGGGCTGCGGGCTCAGGTTTGCGTACCTTGGGTACTTGTGGAGTATACGGTATGTGTTACCGCGGATACTCTGGGTGGCATCATAAAGATTTGTAGAATGTGTAAAATCATACGGTATTCACTAAGCAATTCGCTTACCCCTCAGTTGTTGACTTTTTACAGGAAAAGGGAAATCTGCGGCGGGACCATCTAGCTAGGACGTCTGTTGATGTATTTGAAGATTTCTACTGTCTAACTTGGTATTTGGTTTATGGAATTATTGTTGTAATAAATTTGAGGATGATGTAATACTTTTGAGCTTGTAGACTTAGACGTGTAACCTATGTAGCACCGTAGGGTGTTGGACACAAATTTGTATTATTTTATTTTGTATTTTATGCTTCCGCACTGTAATTTAAGCTATCAGATCATTATGAAATTATGTGTTGGTGATAAATCCTGGGTGTTTTGTAATGGTGGTTAATGTGGCAAGGGTGTCACAGCGAATGGTATCAGAGCAGTAGTTTGAGATTCAAGTGTCCGTGAGGTCTTGATCTCAAGCATTAAGTGATGATATGTAGTGAATTTAGGAAATGATCTGAACTAAGATAGGCTATGATCTAGTATTCATAAGAGATTGACTATCATACGGGACAATTAGGTGGTGTCTTTAAATAAATGACATGTTACTAAACAAGTTATATATTTTGTATTTCAGAACATGTCTGGAGGAGGAATGACACCAGAAGAGACGAGAGAAATGATGCTAGCCATGATGGCTGAGCAGAATCGAATGATTCAAGACCAGTTTCGGGCTCGAGATGAGGCCGAAGCTAAACGAAGAGAAGATAAGAGGAAGAATAAGGAAAGAGAGAGAAACAATGACGAACAAGATGACAATACTGGGTCATCTAATAAGCCCAGAAGTTGTCGGTTTAAGGATTTTAAGGGGAATGGAGCAGTCGAGTTTAAGGGACTGGGTGATGCTGTTGCTGCTTTGGAATGGATAACAGCCACAGAACGGACATTACGAATCAGTGATTGTGCTGAGAAGGATATGGTCCGGTTCGCTACTGCTATGTTCACCAAAGACGCAGTAATGTGGTGGAATTCAATGGTGAATGCCTTAACAATGGAGAAGGTTTCTAGAATGACATGGGCTGAGTTTACTGAAATTTTCACTCAACAATACTGCCCGGCCGATGAACGCCGAAGACTAGAAGCTAAGTTCATGACACTAATTCAGGGGACTAAGTCTGTGTCCCAATATGCGGTAGAGTTCACGAGGTTAAGTTTATTTGCACCTCATCAGGTTGATACAGAAGAGAGAAAAGTTACCCGATTTGAGGTTGGTCTTGATTTGGAAATCCGAAGAGTGATGAGCAATGTACGTTACCCCACATTTGCCAGTCTGCTGGAAGCTGCCAGAAATGTAGAACAGATCCTGATTATGTCAGGATATGTGATGGGGTTTGCTGCTGATGCTTCAACTAACCCAACTCAGCCTTCACCACCGAAACGTCAACGTGAAGGAGGCTACACTGGTTCTGCACGATCATCACAGTATTCACCGCAACAGTCTTATCGTCGGCAGTCTAGTTCTCCTGGTCATGCTCGTGCGTACTCCATCAACACCGAGCCGCAGTACTGCAATAAATGCCATTTGGAACATTTCGGCAAATGTACTAAGGGGCGTGCATGTTTTTGCTGTGGGGAACTGGGCCACTACCAAAATGAATGCCCAAGGAAATCAGATGCCTGCTATAAATGTGGTGTATGGGGGCACTATAGCAGGAATTGTCAAATGAATACTCCAACAACAGTTGCTCCATCTTCGACTCGATCATTTGGAGGATCAAGTGGTGGTTCAGTCAACCGCCGGAACCAACCACAAAGGGGATAGGCTAGTGCATTCCAGATTATCGCGGAGGAATCTAGGGAAAACCCGGAGTGATTATGGGTACGTTTATAGTTAACTCTTTGCTTGCAATAGTGATGTTTGATTCTGATGTCGATAAATCTTTTGTGTCTACAGTTTTTGCATAACGACTTATCAGGATACTGTTTAAGTTATCTATTATACTTGACACAGAAACTGCTAACAACACTCTAGTCAAATTAGATCACGTATAGTGTAACTACACCTTGGAAAATGAAGATGTAGTCTTTAATTTAGGTCTTACTTCGATAGCGTTCAGTGAATGTAATGTGATAGATGTAGAAGATGTCGACATTATAAATAAGAATGACAAATGCCAAGAAGAATTGATGTTTGTTAAAATTGAGAAGAAATGGGCTAATTTTTAGAAGAGTACTTTAAGATTTTACGTGTAATTTCATCGAAGTTTTATGATTTTGAAGATAACACGAACTTAAGTATTATGAAATATTGTTACTAAAATAGGCAAGATGATGATAGTGAATGAGAATACTCGAGTATATGAGTAGGCATTAAATGAATAACCAAAATGGATTTTGAAGCTTTGAATTGGAAAAGATGCTTTAAATATCCTGGAATTTGTGAACGAGTTTGGAAGTTGTACTAAAGATTAAGCTTGATTATAATAGGTTAAAGAATGGGAAGTAATTGTATTAGTATCATAGATGATATGTTTGAGGGATTGATAACAACTTGTAATGGTTATCATAAAGCAAAATAGCATCAACTTGTATTAAAAAGGGAATGGTAAGGTATATTGTGTTGATTATTTTAAGCTTAAAAAGGGTGTGATTGATGTTGAAATTACTTGGTAACACATTAGTTAAAGTAGATCATGTGTATCATGATTGTACTTTAATGATTGAAAAAGTAGTCTTATTTGTTGAATTGATCCCTGGAATTTCCCCAACAGCTTGTTATTTGTATTGTACCGAAATTTAAGAGAGATGCGGCATAAACATGGTTACGAGTAAACTTACCAGCAACCGATAGAAGATCAGAATGAATGGACTATTTCCATATTGGACTATAATACACATTGGAGTATATCATGAGATCATGTAATTTGGATTTATATACCAACTGAAAAGGCCAATTGCTTTGATGGAATTATCATATAACACTAGTTATCATGATAAAATAAAGAAAACCATGTATAAAGTTTTGCACGCGAAGAAATGTAGAAGTCCTACATGTTGGAAAGAAATCGAAGGAACTCTGATTGTTATGTCTGTACTATCACAAAAGTGTTACTATGGTAATAGTTATAAACTGATCAATTATAAGACATATAATCGAGTGTACTTGAAAGTATCACCAATGAGGGTTGAAACTTGTTCTGTAAAAAGAGACAAGTTGACACTGAGATGTATTGGCTTATTTAGAATAATAGAAAAATTGGAAATCAGTTGTGTCATTTGGAATTTTTACTATGGAAGTATTGAATTAACACATGGTGTTTTATGTGGAAATTTGTATGAAATCTTCACAACTGGTAATGAAGATTGGCTGATTATACCAAATTAGAATTCAAGAAAGGTTAGTATATGTTGAGAAACATGTATGTGTTTTGAATACTAACATCAGAAAGTTAAGGATCAAAGAGATTAAAATAGTGTTGATACGATTGGAAGCACCATAACGGAGTATACCCTACTTGGGAGATAAAAGCCGATATGTTGAATAAGTAAACAAGTCTGTTCGAATACAAGTAACTTCGAGGACAAAGTTTGAGCGTGGTGGAGCCCATGCTGTAACATCCCAAAAAAATTTAATTATGGTAATTTGTGGTTATTAGTTTAAATTTTTAATTTAAGTTGGATTGCATTAGGAATAATTATAAAAGCTGGTTGTTTGATTTAGAAATTGATAATTTCAATTATTAAGTTAATATATTTATTATAAAGTGGTTGAAAGGGGTAAAATAAAGATTGAATTTTTATTTAATGGAGTTTAAGAAGTTGGTTGCATATTATGAAAATTTATAATTATTAAATTATTAAGGATAATAAATAAAAGATAGAATTCTTTTATTTCGTAAAATCAGTATTTTAATGGAACTGGATAAGTTAAGGGACTAAAGGTGCTAAAGTTGGAAATTTGGAATAAAAAGGGATGAAAGATTTGTATGTCTTTCATTTTCACCAAACATCATCTCTCTCTACCTTCTCTCTAAAAGAAAGAAACTCACGGTTCTTCATTTCAATTAAGCCAGAAACATCAAAGGTTGAAATTAGAAGATAAAAATCTGGATTCAAGTTGTTTTGAAGGAGTTATAAACACTACAACCAACAATCTAAGGTAAATTTCACTGAAATTCTTGTATTTAAGGGTTTAAAATCTCGGTTTGTATGAAAAACCGAAACTGAAATGTTGGGTTCAAAATGTTTATGCATGTAAGAAATTTTGATGGGTTTGTGTATATCTAGTGTTCTAGAAGTTGTATGTAAAATTTTAGGTTCTAAATTCAAGTTATAAGTATGGTTTTTGGAGAGTTACAGTAAGGTTCTGCGTGTTTTTGCATGGTACCGAAACCACAAGTTGGGGTACCGAAACCTTAAGGTTTCGGTATTAACCCCCCTCTCTATACCGAAACAAACGGTGAAACTATGGTACTGAAACTCACATATATAGAAACCATGTGTGTGTGTATACCGAAACAAAAAGGGGGTAAAACCATGATGGTTTCGGTATTGTCCCTACCGAAACTCACCTGATACTGAAACACTCCTTGAATACTGAAACTGTGTGTACGTACCGAGATAAAATGGAGGTGGTTTCAGTACATAATACCGAAACTCAAGGGGTATACCGAAACTATATATATATATATATATATATATATATATATATATATATATATATATATATATATAGTTTGTGTGATTACAGAAACTATAATTCTGAGAACCAAGTGAACCGAGATTATGTATGAGTGAAGGTTTCGGTATTTTATATTTTTCAAAAAGCAGTGATATATGTCTATATATATATACATACATACATACATATATATATATATATATATATATATATATATATATATATATATATATATATATATATATATATATATATATATATATATATATATATATATAAAGGTACTCATAAAATCATCAGGGTTGGGGTTTGATCAGTGGAAATAAAATGGAACCAGTTGGTCATTCTTTGAAAATCAGTTAAATAAAATGATAAATTCTGGACAATTTGGCAATCCCAGAAATTGGGGATCTACAGTATAATTTCGGCTTATAATTTCGAAGGATTGAAGCATTAATTTGAGAAACTTGATGGAACATATTATTAAACCAGAGATTGATGGTATTAATAAAGAAATAAATGAGAATGAGAAAACCATCAAGTAAGAGGATTTAAATATGAGTTCTGGTGACGGTTCCGATTGTTGTAATACTTTTAATTGTACAACTTGATGTACATTTGTTGAGGATCATGTTTATGATATGTTTTACTTATGGAATGTAAACAGGTCCCTTGTGGTGTTGTTTAACCCACAGTGGGGTACGTTGTGAGTCCGGTTGAAATCCCGAGGTGAAATAGGACAAATTGAAGTTTATTTGTGCACCCACTGTGAGTACATTTGATTTTAGCATGTCTGCATCTGTTTTATGTTTGCTATGCCTACTGAGGCATGTTGTTTCACTTTCGTTTGGCACTCTATTAACTTGCGTATATATAGATTGATGCACATTCATACTCGTTGCATGTCCTTTCTTTTGTTGTGCATTCTGTTGATGGACCTGCGTGGTCGCATCTGTACTCTGATGTTACTATGCTATATGAGCCAAGAGATTGACACCTCTATGGTCAGGATAGACAGTATGACATCCCCGATGGTAAGTTTGCCTCAGTATGGTGGGTTTCTTAATGCTGAGTGTCAACTCGAAGGGGCTGCGGGCTCAGGTTTGCGTACCTTGGGTACGTGTGGAGTATACGGTATGTGTTACCGCGGATACTCTGGGTGGCATCATAAAGATTTGTAGAATGTGTAAAATCATACGGTATTCACTAAGCAATTCGCTTACCCCTCAGTTGTTGACTTTTTACCGGAAAAGGGAAATCTGCGGCGGGACCATCTAGCTAGGACGTCTGTTGATGTATTTGAAGATTTCTACTGTCTAACTTGGTATTTGGTTTATGGAATTATTGTTGTAATAAATTTGAGGATGATGTAATACTTTTGAGCTTGTAGACTTAGACGTGTAACCTATGTAGCACCGTAGGGTGTTGGACACAAATTTGTATTATTTTATTTTGTATTTTATGCTTCCGCACTGTAATTTAAGCTATCAGATCATTATGAAATTATGTGTTGGTGATAAATCCTGGGTGTTTTGTAATGGTGGTTAATGTGGCAAGGGTGTCACAGTGGAAAAGAATGGAAACAAAAGAAAATCAAGAAAAGTGAAATTAGTTTGTGTTCTTTTTAATTTTTCAGGATCGAAAGGGAAGGAAAAAGAATTATAGTGTTTTTTGGCTCTAAACCTTTCCTCCCAAAATTGGGGAGAAACCAATGGAAAGAAATATTTATTTTCTTTCCTTTACCTCCCTTTCCTTTGTTTTCTTTCCTCCCTCGAAAACACAACGTAAATCAATGGTGATGGATGGTGTGACATTTTTGTAATAAAATGACATTTTTTTGTCAAAAAGGTTATGAGAATTAAAAAAGCCATGGTATATTGGTATTTTTATTTCTCTCTCTTTCACCCATTTCAAGAATTGATTTTTTTCTCTCTCTCTTCACGACATTTCTTTTCTAGATTTTCCATCTCTCTCTCTCTCTCTCTCTCTCTCTCTCTCTCTCTCTCTCTCTCTCTCGTTTTTTCTCTTCTTCATTTTCATCATTTTATCTTCATTTTGTTCTTTATTTTCATATTGAGATTGAAAAAAAAAACAAAGGTTAGTTCAAAGAATTCTGAATTATTAATCCTAACCGGTGTTTTTTCATCTTAATAGGTGTTCTATCATATTCAACATCATAGATTTTTGGGTTTGTCCATCAGTATTGAAGGTGAAGATGAACAGGATTTCCCAAAGATGAAGATGAAGACGAGGCATTGATGAAAATTCATTCAAGATCTGAATTTTTTTAAGTTGACGGTTCGTGTTCTTTTCAACCATCCAGAAGATCGACTCTGGATTTTTTGAAGGTTTTTTTTTTGATAATTTTTGTAATTTTCAAACGTAATGAGTATTCATGTTCCATATCATTTCACCCATTTCAATAATTTCTCTCTCTCTCTCTCTCTCTCTCTCTCTTCACGACAATTCTATTCTAGATTTTCTATCTCCCTTTCTTGTTTTTTCTCTTCTTCATTTTCTTCATTTTATCTTCACTTTGTTCTTTATTTTAAGATTGAGATTGAAAAAAACAAAGATTAGTTCAAAGATTTCTAACCGGTGTTTTTTCATCTTAATCGGTGTTCTATCATCTTCAACATCACAAATTTTTGGGTTTGTTCATCAGTATTGAAGATGAACAGGATTTCCCGAAGATGAAGATGAAGATGAGGCGTTGATGAATATTCATACAAGATCCGAGTTTTTTTTTTTAAGATGACGGTTCGTGTTATTTTCAACCATCACAAAGATCGACTGTGGATTTTTTAAAGGTTTTTTATTTTTTGATAATTTTTGTAATTTATGAGTGTTAAAGTAATAATGTGTTTATTACGAGTTTGAAAGTAATAAAAAAATGAATTAATAATTTAATATATTTGATATAGTTAAAAGTTTCAAAGGGTATATATGATACCAAAGTTTTAAATTGGGTAAATACGATTTTATGAAATTTAAGAAATAAAAAGGGTAGATTGATCATTTCTTTGATAATGAATATTTATTATGTGTTTTAAAGTAATAAAAAAGAGTAAATAAATAATTTGGATATATCTGATATATTTAAAAGTTTCAACGCGTATATATGATATTAAATTTTTAAATTGGGTAAATACGATATTATGAAATTTAAGAAAGGGTATTGTTAAATGTACATTCCCTAAGTTACTAATCGTACACCCCCTCACTAATTAGTTAATTAAATATTACTTAATTACATTAATTATTGCTCAATAATTAGGTGATTTGATTGATGCCAAATCAACTTTTTTTATTTATTTATTTGATGTGGGACGCATAAATTACTAAACGTACACCCTTCTATTGTCACATCAATTTTCATTTGTTTTTTTATTACATGAGACCCACTGCATTATTATTATTTTCATCTTTTTATGCTTTTGAATTATTTAGTGTGCGCGCACACACACACCCACACACACACACACACACAAACACACACACAAACACACACACACACACAGATATATATATATATATATATATATATATATATATATATATATATATATATATATATATATATATATATATATATATATATATATATATATATATATATATATATATATATATATATATATATATATATATATATATATATATATATATATATATATATATATATATATATATATATATATATATATATATGGAGAAGTTTATTTGTAACATATGTTTTTAAAAAATAGACATACTTGACAATATTCCATAATATACTTTAGTAATGATAAATTTGTGTGCATTATAACTCCAAGTTTACAATATTAAGATCAATATTACAACCTGAGTTGTTTATAAGCGAGTAACCGAACTTTGTACATTTCAACCCATCGACTTTCTTTTTTTCGCCTGTTGTTTTTTTGGTAAGCTTGTTAAACCCAGAAAGATCATACATTGGATGACCTTCTTCCAAATCAACCTTTATAAAATGATTTCCTTGCACATGTGCAATTGTGATGGATTGATTTTCATCAGTCGAACGTGGATTTGTCCAAAGTGGAAAATATGTCTTGCAACCTTAATTTGATAAATAAATTACAATGCAGTTATACTTGTGGAGAACAATATACCAGTGTCAGGCATCCGCATCCAATGGTCAGCTGGTGCAAGACCGGAACCAAACAAATTGAGGGAGTTTTCCAGACTTGTAGTCACATTGATTGGACTATCTTATCTAACCTATTTTATGATGAGTTCAACATGCTTTTTAAGTGAACATGTGAACTCTCCACTCCGTTAGTTGTTTTATTATCAAATGTTAGATATCTATCGCACCAAGCAAATTCAAACCTCTCTTTGTACTTGTCCAACCAATTGTCATTTATGTACGCAAGTACATGACCTGAAACTTTTTAAAAATATTGTTTTAAAATCAACATTTATTTAAACAATATATTGTTCAAAAAAATTTAAACAATATATCTTGTTAAAGTAAAATAATAATAATTAAATGAATGGTACCTTGGTTGTCATACAAAAACTGTTGGAGTCGAATATAATTATCCAAATATGTCTCCCTGTTGAAGATTTTACCAACAAATCTCATCTATGGCTGAAAGAATTCCAACCTTGTAGAGTAAAACAAGGTTTACAATTCTTTAAAATAATTTGCCAAATATGCCACCTACACAGTAATTTGTTTGACTCCGGAAACACAATAGCACATGCATTCATTAGAGCTAACTCTCGATCCGTAACAATCACGCTTGGATAAACATCATGTCTCAACTTCAACTTTAGTTGATTCAAAGCCCATACATAATTTCCTTCTATTTCTTTATTCATAACGGCGAAACCAATACAAAACGTTGTGTTGGTTGAAGTCACGCCAACCATTTCTAAAGTTGCATATTGTATCTGTAAAATATTTAACAAAATAAAAATAATTAATTCATTTTTAAAATATTGTTTGTTATAAGTATTTTTTTGGGTGAATAAATAATTTTAACCAAATAAAGAAAATACATATTTGTCTTGTACGTCGCATCGATCAATAAAACTTGTGGAAATGACCGCCAAATCGCCAAAGATATTGGATGACAAAAGAATAAATCTTCTAATTTATTGCTTTCTTCGTTCTTGTTAATCTCGTAAATAAAACCTCTAACCTCCAAAGTTTTCATAAGAACCTCCATACGGGTGGTACCATCATATATAGCCGTTCTTATCTTGTTTCTTTCATTGTACACATTTCTAAGGGATGAACAATTAATTTCATTACGAGCTTTAATTTTACCAAGAATATCATGTGGGCTAACATGAGCCCTGGTCAATTCTGCTACAAACTTTCTATCATCTTCATTAAAACGCATTGCAACCGGATGACCGTCAAAATTTTTGACATTTGCATGAGTATGTGTGCCACATAACACTGTTAACTTCCATGTTTTAATTTGATTATTATTACGGGAAACAACTAGCTCAAAAGGACAACCACTTCTTTTTGATGCGGTATCTCAAGTGGAACCAATATCTTTGTATTCACCACCACGATCGCAACGTAACCAAATCTTTCTTAATTCATTTTTTTCGAAAATTTAAAGTGTTTTGTTATGATGACCACACCAACAGATCTTGCAACATTATTAACCCAGTTCTTTAATTCTTCAAGAGTAGCAAAATCCTACAAATAAATAATATTATTAAATAATAGTCACTAAACTTAGTTATTTGCGCAATAACATGACTATTTATATTATAGATGTTACCATTGCTAATATTCATTATTATGTTACGAGCAAATTAACAAGTCAAAAGACTAGGTAAGGGTACACTATAATTCATAAAATTAAATGACTAGGCTGTGAAATATCAAGAAAGTTAAGTATATAAAAAACTACATAAGTACCTTTGTAGTAGTAAACTCTGCCGTGTTATCAACAACAAAGTCATCGAACTGTGACATCTTCAAATGACCAATGTATTTAGAACCGTAACGAAGACAAACAAGTATTTTCTTTAGATTATGGAGGGTGAAAGATATATACATATATATATATATATACATATATATATACACACACACACACACAGATATATATATATATATATATATATATATATATATATATATATATATATATATATATATATATATATATATATATATATATATATATATATGGATTTAGGTTCAAAAGAGTCCCTTTAAAAATCCAGTGTATCGAAGGTACCCTTTTATAACCATTGATTTAATTGATCCAATAGTTTAGATTGAAGATGACATTTTTGAAATTAAACTGAAAAAAAAAGAACGTGGGGCATTTGGTTTTTAACTGTAAGGGTATTATCGGTATAGAGAACATTTTCGCGCAGTTTGAAGGTACGTGATGATCATCCGACTCTCATCACCCTGATATTTTAGAAACTGAATTCCTTCTTCTCTCTCAATCTTGTGCGACTTCACCTTCTTTAACCTAAAACATCGTCTGTTTAAGAATACCCTAAAATCGAAGAATTGCTCCAAAGAAGAAGGAAAGTAAGTGTGAAGAAGGTATATTTTTCTGATTTCATCCCATTCAAGAATTAGTATGTTGTTGTTTAGGTTTGTTTATCATTTAGGGTTTTAAGGTTTAGGGTTTTTTTATTTGACTTTGTTTTTTTGTTTGCATTCCAGATTACACACTAATTAGACGTTCGATGAGGTTATCTGGAAGACCCAGGAGCAGAGGTCACCTAGATCTTGTTCAAATCGATTTAGTTGATGAAGAGGACAACTCTCATCACTCTAACAGCTCTCATCACTCTTCAAGTAAATTATTTTAACGTATTGAAGCTTTATGTTAGTGATGAAATTTCAAATAATGTGAATGGTGATTCTGCTAACGTGAATGCTGATTGTGGTGTTAGTTAAATGACCATTCACATGATATATATACATTAGTTGAAATATATATCAGTATTATAATGAAATGAGTTATGTGAATGATCATTCAACTAATGTGAATGACCATTCACATGATATATATACATTTGGTTGTGAATGGTCATTCAACTAATGTGAATGGTCATTTAACCAATGTGAATGACTATTCACATTAGTTGAATGACCATTCACAATTTATATGAATTTAAATGCATCATGTGAATGGTGAAATGACTAATGTGAATGGTCATTCACATTGGTTAAATGACCATTCACATTATACATTTATGACCTTTTAGATGATACATTTCATTATTTACATGTTTTACACGAAGATGATATTTGTTACATTTCTTTCAGGAGCTATGAGAGATGACCATTCAAGTGACGATGTTTGACATCAATCTGAAAGTAAAAAACACATTTAGTTGATTACTAGATTTATCATTCACACTAGTTGTTATTTTTTATTCATTTTGAATTGTATCAATTGTTTCAGGTCATTCTGATCTAATGAAAGATGATTTTGGTTGTCTAAGTTTGTAAAAGATGATTTTGTGGAGGCTGGTGATCATTCATTGGCTGAATCTGAAACTTCAGAAATGAGTGATCGAGGTTTTGCTGAAGAGCGAGTTCAAAAGAAACGGAGGAGGACGGCTACTGAGATTGAACCTCCATCCTTACGTATAAGGACATCTCCGAAACCACTGTTTTTAGCAATTAAATCTTTGAAAGATGTTCAAAAGGATGCCATCAAGGAGATGGGGTTTGCAAGTTTACTTTTGTTGCGTATTGACGAGATTCCTTCGGGTGTTGCATTCTGGGTTGTTAATAATTTAGATACGGATTCTCTTTGTATTCGTACGTCGAGGGGGGAAATTCCAATATCCCGTGAAGTGGTTCATGATATTCTTGGATTTCCTTTGGGTTATATCCCATTGGTTAATGAACAGAAAAGGGTTTACAAATTATAGTGTGTCCAAATGTTGGAAGCAGCATATTAATCATCCTGGTGGCAGTATTCGTCCTAGCAGTGTGTCTGAGAAGATTCAAGAGCTTAAGAAGGATAGTTTATGTTTAGGATTGATTTTCTTGTTTTGGTTGTATCGATAATGGTTGGGGGTACGAAGTATGGGACTGTTAATCAGAGGTTTCTGCCGTCGATTACAGATGATTGTGTCGTGAAAGATTTTGGTTGGTGTGGTTTTGTTGTTGATGTTGTTAAGACTTGCAAGAATGATTGGGATCCCTCGAATAAAAGTTCATTTTTTATAGGTCCTTTGACTTTCTGGGTGGTATGTTTTAATGCTTAATATTTCATTAGTTTATTTTACATAATTATTTACTAATTGTTTAATATGATTCTAATTTTTTTATATTTTATGCAGTTACTGTATGTTGATGCTGTTTCATGTGAAATATCACCAATGATTCGTACACGACCGGCCATAACGACGTGGAATTCAGATGAGTTACGTCAACGTTAGATTTTTGAATTAAACAACGGTGGTTTTGGTATTTTGGAGATGCAAGAGCCTTGGTTATCAACTCAAGAAGCTGACAGGATTGTTTACGAACAACTTAATCCCGAGTTAACGCAAAACCGTCACTCCCAAGGATGTCTTAGCCAGGATTTTGAACAAACTCAGAAAATCGAGGTACACCTCTCATACAACATTAACACAACATAAAAAACTAAACAATATAATGTGAATGGTCAAAATATTGTATGTGAATGGCCATTCACATTACAGACCATATACCATTCACATTAGCAGAATGACCACTCACATAGCTGTAATAAAGTAGTAACTGACATATACTTCGTGAATTGTCATGAAGTTTATGTGAATGGTGAAAAGGGTAATGTGAATGATCATTCACATACTGCCAAATAATGAAAATATTAATTTTTTGATTTCATCATATAATAATGCTTATGTTTAGTATGTGAATAATGATGTTATAGGATGAAGTGGACAAGATTTCAAGGTATCTTGATAAGGTTAAAGATACGAAGTCGATTTTGGAGACGCATATGATGAGCATATTATGCGAGTACCCTTCTGACGAGAGGGTGTTAAATGTCAAGAAGCGTTGGGATACCTTGTTTTATCCTAAGGAACATGTTTTGGATACTCATTTAATGTTTTAAAAAATATTTATAAAACCACATTTATTTTGTTTTATATATCCTTACATTTGTATTTTTAAAATTTTTATAGATCAAGAAAAAGATGTTGAAGAAAGAGACGTTCAAAGGCAAGATGATGTGATGCGTGTTGTTTCAGATTTGAGAGATGTTCTTGGTACATAGTTAATGTTTTATTAAATTATTTAAGCTGATTCATGTAATTCATGTTAAATTATGATGTATTTGTTTTTATAATAAGGTGCTTTTCAAGTAATGGTTGAAGAAATTGTTTTGTCCATCCGATAAAGACGTTGTTCTCATCAATCCCGACATTGGAATGTCTCGAAAAAATGCAGGTATCCACTCATCTCTAATGTCATAAAGATCATTGAACCATTTATGATTCTGAAGCTCAAATTCGACCATTATCTTGTTCCATTCAACCTCGAATTCATCTACATCAATATTTTGGTTCCAGACAACGTCCATCAATCTCTTTGAGAAAGGTGAATCTTTTGTGCATAATGTTGGTACCTTTTTTCAAGTAAACATGTTAGCATCATATTAAGTTAATGATCAAGCATCAAAACATGTGAATGTGAATTTTTTTATAAATACCTTAATTGCAAGCTTATCCATTATATGCCACATGCAGAAACGGTGGACAGCCTTTTTCAAAACTAATTTCACTGCCTTTATCAATAATAGGTGTTGGTCTGTTACAACAATATTCGGCTCTCGTCTATGTACGCATATAAATGCATTGAGTAGCCATTTGTATGATTCTATATCCTCCTTACTCAGCAGGCCAGTGCCAAATGAAACACACTTTTTTTGATTGTTAATACCGGTGAATGGGACAAGAACCATATCATGCCTGAAAATATTTATTCACAATTCATATTTAAGCATTCACATTAAGTATAAAATCATATACGTTACTGAAATTCACATTCTGAGAATGGCTTTATATCAATATACGACCAATGTGAATGGTCATTTAACTAATGTGAATGGCCATTCACATTAGCTGAATGACCATTCACATACTCTACATGGACAGTTCACAGGATATATGTCAGGTGCTGATGTTATAAAACTAATGTAGGGGTGAGCATGGGGCGGTTCGGTTCGGTTTTTGGCCGAAACCGAACCCAAACCGAAAATTCCGGTTTTTGAAATGGAGAAACCGTTCGGTTCCCGGTTTCGGATTTTCGGTTTTTCGGTTTACACCCGTGGGTTTTTTGGTTTTTGGTTTTTGGTTTTTCGAAAACGGTTTGGTTTTTGGGTTCAAACCCGAAAAATCTTAAGCACTATTTGATAAATCACTAAAAAATAATTGTTTATGTTTGAATTTTTAATCGACTTATGTGTTAGTTTGATACTTCGAATTGATAAAATTGGATATTAAATATTAATTTAGTTGTTTTATACTCTAATTTATTAAATTTACTAACTTAGACTTTGAATTAATTTAAGTAATTTCATCATGTAAAATATAATAATAATGTTTATACCAATTAATTAGCATTATCTACTTCACATATAATTAAAATAAGCATAACTATTAGTAATGTCAATTAATTCGCATTTTAACATCATAAATATCAATTATATATTTAATTGAAAAATGTTTCCTTTAATATAGGAGTAGAACGTAACATTAAATATAAGTGAAAGTAGAAGTAACTCAATACATATTTATAAAATATTTATAAAAATTATATTAATTTTAAAACCGGTTCGGTTCGGTTTTTTCGGTTCGGTTTTGAGAGGGAATCCGAAACCAAACCATTTACTCCGGTTTTTTCGGTTTCGGTTTTTTTGGTTTTTCGGTTTCCCGGTTTTCCGGTTTTTTCGGTTTGGTTTTTCCGGGTTTTTCGGTTTTTTGGTTTTCCGGTTCAGTTTTTGCTCACCCCTAAACTAATGTGAATGGTGAAATTGCTGATATTGTACACATTTTTATTCTTCATTCATCTAATGTGAATGGTGAATGATCATTTACACATTTATCCATTCACATACAATATTTGAGCATTATTTTACATGAAGTTTCAGTTATTATATCAGTGTACTCTATGTGTTTAGTTCTAATTTATATTAACAGTCAACCTTTAATCATATACTTACTTGTTTGTGCTGTATGTTGCATCGAAAGACACTATGTCACCAAAAGCAACATAGTTTTCCACTTTTACTTCATCTGCTCAAAATATTGCATTGAGGAATCCACCATCTTTTATTGAGTGGTGAAAATGAAAGTCTTTAACATTTTCAGATTTCTTTGTATACTTTTCAACAATCATTTGTGCGTCACTACCTCCAACATAGCAGTTTAAGTCTCTTTTAAAATTCTTGAAATCTGTCCTGGTTTCCCCAACACAAGGGTATCCTCCAGATAGCTCTTTGCATAGCTTGTGGATGTTTACAGCACCGATATTTGTGTTGAATGCCTTTTGAATCATTATTTGTTGTTTAAAGTTTAGCTTCCTTGATGATCGCATGAGATATGCATCTTCGGATGACACGAGATAGTGATTGTGGGGCTCTTTAAATTTGTAAACCTCAAACTTCCCTTCATTTGTTATACGGAATCGTATCTGTGCTTTGCAATCACTTTTAGCTGAAGGTACCATACGCTGCTGTTGCTTCTTTCCTTCCAAGCTGCTGTGTTATGATTTTTCAGATATTCCTTCTTTGTTACATACTACTGCCCTCATTCTCTCTTCACCTTTAACCCCTCTTTTTAGAGTTGATAAACGTGTATCAAATCCAGCCAAACATGCATATGTTTTATAAAAAATTACCCCTTCATCCAAAGTATTGAAAATCATTTTTTCTCTTGGCTTGACGTCTTCGGGTAAAACTGGAATCCAATACATATGTCCCCCTGGTGTCGTTTGAATTCAAAATTCTTCTTCCTCTTCATCTATATGAAAAGAACAATGAATTTGAATAATAGAAGAATTATATTTGAAATGACTCATGTGAATGGTCAAATAATGTATTTGAATGGCCATACACATTAGCTGAATGACCATTCACATTGGTTGAATGATGAAACAGTAACAAACAGTAACAACAAACAGTAACAATGGTCATTCATCTAATGCTCAAATTCTCAAATGTAACGTAACAACAAATAGTAACAAACTCAAAAACATTATTTAAACTAGTAACGTAAACCAATTATCAAAAACTACAAAACATCAACCAATGTGAATGGTCATTTAAGCAATGTGAATGGCCATTCACATTAGCAAATTTACCATTCACATTGGTAAAATAATATCAACACCTGACATGTATCTTGTGCATTGTCAACTAGTAACAAACAGTAACAACATTAAAAACAAACAGTAACAATGGTCATTCATGTAACGCTCAAATTCTCAAATGTATCAATCAGTAATAACATCAACCAATGTGAATGGTCATTTAAACAATGTGCATAGACATTCACATTAGCAAATTTACCATTCACATTGGTTGTACAATATCAGCACCTTACATTAGTCCTGTTAATTGTCAACTAGTTTATGTGAATGGTCATTCATCATTCACATTAGCTAAATGTCCATTCACATTTGATGAATGACGAGAACAGTAATGTTAGACTTCATCTTTTACATACCATCAATGTTAAATGTGTTTTATCGATATTCCATACAAAAAAAACAAGAAATCAATGTGAATGGTCAATTAACATTACCTATATGTTGGACATAGTTGATTGTATAAGTGAACTTACTGTGTTTTTCTTCTTCTTCGCCATTAGGGTTTGTGTTTTCAGCAAGAACAGGTACAGATTGCCCCTCAATATCAATCGATTCCTCCATGAATGTACAATTGATTCCTCTCCGATTGGTTGTATTTAATTGAGAGATTTCAGAGGATTTCGTATAGGAAAGTCGATCGTGCATACAAAACATTGATTCCTCCATGAATGTACAACTATTACCTTAATGAAGCAGAAATCACGTTGTATAGGAAAGTCGATCGTGCCCCTCATGCTTTATTTTTAATCCGGTGGTTGGTGAATGGTGCGCTCGGTACACTGGATTTCAGAAGGCACGCTCAGGAACCAAATTATATACATATATATATATATATATATATATATATATATATATATATTTGATGGACGCTTGACGATTTGCATATGATCCTTAACATATTTATAGATATATGAATTTTTATTTTACCCCTTATAGTTTCTTAAACTTTAAAACTTAAACCCTATATTTTTATAAAAGTTATGATTTACACCCTATGCAATAATTCAAAAGCATAAAAAAACAAAAATAAAAAGATGATGTGACAGTAGGGTGTGCACGATTTGAAATTTTGGGACCCACACAAAAGTTGATGTGACGGACGTGTCACATCATCACTAAAAGACGAAAATAATAATAACCTAGTGGGTTCCATCAAATAAAAAATATTAAAAAAAGAAAGTTGATTTTGGCATCAATCAAATCACCTAATTATTAAGCAATGATTAATGTAATTAAGGAATGATTAATTAATTAATTGGTGGGGGTGTACGATTAGTAACTTAGGGGGTGTACATTTAACATTGCCCTTAAGAAATAAGGGTAGATTGGTCATTTATTTAATGATGAATATTTATTATGAGTTTTAAAGTAATAACTAGATTAAATAAATAATTTGGATATATTTGAAATATTTGAAAGTTTTAAGGATATATATGATATTAAAGTTTTAAATTGGTTAAATATGATATTATGAAGTACTCAAGGTATTCAGTACATCCGGGTCTTCCTCCGGATCTTCCTCCATAGGAGTATTATTATTTATGGGGTCTTCTAACGGTTGTGGTTCTTGATAGTTATCGAGTGTTTCTTCCACCCATCCAACATTTGATGTTTCTCCTTTTGACGAATCCTTACCATTTGCCATCTGTAATATTAATATTTTTATCCTTGCTTAAAATCGTAAAAAAAATATTTAATTTTTTTTACGCAATTTACCTTCAAAATTTACATTTTGTTTACCTATTAACGGTCGAGAATATAGCCGTTCAACAACTATATCTCTTCTCTTCAATAATTTCATCATAATCTTACCACTTCTTTACCCTATCTCTAAAATTCTCTCTATTCCAATATTACTACTTTCTCCCATAAATTCTAAGATGGTTAAACTCATTCATTTCTTTGCAATCATACTCATCCCGGTGATGATTTATCTGCATTCACTTCTTGAATCTTTTGAGAGACCACCATTTTATTTTTTTGCTACCATCATTATGGTACTACTTCCCATATCCATGACTATGGAGTGGTACTGACTTTAATACTCTAATAGTTATGTAACGTAATAATGCCATAAAATTATTTTGTGGTGAATTTATTATTAAAGTTTTTTTTCTAATTCCTATCGTATGTTTATTTTAGAAGTTTAAGTTTAGGTTCTAATTTAGATACCTAATTCTCTTAAACTAAATGCTCTGATACCACATGTGACACCCCTCACTTTCCATACTATATCAATACCTTAAATAACATGGTATGTGGAGCGGAGTCAAATTCATCATACAATGGATCGACTCGTGGTGAAAGAACATAACAACTATTATTCTCCAACAGTGTTTTAGTACAACTTATTCAATGGAAATACATGATACATAATTCAAGAATTAAAACATAGACACATTAATCATAAATTTTCTCTTTTCCTTTGCCATTAGAGGTTCCTTCCTCAGTACCTGGGTATAAAAATGTAAGGATGAGCGACATCGCCCAGCAAGTACTAATCACCTAGGGTGAAATAATGTGTTTCCAAAAATAATTTATAACTTGCAAGAAAATGTATAAAAATAAAATTTTTGTAAAAATATATTTTTTGTAAAAATAATACAGCGGCTTGCAACTGAAAGCTTTGAAGAAACCATGATACAAGGGATATTGATTTCTTCATTTCATACCCGAGTTAAATGGGTATGTTTAGGAATGAAATTAATTACTATTATTTTCATAAAAACTTTCTAACCTTTATCATTATAAATATTATTGGTATATTATTACCCGGATAAATCACAGATAAGTATCCTTCGTGCCATCTCAAAAGGCTTCGCCTTTTGGCGTCATTATATTGCCGTCTCAAAATTCTATATCATTTTTATAAATTACTGTAGGTCCCAAAAGGTTTCCCTAGTATGTTGCTCTAAGCTGTAGAGGGGGGGGGGGGTGAATACAACTATTTAAAATTCAACACACTTTTCTGAATGTTTGTGTATATTATCAACAAGTGTTAATTACAAACAAGCCTGAACTGCGGAATGGTTCAAGCTGAGATGACAGAAACAACAAATTTTTAACTAATCTAAGACACACTCAGACTAGATACAATGAATACACTCACTAAGATGAACTCACTTTTACAAGATAGACAGATGGCAGCTTGAATAAGAACAGCTTGGACACACGTTACTATTTTATTCAAGTAGACTTGCATGCATGAAAACACACTTCTTTGCACGTTCTGAATATCACACTCTTGGTTCTCTCACATTCCTTAGAAGCTTCCTTTTATACTTTCACTGAGAATCCCAGTGAAGCTTCCTCATTGGACATAAAGATAGTGAGATGTCTTTCCAAAAAGACAAAACAACTTTTCTGCACGTTCTGACAAAGCAGAATTGTCTTTACATTGCAGAATCTTTGTTATTTCCTTTTTGTCTCTGTTGTAGAAGGCTTTAAGTATAAGAGGAATGTCAACTTTAAACCTTTCATCTTCTGTTATGGCCATTTTGATATAAGAAATGGTCTGAAACCCATTTCAAATATCCACTTTGTCTTCATGTAACAGAACAGCGTAGGCAGTCTTTGCAGCTTCTGTTTTTCCACTTTGTCTTCGACTTTGTAAACAGATCTTGTAGTCCAAAACAGTACATAAGGACATGGAAACATATTCCATAAAGTGTTTAGCCTGTTCACAAAGAACAGATAATGTAATGAAGTAGAACATATGTACATGGAAAAATTTCAACAACTTTGGACTGTTGATGGTGGGAGCAGGTAATGGCAAGCCTGTCCAACTTATGGACAACTTCCAATCTCCATCTACTCAGCAGTAGATGGACCTCCAAGCTGTTGTGGTCCTTCTTTGAACATTTGTTCAGAATGCTCCCTGGTTTCTTCAATTTCCTCCATTTCATTTCTGAGGAACATGAAGTTAGGATGTTGAAGCTCTCCTCTCTCATGGAACCCTTTGAGCTGTTCCCAAATAGCTACTCTCCATCTTGAAGATTATTTGAAGGAGTTGGCAAGTCTAAAAGCTATGAGCTGCTTAAGACCAACCTTATGCAGATCAGATGCTCTTTGGATTCATGTTTTCTTTGTTAGGGGATCTACAGAAAATACCCCAAACTCAGGTTCCTCTATAAGCTTGTCTTCCTCAAGTTCCACTCCTCTGGGGAGGCTGTGATTCACTCTCTTGATCTCAACAGCTAGTATGCCTTGATCAAGCATAATCAGGAGTTCTTCCAGCTCAGTATCCTTTCTCTTTCTCCTGGCCTTTATCTTGGGTTCAACTAATGAGGTACCCTTGATTTGTTCTTCTGAGATCAGGCCAAGATTCTTAACTCTTTTTATTAATATCTTGACATATGCCCTGATAGTCTTAGCAGTTTCAGACTTAGATTGACTCAGGACAACTGCTAATTCCACCCATTCTCTGTACCCCATTTGAGCAACATCAGTGTGTTCATATGCTTCCAGTTCTGGACCTTCAGCACCTACCCTGGTTATCTGGATTTTCCATTGTTTGCCTTTCTTTGAAATGGGAACAGCTTTGACAATTGTTTCCTTGGCAAGCGTTCTGTTGGCAACATCAAAGAATTTCTTCTTTGCCAAGTTGTCAAAGTGTGTTTGGGCTCTTGCTGAGAAGAATGCTGACTTTGATTTGATCACAGAGACCTGAGAACCCTTTTCTTTCTCTCCTTCTTTCTCAGCCACTGACTCATTGGAAGCCTCTAGCAGTTTCCTTTGAACATCCAAGGAAGGCATTTTAGCTTTTCTTGCCTCATTGTATGCAAAGGCCTTTGCAGCTTTAGCAGAGGCTTCTTCTCTCTTTAGCCTTTCAATGGTTCGAAGCTGCTCTTTTTTGAATTCATAATAAGTCTCCATAGGAAGACCCATTTCTTTGATCCGAGCCTTATCAAATTTTAGTTGAGCAGTTTTGAGATAGTCAGGGTCCACTAAGGCTTTCCTCTTCTCTTTAGTTGTTATGGTTATGACAGCTTCAGTTTCCTCTTCCTATTCTTCTTCAATTTTCTCCAATATCAGATGTCTCCTTTTGCTTGGCCTGTCCCCAGGAATGGATTCCTCCCCCTTAGATGGTGCAGGGTTTAGAGATCCAGCCTGAGTAGGCTGAGCAGCTTCAGTTGTTTTGGAGACATCAGCAGTAGTACCTGTTTGGGAAAGACCTGCTGCTTGTCCCACTAATGCTGATTTCTCCTTAGAGGGAGATGAAGATTTCTCCCCCTTAGACTTGGTCTTTGAGGCAGATATCTTCTCCCCCTTTGAAGGAGATGGCACAGAGCCTTCAATAATAGGTCTGCCTGTAGGAACGGATCCAGCAGGCTGGGCAGCAGTTTTGGCAGCAGGTTTAGAACCAACGAGGCTATGCACTAAGAAAGCCAAGTTATCCCTAACCTCTGCAAGTTGGGTAACACAGGTTTGAAGAGAGACAGAGTGGGAAGTAGCAAGAGATGACAGCTGAGCAATAGCTTCCCTGTTAGAAGCTGTGAACAACAAACTTTGAAGTTGTGCAAGATTTAGTTCAAGAGAATTTTGCATATCATCAAGGTTTGATGACACAGGATTGGACAGAGAGACCACTAAGGTGTTCAGGCTGGCCAAAGTGGAAGGGAGAGTGTTGGTGCAGGTGTCAAGGAGAGCTAACATCTGTTGGGAAACAACTTCCAGGGAGGACACAGACTCCTGTTGGGTAGAAAGAATTGTGGAGAGGGTAGAGGAGAGTGTTTGCAGCTGTGCAGTGAGTGCAAGCAGCTGAGAGGATTGATCAGCTTGGGGAGCAGGGGTTGGAAAGGAAGTCTTGAACGAATCAAGGAATCCCTTAAGCTGAGCAGACACAGAGTCTGATATAATAGAAGGTAGAGAGGTCATTGAGGTTTCCAAAGAACCAACATTGTTGGTCAGCAAAGAAAGCTGATCCTTCAAAGGAAGATCTTTGGGGGATGGAGGAGTATGTGTGGATTGTTTGGATTAGGTAGATGGTGAAGAATGTGAATGTGATGGTGATGGGGAGGATGTAAGGGTTTATGGATTAGTGGGGGAAGGTAGGGAGACTTTGGAGAGTAATTCGATAGCCTGGGCATATGTTAGATGACCTAGCTTGGAATGGTCAATGGGGCCTTCAGTAGTAGCTATATCTGCATCACGAGGTAAAGTAGTAGGAAATGGTGGCCTTTCAGATGCTGTTTGTGTTGTAGCACCTTCATTAAGACCTGTGGTGGTTCCCTCAGTAGCACCTTCGTTTTCAGGCACTTCTTCATGGGGAGAAGGGATGTGCATTTCAACATCATCAGTGGTGAAACCTGATGATGGAATGTGCACTTGGGGATCAGCCTCACCAGAGGTATGGTCCATTCCCTCAGGGTCATCAGCTTGGGATGAGGGTCCTTCAACAGCTTTTGGATGTACAACAGCTGCATCACCTGGAGCAGAAGTTTGAGGTTGATCTGCTCGATGGTCTGTTCCAGCAGCTTTGGCACCTCGTGCAGACTCAGATGGTGTAAGAGAAGTATGAAGTGGAGACTGTATGGACTCAGTATGGAGTGGAGTGGACTCCTGTCTTTCAATATCCTCAGCCTGTTGGGAGGCTGGGATAGTGTATGTGGTAGTCTCCTTTTGTACAACTGGTTCCTGTTGGGAGGAACCAGAGGGTCTAGGCTGACTCTGGGTTGACTCTTGTTGGAGTGAAGCTTGCTCCAAATGTGCTGAACTTTCTCCCAAAATAAGATAATCAGAAGGGGTTGCTTCTTTGTCAACTGACTCCTGTTGGAAGGGGTCAGAGGGGCTAGTATGGGATGATGGTTTCTTCCTAGCTATAGATTTTCTCCTTGAGTATTGAGACATGGTCGGGGATTAAGGAGAAGTGGTAAAATTATGTGTTTGGACTGGTGGTGAGACTGGGTCAGGAACAAGAGGGTCAGCCTGTTCAATGGTCTCAGGTTCCACAGAGGCACTAGCCACAAAGGCTTCAGGTTCAACAAATGAACCAGGGTGAGAAGTCTGCTCCTCCTCAGCCACTGAGGCTAATGGGACAGACTTAGACTTAACTGTTTTAGCCTTCTTGCGGACAGGCTCAGCTTCAGTCGATTCCAGGCCTCTTTTTACCAGCTTGGGCCTGGATTTGGATTTTTTCTTGGGAGCAACCACTGGATCCACCTCACAGTAGAGGGTCCTTCCACCAAACCAAGTAACCTCCTCATTAGGGTAGATAGAGGAGGCTCATTGTTGAGTATTGGAGTATAAAAGACTCTATTCCCAATGACAGGGAATGCAGCAGTAGTTAATAAGGGTTGAGAGTTGTAGAGATGCTCACCACATACATGTTTGAAGATGAGACTTAGAAACATTGGGTATCTTACAGCAGCAGGGTGATGTTCTTGCTGCACCAAGTTCCTCATATTCACGAAAATCCATCTGGCCATGTTCAGTGTAGTCCCATCCACAAACTGCAGGACTATGGGAATTTCATCCATGCTAAGCTGGTCAAAGGAACCAACTTTGCAGCCAAAAGACATCACCACTGAGGAAAATAGGAAACTATAAGTGGGTGATAAATCCCTCCTGAACAATGTAGCTCCAACTTTTGGTTCTGCTACGCCACAGAAGCATAGCAGGTTGCCCATCTGATCATCCTCAGGCTGTGGTTTATCATAGGTTTCAGCAACAGGAAGATGAAGAACTTCCCTGAGAAGAGCAGTGTGTAGGTCCCGAGAGGTTCCCAAAGTATATAGCTTTAAGCTGTAGAGGGGGGGTGAATACAGCAATTTAAAAACTACAGACTATTTTCTCAATGTTTGTATGTATTATCAACAAATTGTTAATTACAAACAAGCTTGAATGCGGAAAGGTTCAAGCTGAGATGACAGATACAACAGTATGTTCACTAGTCTAATACAAACTCAAACTAGGTTACAATGAATACACTCACTAAGAAGCACTCACTATGTTTACAAGACTTAGAGGGACAGCTTATGTAGAACAACTTAGACACAAGTAAACTGTATTACACAGGCAGACTTGCATGCATGAAAAAAACACACTTGCACGTTCACTCTTGGCTTCAGCACTTAGCTTTTTTTTTTTGGCTTATACTTTCTGACCTTAGAAGCTTCCTTTTATACTTACTCAGAGGATCTAAGAGAAACTTCTTCATTGGACGGAATGAAAAAGGAGAAGTCTTGTTTGAAAAGACCACATAACTTTTCTGCACTTTTCTGAAAAGCAGACTTGTCTTCACATGTGCAGAACTTTTGTCTTTTCACTTTGTCTACTGTTGCATTGCCTTTAACCAAATAAGGAATGTCAACTTTGCGTCTTTCTTCCTTGTAAAGGCCTATTTTGATATAAGAAAAAGGTCTGTCACCCTTTTTCAAATAACCTTTTGTCTTCATGTAACAGAACAGCTTGGGCAGGCTGAGCAGTTCTGATTTCCACTTTGTGTTCGACTTTGAAAACTGATCTTGTAGTAAAAAACAATACATGAGGACTTGGAAACACATTCCATAAAGTGTTTAGCCAGTTCACAAAGAACAGGTTCTGTTCACAAAGAACAGAACACTTGTAAGATGCCCAAGCTGCTCACCAGTGTAGAGCAGCATAGACAGTTTATGTCCAGCCTGTTCAGCAGACAGAACAGCTTGGACAAACTGTCTTAGTTGCAACACATGCAACACGTAGAACAGCTTTGGACTGATATTGCAAATCACTTTTTAGGTATTATTAAGACATAAACAGGCCTTAACTTTTACCCTCAAGAGCATCAACAGGTTTGATTAATAATCTCCCCCTCAGATGCAGAACAGGTTTGACTGAGGCCTTTTTGTGCCTAACACAGTGGTTATCTCAATGGTTTGAGACCCATTGAGGATGGCTCCCCTGATGGTTTTGGTTAAAGGATCATAAGCACAGGTGTACCAATACTCATAAACCATCTCCTGGTACAGAACACCAGGAGAGGCAGTCATAGCATAGTGCAGGGGATGAACTTGCAGAAACTCCACCATTCTTTCATACTCCTTTCCCACATAGTTTTTGGGAATGGTTAAGTTGGCTATGTAGTTAGTGGGTTTGAGAGTGAGCATTGTGGTGACAGAAGGATGTTTTTGAACATCCGTCAACAACGAATACTGGTAGCAGGGGGTTATTTTGGTGAGCCATTTGGAAAGTACTAGGATGAAGGATTGCTTGACACTTAGTCGATTTAGGATTTTTCAGGGAGTTATGGAAGGAGTAGAGAAGAAGAAGAAGATGAAACAGTGTATGAGGTATTTATAGGATTTGAATGTGAGTGATTAGGAGAGAGAAAGGTTTGGACGGTTTATTTTAAATATTCTTTAACGGAAAACAGAACGGTTTGCCATGTCAGAACGGTTGTCAGACCACTTGACCCTTTTTAACTACTAAAACACGTTAACAAACATTATCCGCAGGTAATTAAGTTAAATAAATACATAACTTAAGAAACTTAAACATGAAGAAAGGTAATTAAAACTGATGTTCCAAGCTGTTGTTCAAACCTGTGATGAGCAGGTTTCATCATAAATTGATCATCCCCAAGCTGTTCATTCAACCTGTGCAGCTAGATGAGAACAGGTTTCTGTTCAATAGCTGATCAGGTTTATGATAATGTCTTGTATGACAGGTTGAGAGAGTGAGCAGGTTAGAGGTTTGTACAACAGAACAGGTTTGAGATCAAAACATGTTTTGTCAAGCACGTTATACGTCTAAGCTGTCCAAGTTTTCAGAAATTGGCTAAGTACAGAACAAGCAGAGCCTGTTCTGTCCAAGCTATTCTGAGAAATCTGAACAGTTTGAACATGCAATCTTTTAGAACATCAATGACACTTAGTCACTTTTATTTAACATGCCCAGCTTGCTTACAAGGTAAATAAACCTATTTTCATCAAGAGGTTTGGTGAAAATGTCTACAAGCTGTTCATCTGTGGAAACAAAACTTACCTCTACATTACCTTTCTGGATGTGAGCTCTGATAAAGTGATGTCTGATTTCTATATGCTTTGTTCTGGAATGAAAGACTCGATTGTTGGAAATAGCTATGGCACTTGTATTATCACACAGAATAGGAGTTTTCCTATATACAAGTCCATAATCCTCAAGCTGATGCTGCATCCATAGAATCTGCCCACAGCAGCTTCCAGCAGCAATGTACTCAGCTTCAGCAGTAGAAGTAGAAACTGAGTTCTGCTTCTTGCTACACCAACTGATCAACTTTCCACCAAGGAGTTGACATCCACCTGTTGTGCTTTTCCTGTCTAGCCTGCATCCTGCAAAATCAGAATTTGAATAGCCAATTAGTTCAAGGATGGAGTCTTTGAGATACCAAAGACTCAAACCAGGTGTGCCCTTTAGGTATCTGAAGATTCTTTTCATAGCAACTAGATGTGATTCCTTAGGGTCAGCTTGAAACCTAGCACATAAACAGGTAGCAAACATGATATCTGGTCTACTAGCAGTTAAGTAAAGCAAGCTCCCAATCATTCCTTTGTAAGCTGTTACTGAAACAGCTTTGCCACTGGCATCATCATCCAATTTTATATTGGTTGCCATTGGGGTTTTGATGGGAGAACTTTGATCAAATTTAAACTTTTTTCAAAAGATTTGAAGTATACTTTCTTTGATTAATAAAAATTCCATTTGAGGTTTGTTTAACCTGTAATCCTAGAAATAAAGTAAGTTCACCCATCATACTCATTTCATATTTTGATTTCATGAGTAGTGAAAAATTCTTGCATAGCTGCTCATTAGTAGATCCAAATATTATGTCATCCACATAAAATTGAATAAGCATAATATCAGACTTCACCTTCTTTATGAACAATGTGCTATCCACTTTACCTCTGGAGTATCCATTGCTCATAAGAAAATCAGTAAGAGTGTCATACCAGGCTCTAGGGGCTTGTTTTAGGCCATAGAGAGCTTTGTCCAACTTATAGACAAAACCTGGAGGCTGCTTGACATATATTTCTTCCTGCAGCTTACCATTCAAAAATGCACTCTTCACATCCATTTGAAATACCTTCATGCTCTTGTTAGCAGCATAGGCTAGAAATAAACGAATTGCTTCTAACCTGGCCACTGGAGCAAATGTTTCATCATAGTATATCCATTCTTCTTGTCTATATCCCTGAGCAACCAGTCTTGCCTTATTTCTAATGAAATGACCTTGCTCATCCATCTTATTTCTAAAAACCCACTTGGTGCCAATCATGGTCTTACCTTTAGGAACAGGGACCAACTTCCATACTTTATTTCTCTCAAACTGATTGAGCTCTTCTTGCATGACAGTGATCCAATTGGCATCTTTTAAAGCATCATCCACTTTCTTTGGCTCCATGAGGGACACAAAGCTAGAAAACATACAAAAGTTTCCTAAGCTGTCCCATCTTGTTTGTACCCCTTTGTTGATGTCACCAATTATTTGATCATTGGGGTGACACCTGATCCACTTAGGATCATTTTTCAATGAAGATTATCCTATATCATTTTCATCTTCATCAGGTCTTGTCGAACAACTTTCAAGATTTTCAAACACCCTGTTATCTTGAGTCTGTTCACCTGTTAAACATGAATCTCTATTGTTGAACACATCAGCAGAGGATCCAGGAAAATCAACATTGATTGGTTCTGGACATGGTGTATTAGTTTGTCAGCACACTTATTCATACAGGTCTATTAACATAGTCATCATCATGTCCATTGTGATTAACAGGTTCCACTCTGGGTGAAGTGGAAGCTTTTGAGTCCTTTTCTTCATTGATGGAATGCATGAGATCATCAAAGCTGAACTCTCCTAAAACTGATTCAGGAACAACTTTGGTGGGGGCACTCCTAGACTCCTCAAAGGTGACATTGATAGATTCATCTATCACCTTTCTTTTGTAGTTGTATACTCTGTAGACTTTAGAGATAGCAGAATATCCAACAAACACACCTTCATCAGCTTTGGGTTCAAATTTTGCCAATTGGTCCCTCTGATTCAGAATGAAGCAGGGGAATTTAAACACATGGAAATAACTATTGTTTGGCCTCCTCCCTTTAATTAACTCATATGGAGTTTTGTTGAACCTTTTCACCACTAAGGATCTGTTTTGAGTGAAACATGCAGTATTGACAGCTTCAGCCCAAAATGATGAAGGTAAACCCGATGCACACATCATGGTTCTAGCAGCTTCAATGAGAGTTCTGTTCCTCCTTTCAGCAACTCCATTTTGTTGTGGAGTTCTTACAGCTGAAAAGTTTTGTGAGATCCCTCTTTATCCGCAGAAGTCTTCAAGAGTACTGTTTCTGAATTCAGTACCATGATCACTTCTAAGCTGCTTAACTTGAGCAGAGTTCAGCACCTCCATCTTTTTGATAAATCCAATAATTTCTCTAGCAGCCTCTCCTTTGGTCTTCAGAAAGATCACCCATGTAAACCTGGAGAACTCATCAACCATTACTAGAGTGTATCTTCTACCTCCTAGACGTGGGACACTGACAGGTCCAAACAAGTCCATGTGGATTAAGAAGAGAGGAGTATCAATAAAAAAATTATGCTTGGATTTAAAAGATGTTTTCTCTACTTGCCTTTCTTAAAAGCTGTGCAGAGTTTATCCTTAACAAAGGTTATAGAAGGCAAACCTGTTACCAACTCTTTCTTACAGAGTTTGTTGATATTCTTGAAGTTCACGTGTGATAGCCTTTTGTGCCATAACCAAGTTAGGTCTGCATTGCTCCTTGAGATAAAGCAGGTTTCAATTATGGGATCAGCAGATTTCATGTCCACAACATATACACCTTTTATTATTTGTGCACACAGCACAAATTTGCCTTGGGAATCCAGTATGTACCCTAAGTGCTCATCAAAGTTAAC
Organism: Centrapalus pauciflorus; assembly: GCA_020465985.1. Lineage (NCBI taxonomy): Eukaryota > Viridiplantae > Streptophyta > Magnoliopsida > Asterales > Asteraceae > Centrapalus > Centrapalus pauciflorus. The sequence goes on along the minus strand of JAANYP010002086.1, from coordinate 144,773 downwards.
CTTGTAGCCAGCATCACACAATTGACTGATGCTTACAAGATTGTGTTTTAGCCCAGACACATAGGCTACTCTTTTGAATATGGCAGCACTAGCTTGAAGGGTTCCATATCCCTATGTGGATCCCTGAACATTATCACCAAAGGTGACTTTTGGCCCTTTTTCAGGCTTGAGATCACTCAGCAAGTCCTTGCAACCTGTCATGTGGCCTGAGCAGCCGCTGTCCAAGTACCAAACCTGGGATGGTTGTTTAACCTAAAGAGTGTCATGGGAAAATATTAGTTATTTTTAGGGGAACTCATCATAGGGATGAGTTCTCCTTCTTCATCAACATTTGTTGATGGACCAGTAAGATCAACACTAATATTTCCATTGGATTGTACACTGTTGAGAGGAAAATCTTTGGCCCCTCTTCATTCTCTACAGGGTTTCAAACCTTTCTTCAATGTAGGTGACAAGGGGCGAGGCCGCGATGGAAGAGATCAAACACGAGAATAAGAAGTAATTCCATTACCTTTTTTTTTTCGTTTTTCTAGAGGGGGATGGGGAAAGTGGACAAAACAGACTTGCATTTCTCATCGAACAAATACAGGAAAAGATTCCTATTGAAAACGCTCCTCACCCACACCCTTCCTTCGTAGAGCCATGTATTGTAAGTGATCCGAACCTGCCCGGAGCGAGCCCCACATAGAGGCAAGTGAAGTTGGTGAGCCGTATGATGGGCAACTATCTCCTACGGTTCGGAGAGGGCTTGGATACTATCCTCATTGACCATGTTACTTCCAACACTGCTGGTTTTTGCAATGTTAGATCTAGTAGTGTCAGCAGGCCTCATGTCCTTAGTTTCAGGACAGTCTTTGACCATATGTGTCTTCTTCCCACATTTGTAGCATTTTCTCTTTTTAGACTTTTTGGAAGAAGTACTTCCAGAAACACCTTCTGGAACATTTTTGTTGAACTTCTCAGCAGGTTTAGCAAACTTATTACTATATTTAGAAGAATCAACAGTTTGAGTAGAAGGCACAATAGCAAAGCTTTACCTCTGTCCTCTTTCCTCTTTTTAGGAGGGAAGAGATCAAAAATAGGAAGTTTGATTGGCCTTTGTCCTTCCACAGGTTTGGAAAACTTATCCCCGACTTTCTCAGGATGAGCATTGGCTTTGCCTTTGCCCTTACTGAGATGTGATGGATGTTGCCTATCAACATAATCATTGTTTCTGGTTTTGAAAGACTTACCTTCATTTATAACCAAATTTCCACTATGATTTAAAAACTTATTTGAAATCACAGCAGATTTACTTTCAACATGAGACTTACCCCTGTTGAAAGCAGGCTGCTTACCTTTTGAAAACCTATTCTCAAAATGTTCAGCATCAAAAGGATTAACAGGTTTCTTACCATCAGATTTAGATCCAGGACCTATCTTGTTGACAGGTTAGTGTCCAAAGCTGTAGTTTGAACTTGTTTCCCTACTTTTGTTTGTGTGACCCAGCTGAGCACTTAGCAGACTGATTTGATGCCAGACACATTTCATCACCAGTTTTTAGAACTTTTTCACACAAGCCGTCGGTGTTTTGAGGCCTGACAAACCTATTTGTTGAGACTAGCTTTCCATTTACTCTCTGAATGAAAGTACTCGGAAGATCACCAAGAGTGGATAAGTCTTTTTCCAGATTATTTATCTCAACAATTGAAGCTGCTGTATCAAGATCCTCACCAAGATAGGCTTGGATTTGAGCAGGGATCTGTTGACTGATACAATGATTGACCATCTGTGCAAATTGGCACCAAGAGTCGACAATCTTTTGAAGCTTGGCATGCTTTGAGTCAACAATTTGATGATGAGCAAATTATTGACTTTCTTTAGACACACTGTCAGTAGCTATATGGCATGTTTTGCCACATTTAAAGCACTTAGCCTTAGTTTTGTCAAATGCTTTCTTTTTTATGGCACCTGACTTCTTTTGCAGCATCTTTCCACCAAACCTCTTCTTATTGAATTTTCTAACAAGCATGGCAATCATTTGCTCATCATCATATTCAGTAAGATCTTCACAGTCTTCTTCCTCAGACAATTCTTCCATTTCATCACCAGCCTGTTGATCAGCTTGTGTGAACACATCACACACCTGACCAATAGGTTGTCTCACGCTGGCCACTAAGGCAGCACCTCTTTTGGACATCTCCAAGGCATTTCTTTTCTGTTGCCTTGATTGTTCATCATTTAGTAAGGACCCATACAGATTTACAAGATCCATACCTTTGATGGTGCCTGAGTTTCTTAGGATAGTAGAAAAAGAATTCCATTCCTCAGGTAGAATGTCCAAAAACTTGTTTACCAGAGTTAAGCTGCCCTTGGTGATCCCAACAACTTTGAGATCATTGATTAGAGCAGTGAATCTGGTATAAGTTTCAGTGAGAGACTCCTATGGCTTTGCAAAGAAGAATTCATACTGTCTAACAAGATTGTTGATCCTGTTATCCAGTGTGATAGTGGGACCATCATAGACGGTACACAAAGTATCCCACATCTCCTTTGCAGTCTTCATTTTCTCAACTGGTTTAAACACATCATCAGGAATAGAAATAACCAGGTTGTTCCTGGGCTTTGCATCAAGAGCAAACAGCCTTTTGTCTTCATCAGACCATTGAGCTTTTGCCTTTTCAAAGGTCCTGATTTAAGAACAGCTCCTTCAGCAGCAGAAGTGATAGTAGTAACAGAAGTTGGCACATAGGAACCTTCCATTTCTATCTCTGGTAGTTGTACATCCAGATTCTCTAAGTAGAGCATCATTCCGCATTTCCAACCAGAGAAGTTCTGATGATTGAACATTTGAACTTGGGGGGTTTTGGCCATTGAACCATTGTCATAGTAAGAGGAAGAGCTGGCAGCACTATTGGTTCTTTCACATTCCATAGAAGCTTCCTTTTATACTTGCATGCATGGAAACACACTTCTTTGCACGTTCTGAATATCACACTCTTGGTTCTTTCACATTCCTTAGAAGCTTCCTTTTATACTTTCACTGAGAATTTCAGTGAAGCTTCCTCATTGGACATAGAGATAGTGGGATGTCTTTCCAAAAAGACAAAACAACTTTTCTGCACGTTCTGACAAAGCAGAATTGTCTTTACATTGCAGAATCTTTATCTTTTCCTTTTTGTCTCTGTTATAGAAGGCTTTAACTAAAAGAGGAATGTCAACTTTAAAACTTTCATCTTCTGTTATGGCCATTTTGATATAAGAAATGGTCTGTTACCAATTCCAAATATCCACTTTGTCTTCATGTAACAAAACAACATAGGAAGTCTTTGCAGCTTCTGTTTTTCCACTTTGTCTTCGACTTTGTAAGCTGGTCTTGTAATCCAAAAAAATACATGAGGATATGGAAACATATTTGTTAGGCACAAAAAGGCCTCAGTCAAACCTGCTGTACATCTGAGGGGGAGATTTTTAATCAAACCTGTTGATGCATTTGAAGGTTGAATTTAAGGCCTGTTATATGCCTTATTGAAACCTGAAAGTAATTTGCAATATCAGCCTAAAGCTGTTTACCATGTTGCATTCGTTGCCAGAAAGGCAGTTTGTCCAAGCTGTTCAGTCTGCTGAACAGGCTGGACACAAACTGTCTACGCTGCTTTATTCTGTTAAGCAGCTTGGACAGTTTACAAGTGTTCTGTTCTTTGTGAACAGAACCTGTTCTTTGTGAACATGTTAAACACTTTATGGAATATGTTTCCAAGTCCTCATGTTTTGTTTTTGGCTACAAGATCAGTTTACAAGTCGAAGACAAAGTGGAAAACAGAACTGCACAGCCTGCACACGCTGTTCTGATTACATGAAGACAAACGGATATTTGAAAAGGGTGACAGACCTTTTTTATATCAAAATGGCATTAACAAAAGAAGAAAGATACAAAGTTGACATTCCTCTTTTGGTTAAAGCCTTATGCAACAGTGACAAAAGGAAAAGACAAAGATTCTGCCATGTGAAGACAAAGATGCTTTATCAGAACATGCAGAAAGGTGTTTTGTCTTTTTGGAAAGACATTCCACTATCTCATCTGTCCAATGAAGAAGCTTCACTGAGATTCACCTTTTGACTATAAAAGGAAGCTTCTGAGGATAATGAGATATCAAGAGTGTGAAATCAGAACGTGCATTGAATTGTGTTATTCCATGCATGCAAGTCTGCTTATATAAAACAGTAGAGTGTGTCTAAGCTGTTCTTTTGTAAGCTGTCCATCTGAGTCTTGTAAAAATAGTGAGTGCATCTAAGTGAGCATAGTCATTGTATCTAGTCTGAGTGTGTCTTAGATTAGTTGAACAACTGTTGTATCTGTCATCTCAGCTTGAACCTTTCCGCATTCAAGCTTGTTTGTAATTAACACTTGTTAATAATATACACAAACATTGAGAAAAAGATTGTTAAGTTTCAAATAGCTGTATTCACCCCCCCTCTACAGCTTAGAACTATACACTTGAGAAACCTTTTGGGACCTACAATTGGTATCAGAGCAGATAGAGTGTGTGTCATCTCTAGATCTCTTTTTCTCCCAAATTTTCCATGGACAACAGTGCTGCAAATTCCTCATCCTACTATGACAATGGGTCAATGGCCAAACCTCCAAAGTTCAATCATCAGAACTTCTCTGGTTGGAAGTGCAGAATGATGCTCTACTTAGAGAATCAGGATGTACAACTATCAGAGATAGTAATGGAAGGTCCCTATGTGTCAACCTCTGTTACTACCATAACTCCTGCTGTTGAAGGAGCTGCCCTGAAATTAAAACCTTTGTGAAGGCTAAAGCTCAATGGTCTGATGAAGACAAAAGATTGGTTGCTCTGGATGCAAAGGCCAAGAATAACCTGGTTATCTCTCTGCCTGATGATGTGTTCAAACAGGTTGAGAAGATGAAGACTGCAAAGGAGATGTGGGATACTTTGTGTACCGTCTATGATGGACCCACAATCACACTGGACAACAGGATTAACAATCTTGTTAGACAGTATGAACTCTTCTTTGAAAAACCAAAGGAGACACTCACAGAAACCTACACCAGGTTTACTGCTCTTGTTAATGATCTCAAAGCTGTTGGGATCACAAAGGACAGCCTGACCCTGGTGAACAAGTTCTTGGACATCTTGCCTGAAGAATGGAACTACTTTTCTACCATATTGAGAAATTCAGGTACCATCAAAGGTATGGATCTTGTAAACTTATATGGATCCTTACTAAATGATGAGCAGTCAAGGCAGCAGAAGAGAAATGCCTTGGAAATGTCCAAGAGAGGTGCTGCCTTAGTGGCCAACGTGAGACAACCTGTTGGGCAGGTGTGTGATGTGTTCACACAACCTGATCAATAGGCTGATGATGAAAGAGAGGAAATGTCTGATGAGGAAGACAGTGCAGATCTTGCTGAGCTTGATGATGAGCAGATGATAGCCATGCTTGTCAAAAGGTTCAACAAGAAGAGGTTTGGAAGAAATATGCTGCAGTGGAACTCAAGTGCTGGTAAGAAGAAGGCATTTGATAAATCTAAAGCTGAGTGCTTCAAATGTGGCAAAACTGGCCATATAGCTGCTGACTGTGTGTCAAAAGCTGTCGGACAGTCTTCCAAACCATACAAGACTAACAGGGACGATGGCTATAGGGTTAAGTACCTTATGGCCATGGCTAAGCTGAAAAAGTTGGAAAACTCTGTGAATTCCAATAAGCAAAAGGGACTGATGGCAGAGACATATGACTGGGAGAAGTCTGATTCATCCTCAGATGATGAAGACAACAATTGTCTGATGGCCAATACTAATGTCCCATCAACTAGCAATTTCAAATAGGACTTGGCTGAAGCTGAAGCCTTCAGCAGCTTGGAGAACTGGAACCCTACAATGATGTACAAGGTACAAAATTTTATGGCTTACAGTTCTGATGAAAAAGAAAAAATGTTTGAGTATATGCTGGTTGATTTAAAAGCTGCTGTTGAGAAGCATAATGTTTTACTATCTGAAATCTCTAAGCTTAAAACTGATCTTGAAATTAAATCTGGTAAACTGGACAGTTTCCATAAGTTGGAAACTGAGCTTGATGAACTAAAAAACATCAACTCCATTTTACTGGAAGAAAAGAGAGAAACAAATGTAAAACATGCAAAACTTCAAAAGATAGTTGACTCTTGGTGCCAATCAGCACAAAAAGTCAGCCATTGCATAAGTCAACAGATCCCTGCACAAATCCAAGCCTATCTTGGAGGAGATCTTGACACAGCAGCTTCTATTGTTGAGATCAATAATCTGAAAGATGACTTATCCACTCTTGGTGAGCTTCCCAGTACTTTCATCCAGAAAGTTAATGGAAAGCTGATCTCAACAAACAGGTTTGTCAGGCCTCAAAATACTGACAACTTGTGTGAAAAAGGCCTATAAGCTGATGATGGAATGTGTTCTCCATCAAATCAGCCTGCTAAGTGCTCGAGATTCACACAAGCAAAGGAAAGGAAAACATGTCCAAGCTGCAACGGTGGATACCAAACCTGTTGACAAAACAGGATCTGGGTCCAAAGCTGATGGTAAGAAACATGTTAATCCTTTCGATGCTAAACATTTTGAAAATAAGTTTTCAAGAGGTAAGCAGCCTACTTTCAACAAGGGTAAGTCTCATGTTGAAAGCAAATCTGCTGTGGTTTCAAATAAGTTTTCAAATCATAGTGGAAAACTGGTTATAAATGAAAATAAGTCTTTCAAAACCAGCAACATTGATTATGTTGATAGGCAGCATCAATCACATCTCACTAAGGGCAAAGGCAAAGCCATTTCTCAGCCTGAGAAATCTGGGAATAAGTTTCCCAAACCTGTGGAAGGTCAAAAACCAATCAAGCTTCCTGTTTTTGACATCTGTCCTCCCAAAAAGAGGAAAGAAGAAACAGGCAAAGCTGTTGTTATTGTGCCATCGACCCAAGCTGTTGATTCATCGAAAAATAGTAATAAGTTTGCTAAACCTGCTGATAAAATCAACTGAAATAATTCAGAATGTGTTTCTGAAAGCTCTTCTTCCAAAAAGGCTAAAAAGAGAAAATGCTATAAATGTGGGAAGAAGACACACATGGCCAAAGACTGTCCTGAAACTGAGGACATAAGGCCTGTTGAATCTGCTAGTTCCATCATTTCTAAAACAAGTAGTGTTGGAAGTAACTTAGTCAATGAGAGTGATATCCAAACTGATACCATTCAAATAGAAAATATTAATGTGGATATTACTAGCCCATCAACACATGTTGATGAAGTAGGAGAACTCATCTCTGTGATGAGTTCCCCTAAATGTAACTAATATTTTCCTATGACATTCTGCAGGACAAACAACCATCCCAGGTTTGGTACTTGGACAGTGGCTGCTCAGGGCACATGACAGGTTGCAATGACCTGCTGAATGATCTAAGGCCTGAAAAAGGGCCAAAAGTCACTTTTGGTGACAATGTACAGGGATCCACTGAGGGATATGGAATTCTTAAAGCTGGTGCTGCAGTGTTCAAAAGAGTAGCCTATGTGGTTGGGCTAAAACATAACCTTGTTAGCATAAGTCAACTGTGTGATGCTGGCTACAAGGTTAACTTTGATGAGCACCTGGATTACATATTGGATTCCCAAGGCAAAGTTGTGCTGTGTGCTCAACGAAAGAAAGGTGTATATGTTGTAGACATGAAATCTGCTGATCCCACAACTGAAAAACCTGCTTTCTCACAAGAACCAATGCAGACCTAAACTGGTTATGGCACAAAACGCTATGACACCTGAACTTCAAGAATATCAACAAACTCTGTAAGAAAGAGTTGGTAACAGGTTTGCCTTCTATGACCTTTATTAAGGATAGACTCTGCACAGCTTGTGAAAAAGGCAAGCAGAGGAAATCATCTTTTAAATCCAAGCATAATTTTTCTATTGATACTCCTCTCTTCTTAATCCACATGGACTTGTTTGGACCTGTCAATGTCCCAAGTCTAGGAGGAAGAAGATACACTCTAGTAATGGTTGATGAGTTCTCCAGGTTTATTCTTAAAGAGCAAAGGAGAGGCTGCTAGAGGAATCATTGGATTTGTCAAAAAGATGGAAATGCTGAACTCTGCTCAACTGAAGCAGCTTAGAAGTGATCATGGTACTGAATTCAAAAACAGTACTCTTGAAGACTTCTGTGAAGAAAAAGGGATCTCACAAAACTTTTCAGCAGTAAGAACTCCACAACAAAATGGAGTTGCTGAAAGGAGAAATAGAACCCTTATTGAAGCTGCTAGAACCATGCTGTGTGCATCTGGTTTACGTTTATCATTCTGGGCTGAAGCAGTCAACACTGCCTGCTTCACCCAAACAGATCCTTAGTGGTGAAAAGGTTCAACAAGACTCCTTATGAGCTGCTCAAAGGGAGAAGGCCAAATATTAGCTACTTCCATGTGTTTGGATGTCCCTGCTTCATTCTGAATCAAAGGGACCAACTGGCAAAGTTTGAACCCAAAGCTGGTGAAGGTGTGTTCGTTGGATACTCTGCTATCTCCAAAGCCTACAGAGTGTACAACAACAAAAGAAAGGTGATAGATGAATCTATCAATGTCACCTTTGAAGAGTCCAGGAATGCCTCCACCAAAGCTGTTCCTGAATCAGTTTCAGGAGAATTCAACTTTGATGATCTCATGCATTCAAACAGTGAAGAGGACTCAAAAGCTTCCACTACACCCAGAGTGGAACCTGCTAACCATGATGGACATGATGATGATTATGTTGATACACCCTGTGTGAATAAGTGTACTGACTTAATTACAACTTCATGTCCTGAACCAATCAATGCTGATTTTCCTGGATCCTCTGCTGATGTGTTCAACAATGGAGAGTCATGCACAACAAGTGAATAGACTGAAGACATCAGTGTGTCTGAAAATCTTGAAAGCTGTTCAACAGGACCTGTTGAAGATGCAAGCAACTCAGGAGAATCCTCATTGAAAAATGATCCTAAGTGGATCAGGTGTCATCCCAATGATCAAATAATTGGTGACATCAATAAAGGGGTACAAACAAGATGGGACAGCTTAGGGAACTTCTGTATGTTCTCTAGCTTTGTATCCCTCTTGGAGCCAAAGAAAGTGGATGAAGCACTTAAAGATGCCAATTAGATCACTGCCATGCAAGAAGAAGTCAATCAGTTTGAGAGAAACAAGGTATGGAAGCTGGTCCCTGCTCCTAAAGGTAAAACTATAGTTGGCACCAAATGGGTTTACAGGAACAAGATGGATGAGCAAGGTCATGTCATTAGAAATAAGGCAAGGCTTGTTGCTCAGGGCTATAGACAGGAGGAAGGCATTGACTATGATGAAACATTTGCTCCTGTGGCCAGGCTAGAGGCAATTCGTTTGTTTATAGCCTACGCTGCTCATAAGAGCATGAAGGTATTTCAGATGGATGTGAAGAGTGCATTTCTGAATGGGAAGCTGCAAGAGGAAGTTTATGTCAAGCAGCCTCCAGGTTTTGAAAATGAACATCATCCAGGTTTTGTCTATAAGTTGGACAAAGCCCTCTATGGTCTAAAACAAGCCCCTAGAGCCTGGTATGACACTCTTACTGATTTCCTTATGAGCAATGGGTATTCCAGAGGTAAAGTGGATACCACACTGTTCATAAAGAAGGTGAAGTCTGATATTATGCTTGTTCAAATCTATGTGGATGACATACTATTTGGTTCTACTAATGAACAATTGTGCAAGAATTTTTCATTACTCATGAAATCCAAATACGAAATGAGTATGATGGGAGAACTTACTTTCTTTTTAGGATCAGGTTAAACAAACCTCAACTGGAATTTTTATAAATCAAAGAAAGTATACTTTAGATCTATTGAAAAAGTTTAAATTTGATCAAAGTTCTCCTATTAAAACCCCAATGGCAACCAATGTAAAATTGGATGCAGATGCCAGTGGCAAAGCTGTTTCAGTAACAGCTTACAGAGGCATGATTGGGAGCTTGCTGTATTTAACTGCTAGTAGACCTGATATTATGTTTGCTACCTGTTGATGTGCTAGATTCCAAGCTGATCCAAAAGAATCACATCTAGCTGCTGTGAAAAGAATCTTCAGATACCTTAAGGGTACACCAGGTTTGTTCTTTGGTATCCCAAAGACTCAAGCCTGGAACTAACAGGTTATTCAGATTCTGACTTTGCAGGCTGCAGGTTAGATAGGAAAATCACAACATGTGGATGTCAACTCCTTGGTGGAAATTTGATCAGTTGGTGTATCAAGAAGCAGAACTCAGTTTCTACTTCTACTGCTGAAGCTGAGTACATTGCTGCTGGAAGCTGCTGTGGGCAGATTTTGTGGATGCAACATCAGCTTGAAGATTGTGGACTTGTATATAGGAAAACTCCTATTCTATGTGATAATACAAGTGCCATAGCTATCTCCAACAATCCAGTATTTCACTCCAGAAAAAAGCATATAGAAGTCAGACATCATTTCATCAGGGATCATATTCAGAAAGGTAATGTGGAGGTAAGTTTTATTTCCACAGATGAACAGCTTGCTGACATTTTCACCAAACCTATTGATGGAAACAATTTAGCTATCAGGTAAGCAAGCTGGGCATGTTAAACAAAAGTGACTAAGTGTCCAAAATGCTCTAAGACATTATATGTCTCACGCTGCTCAAGTTTCGCAGAACAACTTAGACAGAACAGGCTATGCATGTTCTATTCTTAGCCGTTTTCTGCAAAACTTGAATAGCTTGAGCGTATAACAGGTTTGACAAATAACAGCTTATATGTCAAGCCTGATCTGATGATCAAACCCCCACCATGCTCACTCTCTCAATCTGTCATTCAAGACATTGTCTTGTAACCTGATCAGCTATTGAACACAACCTGTTCTTACATAGCTGAACAGGTTGAAGGAACAGCTTGAAGAGTGAACAGCTTGTGATGACCCTGCTCATCACGGGTTTGACAATCAACTTAGACCATCAGTTTTAATTACCTTTCTTCACAATTAAGTTACTTAAATTTTGTTTTTATTTAACTTAATTACTGCAGATAATGTGGGTTTCGTGTGTTAGTGATTAAAAAGGGCTCAAGTGCTCAGACAAACGGTCTGACATGGACAACCGTTCCGTTTTCTGTTAACGACCTTTTCAAATCAACCGCCCAAATGTTTCTCTCTCATACCCACTCAAATTCAAATCCTATAAATACCCCCTACTGTTTCATCTTCGTCTTCCTCACTACTTCCATAAACCTCCTAAGAACCCTAAAAATCGACTAAGTGTCCTGTGTTTCTACTACTTTCACTACTTCCCAAATGGCTCAAAGAAACAACCCCTTTCTACCAGTGTTTGTGGGTGCTGATGTTCAGAAACATCCATCAGTCACCACAATGCTGACCTTGAAACCTACCAACTACCTTGCTAACCTAACCATCCCCAAGAACTATGTGGGGAAAGGCTATGAAGAAATGGTGAAGTTCTTGAAAGTTCATCCGTTGAACTATGCCATGACTGCCACTCCTGGTGTCCTGTACCAGGAGATGGTGTATGAGTTTTGGTATACCTGTGCCTACAACCCAGACACCAAAGTCATTAAGGGCACTATACTCAATGGGACTCAGACCATTGAAATCAACATTCATCTAATCAGGGAAGTTCTTCGACTCCCTGTGGCTGAAAAATATGATCAGTCACAGCCTGAAGATGAACAGATGAAGAATCTGCTACACTTCTATGGTGTAGCAGAACCAAAAGTTGGAGCTACGCTGTTCAGAAAGGATTTGTCTCCTACTTACAGCTTCTTATTTGCCTCTGTGGTAATGTGCTTCAGCAGCAAAGTTGGTTCCTTTGACCAACTGAGCCGTGATGAAATCCCTGTAGTTCTGCAGCTTGTGGATGGAACTACAATCGACATGGCAAAATGGATTTTTCTGAATTTTAGGGGCCTAGTGCAGCAGGAGACACGTCCAGCTGCTGTTCGATATCCCAGGTTTCTGAGCCTCGTCTTCAAGCATATTTGTGGTGAGCACTTGTATAACTCTCAGCCTTTACTTTGTACTGCTGCATCCCCTGTAATAGGGAATAGAGTTTTCTATTCTCCGGTTCTCCCGAATGAGCCTCCTCTCTCTACTCCAATGAGGAGGCTGCTAGGATTGGTGGAAGGACCCTCTGATATGAGGGTGGATCCAGAAGCTGCTCCCAGAAGAAAATCCAAATCCAGGGCCAAACTTGTTAAAAGGACCCTCGACATCACTGAAGCTGAGCCTGTCCACAAGAAGGCCAAAACAGCTCAGTCTAAGTATGCACCCTCAGCCTCTGTGGCTGAGGGGGAGCAGGCTCCTCACCCTGGTTCATTTGTTGGACCTGAAGCCTCTGTGGCACCTGAGACTATGGAACAGGCCAACCCACCTGTTTCTGACCCAGTCTCCAAACCTGTCCAATCCGAACCTCTCATCTCCTCTCCAAAATCCCCCACCTCATCTCACATATTATACCAATGCAAATCCATAGCCAAAAAGAAACCAACAACCCAAACAACCCAAACTAGCCCCTCTGTTCCCTCTCAACAGGGTTCAGTTGAAAAAGAAGCAACCCCTGCTGCCTCTCCTATTTTGGGAGAAGGATCAGCACAATTGGAGCCTGCTTCACTCCACCCTATGTCAACCCCAAGTCAGCCTAGACCCTCGGGTTCCTCCCAACAGGAGCCAGTTGTACAAATGGAGACACCCACATCAACTATTCCAGCCTCCCAACAGGCTGAGAATATTGAAAGACAGGAGTTCTCTCCACTCCATACTGAGTCCACACTGTTCCCACCTCATACTTCTCTACACCCTGAGTCTACACAAGGTGTCCAAACTGCTGGCTTAGACCAACCAACAGCTCAGCCTCAATCTTCTGTTCCTCATGATGTAGCTGTTCTACACCGAACAGCTGCTGAAGGACCAACCACTCAAGCTGATGAACCTCAGGGAATAGAACATCCATTTGGTGAGGCTACTCCCATTATGCAAACTGCATCAACAGGTTTCACCACTGCTGATGTTGAAATGCAAATACCATCTCCCCATGATGAGGTACCTTTAAACCAAGGTACTGCAGAGGGAACCACCACTGGCCTTAATGAAGGTGCTGCAAAACAAGCAGTGTCTGAAAGGCTACCATCCTCTACCCACTCTCCTGATGATGCTGTTATAGCCACTGCTGAAGGTCCTATTGATCCCTCCAAGCTGGGCAACATTACTTTTGCCCAGGCTATGGAGCTTCTTTCCAAAATACCCTCTCTACATCACATCCCCATACACCAGCCTCATCCTCTTCATCTCCATCTACCCACTCCAAATAATCCACCCATACACCCCCATCCCATAAAGACCTGCCTTTGAAGGATCAACTTTCCTTGCTGACCAACAAAGTTGGTTCTTTAGAAACTTCCATGTCTTCTCTACCCTCTCTCATTTCAAACTCTATGTCTGAACAACTTAAAGGATTCTTTGATGTGTTCAAGAATTCCTTTCCACCCACTCCTCAAACTGATACCTCCTCTCAGCTGCTTGCACTCACTACACAGCTGCAAAATGTCTCCACTTCCCTCTCCTCAATTCTTTCCCACCAACAGGACTCTGTGTCCTCTATGACAGCCATTACACAACAGCTGTCCACTCTCCTCACCACTTGCAATGATACACTTCCCACCACCTTGGCCAGCCTAAACACTCTCATTGTTTCTCTATCAAACTCTGTGTCAGCAAACCTTGCTGATGTGCAGGACTCTCTTGAATTACATCTTGCACAGCTCCAAACTTTGCTGTTCACAGCTTCTGATAGGGAAAACATTCTTAAGCTGACCACTCTTGCTGATTCCCAATCCTCTTCTCTTCAAACATGTCTTTCCCAAATTGCAGAGGTGAAGGATAACCTGGCTTTCTTAGTGCATAGCCTGGTTGGTTCCAAGCCTGCTGCCAAAACTGCTTCAAAGCCTGCTGAATTTGTTTCTTCAGGCAGACTGGTTGTTGAAGGTGCTGGTCCATCTCCTTCAAAGGGAGAAGTTGTTTGCCTCTAAGACTAAGTCTAAGGGGGAGAAAACTTCTTCTCCTAAGGAGACATCAGCTCCTACTGGTCAAACAGCAGGTGCATTTGAAACAGGTACTGGTCCAGCTGAGAGTGCCTCTCATCTACCTGAAGCTGCTCAGCCTACTCAGGCTGAATCTCCAAACCCTGCACAGTCTAAAGGGGAGGAATTCATTTCTGGGGACAGGCCAAGCAGCAGAAGGAGGCACCTCATACTGGAGGAAGAAGAAGAAGATATTCCTGAATCTGTTATCACTACAACAGCTAAAGGAAATGAAAAAGCAGTATTTGATCCTGAACAGTAGAAAGTAGCAGAGTTAAAGTTTCACAAAGCCAGGGCAAAGGACATGTGTCTTTCCATGGATAAATACTACGGTTCAGAGATGAACAGCTTAAAGCCGTGGAAGCACTAAGAGAAGAAGAAGCCTCTGCCAAAGCTGCCAGAACTTTTGCACTTCAAGAGGCAAGCAAAATCAAAATTCCCTCTCTGGATGTGCAAAAGAAACTGATGGAAGCTGCTAAGGGATCAGCTGGTGAGAAGGAAGTCGAAAAGGAAGTGGGTGCTCTGGTCTCTGTGACCAAACCAAAGCAAGCATCCTCTGCAAGAGCCCAATTCCATTTTGACAACCTGGCAAGGAAAAAGTTTCATGATGTTGCTGATAGAAGGCTTGCCAAGGAAGCAATTGTCAAAGCTGTCCCCACATCAAGAAAAGGCAAACAGTGGAAATTGCAAATTACCAGAATGGGTGCAACAGGCCCATAACTGGAAACTTATGACTACACTGATGTTGCACAAATGGGGTACAGGGAATGGGTTGAGCTGCCAGTTGCCCTGAGCCAGTCTAAGTCAGAAACGGTTAAGACTGTCAGGGCATATGTCAAGAAGCTGATGGAGAGAGTGAAAGATCTTGGCCTCATTTTAAAAGAAGTAAGTGAGGGTGTCTCTGTGACATACCCCAAAATAAAGGCCAGGTGGACAAGAAAGGATTCTTAGCTGGAGGAACTCCTCATCTTAATCGAACAGGGTGATTATGCTGTTGAGATGAAAGGAATTGACTGCCTGTCCAGTGGAGTTGAGTTTGAAGAAGGGAAAATCATTGAAGAACCTGAGTTGGGGGCATTTTTTTTGTAGATCCCCTAACACAGAAGAAGTGTTTTCAAAGAGCTTCAGATCTATACAAAGTGGATCTGAGACAGCTTGCAGCCTTCAGACTTGCAACTTCATTCAGGCAATCAGGTAGGTGGAGAGTAGCCATTTGGGACCAGCTCAGAGGCTTTTATGAGAGAGTTGAACTTCAAGATCCCAAGTTTATGATCCTCAGAGTTGAAATCCAAGATCTGGAGGAAACACGGGATGAGATTGAAAAGATGTTTGAAGGACCACCACCACTGGAGTGAAGTCCATCTACCATCAGGGTAGGTGAAGAATGGAAGCTGTCCATCTGTTGGACAGGCTTGCCGTTATCTGCTCCCAAGATCAACAGTCCAAAGTGTTGAACTTTTTGTTTGTACATTAGTTGTACCCTGTTACATGTGTTGTAACTTTTCTTTTTTACATTAGTTGTAATATACATTAGTACATCAGTTGTACTTCTGTAAAAAGCATGTGTTGTTTATGTAATCAAAATCAGTATATATAAACTGATCTTTTACTTTACTTAGATGTTGTAATTTCTTTTCAATAAGATGTATTGTAAAATTTATAGTGATTATTGATTAAATCAGCTTAGACAGATTATTGCAAATATGGGGAGATTGTTAGGCACAAAAAAGCCTCAGTCAAACCTTTTGTACATCTGAGGGGGAGATTTTTAATCAAACCTGTTGATGCACTAGAAGGTTGAATTTAAGGCCTGTTATATGCCTTATTGAAACCTGAAAGTAATTTGCAATATCAGCCTAAAGCTGTTTACCATGTTGCATTTGTTGCAACAAAGGCAGTTTGTCCAAGCTGTTCAGTCTGCTGAACAGGCTGGACACAAACTGTCTACGCTGCTCTATTCTGTTAAGCAGCTTGGACAGTTTACAAGTGTTCTGTTCTTTGTGAACAGAACCTGTTCTTTGTGAACAGGCAAAGAACAGGTTAAACACTTTATGGAATATGTTTCCAAGTCCTTATGTATTGTTTTTGGTTACAAGATCAGTTTACAAGTCGAAGACAAAGTGGAAAACAGAACTGCACACCCTGCCCATGCTGTTCTGATTACATGAAGACAAACGGATATTTGAAAAGGGTGACAGACCTTTTCTTATATCAAAATGGCATTAACAAAAGAAGAAAGATGCAAAGTTGACATTCCTCTTTTGGTTAAAGCCTTATGCAACAGTGACAAAAGGAAAAGACAAAGATTCTGCCATGTGAAGACAAAGATGCTTTATCAGAACATGCAGAAAGGTGTTTTACCTTTTTGGAAAAATTTTCCACTATCTCACCTGTCCAATGAAGAAGCTTCACTGAGATTCACCTTTTGAGTATAAAAGGAAGCTTCTGAGGATAATGAGATATCAAGAGTGTGAAATCAGCACGTGCATTGAAGTGTGTTATTACATGCATGCAAGTCTGCTTATATAAAACAGTAGAGTGTGTGTAAGTTGTTCTTTTGTAAGCTATCCATCTGAGTCTTGTAAAAACAATGAGTGCATCTAAGTGAGCATAGTCATTGTATCTAGTCTGAGTGTGTCTTAGATTAGTTGAACAACTGTTGTATCTGTCATCTCAGCTTGAACCTTTCCGCATTCAAGCTTGTTTGTAATTAACACTTGTTAATAATATACACAAACATTGAGAAAAAGATTGTTAAGTTTTAAATAGCTGTATTCACCCCCCCCCCCCCCACCCCCCTCTAAAGCTTAGAACTATACTCTTGGGAAACCTTTTGGGACCTACAATATTCCGTAAAGTGTTTAGCCTATTCACAAAGAACATGTTCTGTCCACAAAGAACTAAACACTTAGATATTGTCCAAACTGCTCAACAGGTCATAGCAGCGTAGACAGTTTATGTCCAGCCTGTTCAACAAAACAGAACAACTTGGGCAATCTGCCTTAGTTGCAACAAATGCAAAAGGGTAAACAGCTTTAACTGATATTGTAAATCACTTATCAGGTTTCAATAAGGCATTAACAGGCCTTAAATTATACCTTCAAGTGCATCAAACAGGTTTGAATAAAAATCTCCCTCTAAGATGTAGAACAGATTTGACTGAGGCCTTTTTATCCCTAATAATTACCAGCATCATTACGTTGATATTCACGAAGGCATACCAACAACTATTATGCATATTCTAAAAATATGTAAATTTATAAATAACGTCACAGTTCCAATATCATAAGAATTAGTGAATCATAAATAAATCATATAAACATCACATAGTCAAATATAATAATTCAGCATCATGAATAGAATAATAGGCACAAAGTGGAAGTGATTAGAACTTACAGTAGTCCAGAAACGGTTATAAGAATTTCGTAAGAAAGAAGTAGAAAATTAATCAAAATATGACTCTTTGTTTGATAGTGATATTTATGAGAATTGGTACGATTTTCATTTGAATGAGATGCGTCTATTTATAGACTAAAATTTTCGACCGTCAATGTAAATTGCGTATATGCGGACATATTACCGACGCCCTTTATCAGATGATTATTTTATCGACACAATTTCCTTCTACCGAAACATCAATTTGGTGAATTCACATGTGCACATTTCCATTCTCCACCCTCAATCTACCATCTATTTACATATAACCCCCCTCATCTATCATAAATATATATTTAGCACCTTTTTATAATTATAATTATTATTATATATATAATCTGATACATTTTAATAATTACCTGATATTCGCTCGATGAATTTTTCAGGATGTTACATCATGTCCCCCTTAAGAAAATTTCGTCCTCGAAATTTAGATTTTTAACAAATTTGGATAACGTTTCCTCATGTCAGCTTCTGGTTCCCAAGTGGCTTCTGACCCTTTATGATGCTTCCACTGGACTTTTACGATCGGAATTTCTTTGTTTCGTAACACTCTGATCTTTCTATCAAGGATAGCTTCAGGTTCTTCCACGTATGCTAGCTTTACATTTACTTGTACATCTTTATATGTAACCTTTTTCACTTCATCGGACAAACATTTACAAAGATTTGACACGTGAAACGCATTATGCAGATTTTCTAGTTTTGGGGGTAAATCTTGACGATAAGCCACATTGCCAATTCGTTCCATGATTGCAAATGGCCCAATAAATCTAGGACTTAGCTTCTCTCTTTTTATAAATCTTACAATTCCTTTCCAAGGGGATACCTTCAAGAAAACGCGATCGCCTGGGTGGAACACTACTCTTCTCCTTTTCTTGTCAGCATAACTCTTTTGACGACTCTGAGCTGTTTTCAAACGTTCTCTAATTTGGTCTACCTTTGTTGTTGTTTCTTGTATTAACTCTGGACCCAATTGTCTTCTTTCTCCAACCTCATACCAGCACAATGGTGTCCGACACTTTCGTCCATATAATGCTTCATATGGTGCTGCTTGTATGTTGGCATGATAACTATTGTTATAAGCGAATTCAACTAATGGCAGATTTTCATCCCAATTCCCTCCAAAACCTATTACACAAGTTCCCAACATATCTTCCAATGTTTGAATTGTGCATTCACTTTGTCCATCTGTTTGAGGATGGTAAGCAGTGCTCATTTTTATCTGGGTACCTAACTCTCGTTGAAAACTCCTCCAGAACTTTGAGGTGAATCGACTGTCACGATCTGACACTATAGATACTGGTATTCAATGTAAGGATACAATCTCCATTATGTATATTTATGCTAGTTTGTCTAACGGAAATGTCTCTTTAATGGGTAAAAAGTGGGCTGACTTGGTTAGACGGTCAACTATCACCCATACGACATCATGTCCTTTTTGGGTTTTCGAAAGCTTAGTCACAAAGTCCATTGTGATGTGATCCCATTTCCACTCTGGAATTTCGAGCGGTTGTAAGTCCCCATAAGGCTTTTGATGTTCAGCTTTAACCTGTTGACAAGTTAAACACTTTTCTACCCACTTTCCAACATATTTTTTTCATTGCTGGCCACCAATAGTTATTTTTCAAACCTCTATACATTTTCTCACTACCTGGATGTAATGAATACCTTGTATTATGCGCTACAACCAATACATGATTTCGTAGTCCTCTTATAGATGGAATCCAAACTCTTCTCTCGAAGCATAATATCCCTCTCCGCTCCATGGTTAGCTGCTTCTCATACCCTTTTATTCTTTCTGCACATTGCTTACTTTCCTTGAGGATTTTCTGTTGTTTCTCTTTGACTTGATCTAGGAAATCAAGACGTACTTCCATGACACAAACCTTGACCATTGTAGCTCTTCCACTTGTATTTCGACTTAGCGCATCAGCTACTACATTAGCTTTTCGTGGATGGTATAATATTTCACAGTCGTAATCTTTTAGTAATTCCAACCATCTCCTTTGTCTCATATTAAATTCCTTCTGTGTGAATATGTATTTCAAGCTTTTGTGGTCTGTATAAATTTCACATTTTTCTCTGTACGAATAGTGACGCCATAACTTTAATGCAAACACCACAACTGCCAACTCTAGGTCATGTGTTGGGTACTTTTTTTCACGAACTTTAAGTTGTCGGGATGCGTAAGCTATTACTTTGCCATGTTGCATAAAAGCAAATCCTAATCCATTTTGGGATGCATCACTATACACAACAAATCCACCTCTTCCTTCCGGTAGAGACAAAATAGGTGCACTCACTAACTTCTTCTTTAACATCTGAAATGCTTCCTCTCTTGCTTCATTCCATTCATACTTAGAATTCTTTCGTGTTAATGCTGTAAGAGGTGTGACAATCTTAGAGAAGTCTTGTATGAATCTTCTATAGTAGCCTGCCAAACCTAGAAAACTACGAACTTTTGTTGGAGTTCGTGCTTTTTCCCATTTGATTATTGCTTCTACCTTTCCAGGATCAACATTAATACCTTCATGACTTACTACATGTCCCAAAAATTGCACATCTTTCAACCAAAATTCACATTTTGAGAACTTTGCATAGAGTTTCTCTTTCTTCAAAAGTTCCAATATTATCCTGAGATGTCGGGAATGTTCTTCTTCAGATTTGGAATAAATGAGAATATCATCTATAAAGACGATCACAAACTTATCCAAATAAGGTTTACAGACTCGGTTCATCAAGTCCATAAAAGCTGCAGGTGCATTGGTTAAACCAAACGGCATAACTAAAAATTCATAATGTCCATACCTTGTCCAAAATGCCGTTTTTGTATGTCAGATTCTTTGACTTTCAATTGATGATACCCTGACCTTAAATCAATCTTTGAAAAATGACTAGCTCCTTGAAGTTGATCAAAAAGATCATCAATCCTTGGGAGTGGATACTTGTTTTTTAAAGTGACTTTATTCAATTCCCTATAATCGATGCACAACCTCATTGATCCATCATTCTTCTTCACAAATAGTACTAGAGCTCCCCAATCTAATGAATCCTTTATCTAATAGCTCCTGGATTTAGTTTTTCAATTCATTCATTTCCATAGGGGCTAATCGATATGGGGCTTTGGATAGAGGAGCTGTTCCAGGTACTAAATCAATGGCAAACTCCACTTGCCGATCAGGAGGTAACCCATGTAAATCTTCTGGAAACACTTCAGGAAATCTCGAACAACGGGAATGTTATTGAGATTTGAGCATTTCTTTTCTTTCTCAATAATATGAGCCAAGTAAGCTATGCATCCTTTACAAAGACATTTTCGGGCTTGAATCGAGGTTAGAAAGTTGGATGACGACAGGTTTTGTTCTCCCCGAAAAATTACTTCTTTTCCTTCAGGTGTGTAAAATTTAATAGACTTGGTTTTGCATAGAATTGATGCATTATTTTTGGACATCCAATCCATTCCAATGATAATATCAAATTCTCCTAACGACATTGGAATTAGGTTAATAGGTAACTTATTCCCTTCGACTTCTATGTCACAGTCAGGACACCATTTATT
The DNA here is from genome assembly GCA_020465985.1 of Centrapalus pauciflorus. Lineage (NCBI taxonomy): Eukaryota > Viridiplantae > Streptophyta > Magnoliopsida > Asterales > Asteraceae > Centrapalus > Centrapalus pauciflorus. Next base: position 123,658 of record JAANYP010002086.1, on the reverse strand, counting down.
CAAATATATTCGTTCATTGTTGGCTATTTCTAATTCTATCCCTATGTTCATATGCACAACAGGTAAAGATAATGTCTCACATAAACGATGGGATATGAATGATCTAGATGCGCCCGAATCGAACAATACTTTAGTGTAAGCTGATTTGATTATGAGTGACTTGAGACAACATCATTGATTTCTCTAGCCTTCTGTGCAGTCATCTTAAATGCCTTACGAGTGGTCTTGTTTGTCGTTCTATTTTCTTTTACACTGGTGGTCCCTGTAGGTGTTTTCTTTGTTGCTCCTCCTTTTGTGTCAGTTCGATGGAGACAGTCAGGTGCTAAATGGTTAGGATCTTGACAAATAAAACACCTACGATTTTTCACAAGACAGTCGCGGGTTTTATGACCCATTCTTCAACACGTAAAACAAGCACCTGTATTTGCTAGACATGGCTTGTCACCATGAAACTTCCTGCAATTATCACAAGCTTTTCCCTTTTTGTCAATGCCGTATCGGTTACCCGAACCTGCATTATGGGATCGAAATGCATTGTTCTCATGAGTCTTTCCTTTAAACTTCTTGTTTTCTGGATGATGTGTTTTACCTTCCTCTCATTTCCTCTTGTTAACCCTTCATTCGTCTCTCTTTCTTCCATACTCTCTCTCAGCCACCAATGCTGCTTCTACTGCCTCCTGATAAGTTCTTGGTTGAGTCATTGTTGTCGGCTCCCAGATGGTGGTTATTAATCCGACAACAAACCTTTTTGCTTTTAGCATTTCAGTGGCTACAAGGTAGGTAGCAAAGCGAGACATTTCAGTGAATCTATTGGCATACTCCGTAACAATTTGAGTGCCTTGTTTCTGGTTCAGAAATTGTTCTTCAAGAGCATCTAGCAGACCTTGAGAACAATATTCATCAAGAAAGTACCTCTTAAATTCTTCCCACGTGACATTCTTTATGTCTCCCATACCAATAGTTTCCATTAACATTTCCCACCAATGGATGGCTATTCCCCGTAACATCATGGTGGCATAAACCACTTTCCTATTATCCCCACACCTGCTTACGCGAAAGATGTTCTCCATTACTTTTATCCAGTTAGTCTATTTAATTAGATTAGCTTTTCCATTAAATTCTGGAGGGTTATCACTTAGAAATTCCTTGTATGTGCACTCTCTTTCTGAAACACCCGTCCTAATCTATCTAGGACAAATACATGATCCATGAATTTATTACTTGCAAAAATACGGGATAATTTAAAACTTTTCATCGATAGTCATTAAGCATTCATTCAAATTCAAATGCCAAGTCAAGCGGATTACAACATAAGTCAATATACTAATACATTATATGACAACTATTGATCAAATAATCTACCCTCCACCCAAAACATCATAAGGTGGCACTAATGTAGATAAGTCTTCTACAAAAATCCACATCTTTAAGCATCCTTCTAGCTGATGATAATTTAGCCCATCGGGCCTTTACCTTTGTCTCCACCTGCAACCTAATTCCCCAAATGGGGTAAGCTCATGACCTAATGAGTAACAAGGTGAAAGCATGCAGTGCATATGTGTAATAACTGAAAGTACATGAAAAAGAATGGAGACGGCACTCCCGAGAGTCGTAAGTGGGGAACGACACCCAACCTATGTATATCCGTAGGAGGATGGCACTCCCAATCAGTATTTCAAGGAGACGACAGTTCCTACAATATCTGTTTTGCCACACGGAGTAGCATCACAGTCAGTATATACCATATCATGCATGTATGTGGAATCCACCATTTTATTCTCTCTTTCTTTTCTTTTTTTTTTTCCCTCAAGAACACAAATTTTATAAAATCATCAAATCTTTGCTATAAACTTCCAATTTCCATTTGAAATCATGAGATAACTTTACAAACAAGTTTATAAACATATTTCTAACAACATTTAACAATTTCAAGGTTTAAAATGATGTTTTGAAGATTTCACCATTAATGGTGTTTTGAAGCTTTTTCAAGAAAAGTGAAGAAGATGAAGATAATAAACACCAAATTAAACTTTCTAGATGAATGTAAACACACTTCGATGCTCAAAATCGGATTTCACACATACACCAATATTCAAATACGAATTTTAGAGAAAAATACCACTAATTGAAGCCTCCTTTGAAGATGTGTTCTTGGTGTCTATACACAATTCTTCTAGTAACTCCGGGGACAATTAAAAATAATGATTTTGAAGAAGATGGAAGTAGATTATAAAGATGGAGATGTTATGATGATTTTTGCATAGGAAAATGAAGAATATGGCTTCTTCAATTTTTAACTCTAAAAGAAAGAGGAAGCATGGGTGCAATGCAGGGAATAGGGAGGAGACGTGCTTTGTCTGCTCTCCTCTTTCCAACACAGTCAAATTCGTAAACTGTCAATATTTGCACGCGATATCCCAAAAAGTGAAATATTTGATATTATAGTCATTATTCATGATTTTTCGCGTTCTTTCCAAATATGATGACGGAATTGCCTAATTTTGATTTTTATAAATATCTTTATTTTTGGATTGAATATAAAATAGCATAAATGAATTTACCGAAATTTAAGAGCGTTACAATCTCTACCCCGTTGGCTTGATCTCGTCCTCGAGATCATTAGACTTCGAATAGATGAGGGAATTTAGACAACATCTCAGCTTTAGTCTCCCAGGTATGATTCGGTCCACGATGATGCCTCCACTTAACCAAAACCATTTCAATTTCTTTGTTGCGTAACTTGTTGACCTTCGAGTCTAAGATCTTCTCAGGTTCCTCCACATAACGAAGTTTTTCATTTATCTGCACATCCGAAGTAGGCACCATCTCTTCTCCGTGCTTTTGGCATATGCACAAATAGCTCACGTGGAATAAATCGAGGACTAAGCTTGCCTCGCTTCCAAAACTGCATTATGCCTTTCCAAGGCGACACTTTAAGCATAACCATATTAGGCACCTCAAGCTTAACAGGTCGGTGCTTCTTGTCTGCATACTTCTTTTGTCGATCTTGAGCCGCCTTCATATTCTCTCTAATGATCTGGATCTTATCATGAGTAATCTGTAGTAGCTCCGGACCACCTATAGGTCGTTCGCCAACCTCGCGCCAACACATAGGAGTACGACACCGGCGACCATATAAGGCTTCAAATGGTGCCATGCCAATAGAGGAATGATATGAGTTATTATAGGAAAACTTAATCAACGGCAAGTGTGTATCCCAGTTACCACCAAACTCAATAATACATGCGCGCAACATATCTTCGAGCGTCTGAATCGTCCGCTCACTCTGGCCATCGGTCTGAGGGTGAAATGTGGTATTAAGGGTGACACGCGTACCCAATTCCTTTTGAAAACTTTGCTAGAATCAAGAGGTGAAACGAGAGTCTCGGTCGGATACAATCTTTTTAGGAACTCCATGCCTAGCAATAATCTCATCAATGAAAATCTGTGCCCACCGATCCATAGAGTAGTTTTCTCTAACGGGAATGAAGTGTGCACTCTTTGTGAGTCGGTCAACTACAACCCAGATAGAGTCGTGCTGTCGTAGAGTCTTGGGTAGTTTTGTCACAAAATCCATGGAAATCGAATGGCTGCATACTGCCATATGGTTTCTGATGCTCTATTATAACTTGTAGGCAAACTATGCAATTCTGAATACATTCGCCGACGTCCCTTTTCAGGCCCAGCCACCAAAAATCCTCACATAAGTCCCGATACATCTTTGTACTACCCGGATGAATAGAAAGTCGGGAATTGTGGGCCTCAGACAAAACAATATCACGAATACCCCCTCGTTTAGGTACCCAAATACGAGCATCAAACAACATAACACCTCGACTATCGGGAGAAAGGCACTCGACATACCCAACCATACGCTCAGACTTAATGTGTTCATCGGTCAAAGCTTCAGTCTGAAATCGAATAAGTTCGACAATCATAGCGGTCTTAGTGGGAACTCGGGTTGTTGCACAACATAGAATGCCAGAGTAGGACTTGCAACTTAGAGCATCAGCCACCACATTAGCTTTACCCGAGTGGTATAGTATCTCGCAGCTTGATCAATTCCATGGCCCGTTGTTGACGCATGTTCAACTCTTTTTGATCAAAGATATACTTGAGACTCTTGTGGTCGGTAAATAACTGGCATCGGGTAACATACAGATAATGCCACCATAATTTCAAGGCAAAAACAACAGCAGCTAACTCCAAGTCGTGAGTTGGATAATTCTTTTCGTAGTCTTTAAGTTGACGGAATGCATAAGCAATAACTCTACATCGTTGCATCAGAACACATCCGAGACCCTGTAGTGATGCATCACTATAAACCACAAAATCTTCATTACCCTCAGGTAAAGAAAGAATAGGAGCTTCACTCAAATGTCTCTTTAAAACCTGAAATGCCACTTCTGAAATGCCACTTCCTGTGGCGCTCCCCAAGAGAATTTAACACTTTTCCGGGTCATGGCGGTCAAAGGAACTAAGATCTTAGAAAAGTCGCGGATGAATCGGCGATAATAGCCAGCAAGACCAAGAAAACTGCGGACCTCAGAGGCATTACGGGGCTGCCTCCAATTTCGGATGGCTTCGACTTTAGATTGATCAACATAAATTCCCTTGCCACTAATTGTGTGGCCAAGGAACTGTACCTCTTGTAGCCAAAATTCGCATTTTGAAAACTTGGCATATAGTTGCTCCTTTCGCAGCAACTCTAGCAACTGTCTCTAGTGCATGGCATGGTCAGATTCAGATTTCGAGTAGACAAGGATATCATCGATAAACACTATTACCGACTTATCAAGTATCAGACGACAGACTCGATTCATTTGATCCATAAATGCTGCTGGAGCATTGGTTAAGCCAAATGTCATTACCAGGAACTCATTATGTCCATACCTAGTACGAAAAGCGGTCTTTGGGATATCAGCTTCATCATTCTTCAACTGGAGATAGCCAGACCTCAGATCAATCTTTGAGAAGTATGATGCACCTTGCAACTGATCGAAAAGATCATCAATATGAGGTAATGGATATTTATTCTTTATGGTAACCTTATTTAACTCTCGGTTATCAATGCACATCTGAAATGTACCATCTTTCTTTTTGACAAATAAAACCCACGACGATGTGCTCGGTCAAATAAATCCTTGATCGAGAAGTTCCTGCAGCTGAGACATCATCTCCTTCATCTTTGCAGGTGCCAACCGCTATGGTGCACGAGCGATCGGGGCTGCTCCCGGCACCAAGTCAATACGGAACTCAACTTGCCTATTGGACGGCAAGCCTGGCAACTCATCGGGAAAAACATCAAGAAATTCCAGAACGATATCAGAAATAGACTTCTTTACTTCGGAAGAATCAATAGCATAAGCAAGAAAAGACTCACAACCTCTAGAGATATGTCTACAGGCC
>JAANYP010002086.1:0-114340 GCA_020465985.1 Centrapalus pauciflorus | reverse complement strand
ATCATGTTTTGAAGATTTCCCCATTAATGGTGTTTTGAAGCTTTTTCAAGAAAAGTGAAGAAGATGAAGACAATAAACACCAATTTAAACTTTCTAGATGAATGTAAACATACTTTGATGCTCAAAATCGGATTTCACACATACACCAATATTCAAATACGAATTTTAGAGAAGAATACCACTAATTGAAGCCTTCCTTTGAAGATGTGCTTTTGGTGTCTATACACAATACTTCTAGTAACTCCAGGGACAATTAAAAATTATGATTTTGAAGAAGATGCAAGTAGATTATAAAGATGGAGATGTTATGATGATTTTTGCATAGGAAAATGAAGAATATGGCTTCTTTAATTTTAAATCTAAACGAAAGAGGAAGGATGGGTGCAATGCAGGGAATGGGGAGGAGACGTGCTTCGTCTGCTCTCCTCTTTCCAACACAGTCAAATTTGTAAACTGTTAGTATTTGCACCCGATATCCCAAAAAGTGAACTATTTGATATTATAGTTATTCTTCACGATTTTTCGTGTTCTTTCCAAGTATGATGACGGAATTGCCTAATTTTGATTTTTATAAATATCTTTATTTTTGGATTGAATATAAAATTGCAGAAATGAATTTACCGAATTTACGGGCGTTACACTTTCTCCCGTAGAATTATTGGGTCTTTGACGATACCCTTGTTCTTCTAGTATACCAGGTACGGCAACCCGTAACATCCGAGCAAATTCTTGGGATAGGTTTGGTTCTGATTCGTTAAAAGTGACCCGAGGCCTGGTCCTTGGTCTGCCCCTTCGGCCTGCTGCTGGTGGGGTGATCATAGGGATTGGTTCAGGAGACTCCTCTCTTCTAGACGGTGCCATTGTTTGAAAATTTTTTTTATTAGAATACTTTAACTCATATTCTAAGTTAGTAATTAATTACTATAGTCAAATTGAGCATTATATACTTGATCAAAATAGTTATATCAACTAGAAATTTTTATTTTACAATCATTTATTCCTTATATAGTGAATTTTTTATTCATAGAAAAAAGTACATAACACTTTTATGGTCCTATATTGGGAGATGATCGTCCGTTAGGTCCAGGGGGTGGCAGCTGATATCTTATTGGTTGTTGTCCATACAACATCATCCATAGGCGTGCATTGTCTATGTCTAAAGCATTTGCCCTTGCTCGTTCTGCCTGTAATTGTTGTCTAACTTCTTGTAGCTCGTGTCTGATAATGATCATATCTTCATGTGAATGATCATTCTCTTTTATTAAAGCATCTATTTGCTCTGTCCTATGTTCCATCATTGCCTCGAGATCCTGATTTTGCACACGTCTCATACCTATTTCTTCTACCATTGAATTCAATTCCGGTAGACTCAATGTTCTAGTTCTGACGGTTGTTTCGTCATCCGTTAGTCCTGCTTCTGGTTCAGGTTCTTCATTTTCTTCTGGAGATGGTGGTGGTGCTAAGACAGGGGCATCCCAATTTTCTGCTTCTCATGGAAAAGGCACTTGGAAGTTCATAGGATGTTCCTCGTCATCTTCTTCAATCTCTATTTCGACCTCTACGAATTGGGCGTCTTGCAAAAGATTATTGAGGTTTTCTACTTCGTTTCCTTCTAGGGCATCTTCTTCAGGGTCTTCTTCAGGATCTTCCTCCGTATATTCTTCCAGATCTTCTTCTGGATCTTCCTCCGGGTCTTCCTCCAGATCTTCCTCCGGGTCTTCCTCCGGATCTTCCTCCATAGGCGTATTATTATTATTTATGGGGTCTCCAAACGGTTGTGGTTTTTGATAGTTATCCTGTGTTTCTTCCACCCATCCAGCATTTGATGTTTCTCCTTTAGACAAATCCTTACCATTTGTCATATGTAATATTAATATTTTTATCATTGCTTAAAATCGTAACAATATATTTAATTTTTTTATGCAATTTACCTTCAAAATCTACATTTTTTTACCTATTAACGGCCGAGAATATAGCCGTTCAACGGCTATATCTCTTCTCTTCTTCTATAAATCCATCATAATCTTACCACTTCTTTATACTATCTCTAAAATTCTCTCTATTCCAATATTACTACTTTCTCCCATAAATTCTAAGATGGTAAACCTCATTCCTTTCTTTGCAATCATACTCATCCCGGTGATGATTTATCTGCATTCCTTCTTGAATCTGAAGAGAGACCGCCATTTTATTTTCTTGCTACCATCATTATGGTACTACTTCCCATATCCATGCCTATCGAGTGGTACTGAATTTAATACTATAATAGTTATGTAATGTAATAATGCCATAAAATTATTTTGTGGTGAATTTATTAATAAAGTTTTTTTTTTCTATTTCCTATCGTGTGTTTATTTTAGAAAAAAGTTTAGGTTTTAATATAGATACCTAATTCTCTTAAACTAAATGTTCTGATACCACATGTGACACCCCTCACTTTCCATACTATATCAATACCTTATATAACATGGTATGTGGGGCGGAGTCAGATTCATCATACAATGGATCGACTCGTGGTGAAAGAACATAATGTAACAACCTAGCTTTCAACTGAACCTTAATTACTGTATTTGATTCAATAATGTAAATTTTATTACTTTATTTGTTTTGTAATTTAATTAAGTATGAAATTATTTTATTAATTTATATTGATGTTAATAAATTATGAAAATGATCAAATTAAAAGAGACGTAAAATTACAAAAGTGTGAGGGGTTAAATAGAATAATTATCAAAATTAATATATAAACCAAGATTAATGACTTTTATTGCCATTTAACACAATTTCACTCTCTCTCTACTCTACGGCCAACATCAAGAAATCACCAAGACTTCAATAAACTTGCAATTAATTGATGAATTAAAGACAAGTGAAGGTAATAAAGATCATCAAACACCATCAATTGAAAACATTCAAGGTAATCTTTAGTTTAATTTCGAAATTTTATGAATTTTGGTTCGGTTTTTCTAAAAACCGAAACTTGGGAACTAAAATATGAAATTGTTGTATTGCATGTATAAGATTTTTATATATAATCATGAATCTAAGTATATAGAACTCATAGAAACAAAAATCATGGATTAATTCATCCAAATAAGTTCAAAATCTGAATTTTTGTGTAAAAATGTGTTCTTGAGAAAAAGTGTTGAATTTGGACGATTTTGGACGGATTAATGTGTTTATGATAGAGAAAATTGTATAAAAACAACCCAAGTATGATAACACAACATTAAATTACATTGCATGTTATTAAAATAAGTTTTTGTGAATTTTGATGAAAAATCCGTAAGTATAAAGGATGAACACCAAGAACAAATTCTGGGAAATTGCTAAGTTATGGGATCCGAATTCGGTTCGATCCCGAATTCAGATGAAGCCCATTTCGGATCCATAATTCGGATGAAATGTGATTTCGGACCCAGCTTGAATTTGGATAAGATGCCTACTTCGGATGAGTGATGGTCCGAACTTGAATAATCCGAGTTCGGATGTAGCACTTCGGATGGTGCTTATTTCGGATCGGCCATTTCGGTTTGGATTGGTCCGAATCCGGGTGTCCTATTTTGATATTTTAATAAATAAATGATCGATGAGTTATCAGTTATTAGAATCAGATAAAATAAAGAATTTAAAGCTAAAAGCTGATGACATTGATATGATATAATTCTGGACAGCTTTAGTTAAATTCTGAACAAAGATTTAAAGATTAAAGAGATTGAAAGCGGGTCTTTGATTTGAAAAGAATTGACAGAGATCCGATAGACCAAGGTTAAAGATAAAATCCTGGGATAACTCAGGTGGTGGATTTTATATCTGCTTGATAAAGACCTCAGAACCAGTGAGTTACAGATATTCAGCTTTACATGCGAGATTTCCGGTTGAGACATATTGTTGATGATAGATTAATTTGACATTCATTTATGATCAGCTGGATTGTGACCTGTGCACACCATGGTTCGGTGATGCCCTGTGGATCATGATAGCTATTTGATTTATCATTTCATATGACATTGAATTTACAGTTTATTTCAGATATTGCTATGAGATTATTGCTATCATGACCTTGATTACTATGCTTTCACTATTGCACGCATCCTTTGACATGTCGAGTCAGCTTAAGATGATTAGCATTGACGGTCTATTATTCTAGACCATGGTATTTCACCAGTTTATTGAACTTGGTATGATACTCCGATGTTCCGCCATGTTGATTTACTGGTAGCTAGCCCAGTATGTGGCTGATCTCCACAATTTAAGCGTGAGCGTGGCTTGAACATCATCTGACTCTATGACTACTATGTCTCAATCATGAGTGGCTGTAGCGGCAGTCAAGACATATCACGCTAGACCCATGATCCGCTTGATAATGCATGTAGTCTGAAAATCTATATTCTCACTAAGCTTTGCTTACAGATGTTGTTTACACTTTTTACAAGAAAAGATAAAGGAAAGTCACCTGCCGGACCTAGTTCTTAGGTCTTACAAGAATCAAGTGGAAGTTTCCATTGACCACTACTCAACAAAGCATTTCGGTACTGATTGGCAGATGAAATTGTGGTGGTCTGGGTAGATTGATTTGATTGTATGATGTTGTGAACTAGATTAGATAGTACCCTTTATAAGTTTAATTTGAAAACTGTAATCTGTATTAAACTTAATCCTAATATGTTTGTACTTGTAATTTATAATTCCGCAACAAAATTACTCTATCTTAGTTATGATTGATATCGTGTTGCATGATGTGGGACCTAGACTCGTGACGACTGCCCCGTAAGGGATGGTCTTTACAGGATGATATCAAAGCCCATAGTTTGAGTGAATCAAGTATTACGTGAGTAATATTTGGTCTCAAACTGAAGCAATACATATGTATTAATCATCTAGGTGGTTTGAACTGAGATAGGATGTACAGACTGTTAGGATGGAAAAAAGGGTACATAGATCTAAGTATATAAACTGATAGTTAAATGATATTAATTTTCAGTAAAGATGTCAGGATCAGGTGACATTCCAAACAACATGACCCCCCAATAGATGTTTGAAATGATGCAACAACTATTTGCCCAACACTTTGAACAACAAAACAAGAATATGCAAAAACAACTTCAGGCTAGAGATGAGGCCGAAGCAAAAAGACGTGCTGATAAAAAGAATAAGAGAAAAGATTAACAAGTCCAGAATGATGAATCTGATTCTGATAACTCTACCCCTAATGTCCAAATTGAGCAGCCGAAAGGCTGTAAGTTTAAAGATTTCAAAGCTAGCTGTGCCCTGAACTTTGAGGGTACAGTTAATCCAATTCAGGCGATGGATTGGATAAGCCATACTGAAGAAATCTTCAGGATATCTAAATGTTTAGAATCAAAGAAAGCAAGCTATGCATCTGCTCTGTTCGTCGGTGCTGCCCGTGCCTGGTGGAAAACCCAGAGAAGTATTTATGCCGAGGAGGTTATTCAGATTTTGGAATGGGATCAATTCCTAGATATGTTCAACGCAAAATATTGTCCTGTTGACCAAAAACACAAGATGGAGGTTCATTTGATGTAGTTAACTCAGGGAACCAAGACTGTTGATGAGTACAAGCACGAATTCTCGCGGCTTTGTGGCTATTCCTCGTATCAAGTAGCCACTGAGGAAAGAAAGATGAACCGATTCCGTGGAGGGCTTAACCCTAGATTCAGACATCCGATAAGCGCGATAAAGTATAAGAGTTACTTAGAGATGGTTGAAGCTGCAAGACAGATCGAGAGGGGATATCTAGAGTACGGTGATCAGCTTTATGCTCCATCAACGAACCCGACATGTCCTTCTCCTCCAAAGAAGCAAAGATTCGATAGATTCTTCAAACCAAACAAATCTCAGTCCCAGCAACCCCAGCAGTCTCAACAATACAGCTCGCCTCAGAGGGCTCAAGTCTATTCTCTCACGAACGAACCACGATTCTGCAAGAGATGCAGAAAATCGCATATGGGATTGTGTAATCCGGACGATGTCACTTGCTATGCATGTAGCAGAATCGGCCACAGCAGTGAAGAATGCCCCCAGCGAGGACTTGGATGTGCTAAATGCGGAAAGCGCGGACATTTCATGTATCAGTGTCGTAGTGGACAACGAGGCCAATCGCAACCATCAGCTGGAGGTTCTACTATGAAAAGTTCAGCTGTAACTCCAACTGCAAGAACCCGTGCCTTTCAGATAACAGCGGAGGAAGCGAGAGAAATCCCTGATGTAGTTACGGGTATGTTTCTAGTTAACTCAATCCCTGCTCGCATATTATTCGATTCTGGTGCTAGTCGTTCCTTCATATCGAATTCTTTTGCACAAAGATTATCTAAATCTCCATCCAAGCTTCCTGTAGTACTTGATATTGAGACGGCCAGTAACAGTTACGTTATGGCTGATTCCGTATACTGTAATTGTACTCTGCTTGTCGATAACATTGTGTTCAACCTTGATCTTATCCCGATTCCGTTGAAAGAGTTCGATGTCATTATCGGCATGGACTGGTTAACGAATAATGAAGCTACACTCATCTGCAATCGTCGGATCTTCAGAATCAAGACTTCAGACGGCCGAGTGTTAGAAATAAAAGGCGACAAGCGAAAATGTGCTCACTGCTTCATATCTATTGAGAAAGCGCATAGATATTTATCTAAGGGTCATGAGTCCTATCTGTGTTTTGTTTCATCTGAATCTGTTTCTGAAGTTAACAAGAAAACCGTATCCGATATCCCGATTGTCTGTGAGTTCCCAGACGTATTCCCTGATGATATTTATGGAGTGCCACTGGAACGTCAAGTTGAGTTTGGAATTGACTTAGTTCCTGGTGCGGCTCCAATTGCTAAAGCTCCCTACAGACTTGCGCCTGCAGAGATGTAGGAAATGTCAAAACAATTGCAAGATCTGTTAGAGAAGGGATTTATCTAACCTAGTTCATCTCCGTGGGGTGCACCTGTCTTGTTTGTTAAAAAGAAAGACGGAACTCTCCGAATGTGCATCGACTATCTTGAGTTGAACAAAGTCACTATCAAGAACAAATATCCTCTGCCCAGAATCGATGATTTATTTGATCAATTACAAGGAGCAAGCTACTTCTCTAAAATTGATCTTCGTTCTGGGTATCATCAGCTAAAAGTCAGAGATGAGGATATTCCGAAAACAGCCTTCCGAACAAGATACGGTCATTACGAATTTCTCGTAATGCCTTTTGGTTTAACAAATGCACCAGCGGCGTTCATGGATCTCATGAATCGCGTGTGCAGACCGATGCTGGATAAGTCAGTTATCGTATTCATAGACGATATTCTGATTTACTCCAAAACGGAGGCTGATCATGTTAATCATCTACGTCAACTGCTAGAGTTATTGAGAAAGGAAAGACTCTACGCAAAATTTTCGAAATGCGAATTCTGGCTCAGACAGGTATAATTTTATATTGTCTTAAGTTATTCCTAAGCGTTCTTGTTCGAATAAAAACTTGAATTCAACTCTGTTATCTTTATAGATCCATTTCCTTGGCCATGTTGTATCTGGCGAAGGTATCTCAGTTGATCCGTCTAAAGTCGAGGCTGTTCAGAAATGGCAAACACCTCGTAATGCCTCCGTAATCAGAAGTTTTCTTGGATTGGCCGGTTACTATCGACGATTCATTAAGGACTTCTCGAAGATTTCTATGCCACTTACGATGCTAACATGAAAGAACACACCTTTCGTATGGGCTGATAAACAGCAAGATCCATTTGAAACTCTGAAGCAGAAACTCATTCAAGCGCCAATCCTAGCCTTACCAGAGGGGAATGATGACTTCGTTGTTTATAGCGATGCATCTGGTACTGGTTTGGGTTGTGTCCTCATGCAAAGGGGAAAAGTCATTGCCTATGCTTCAAGGCAATTGAAAGACTATGAGAAAAGTGCACCAACTCATGATCTTGAGTTGGCTGCTGTTACCTTTGCATTGAAAATCTGGCGGCATTATCTTTATGGGACTAAGTGCCAGCTGTATACTGACCATAAGAGTCTCAAGCATCTATTTACTCAAAAGGATCTGAACATGAAACAGTGTCGGTCCTTGGAGCTTATCAAGGACTATGATTGCGAGATCCTGTATCATCCCGGCAAAGCCAATGTGGTCGCGGATGCTTTGAGTAGAAAGACATATCCAGAAAAGTGTTGCTATGCCCTGACTCCTATTGTATTCTCTTCCGATCTTATCGAAAACATTAAATCTGCTCAAGCCGAAGCATTGAAAGAAGAGCATCTCTGTTCTGAAAATCTTAAAGGGCAATTGCAATTTCTGTCTATGGATCATTTGAGACTTCAATGTCTCAAGGGAAACCGAATCTGGATTCCTAAATATGGTTCTATCCGCAACACTCTTCATCTGAAGCTCATAAGTCCAAGTTATCTATTCATCCTGGCAGCTCAAAGATATATTTCGATCTGAAAGCTGATTATTGGTGGCCAGGAATGAAGAAAGACATCGGTCGATACGTCGAAAGCTGCAGAGTCTGTTAGATGGTTAAGGCAGAACATCAGAAACCTTTCGGGGATATGCAACCACTACCAGTTCCTGAGTGGAAGTGGGAGCATATAACCATGTGTTTTGTTACAAAGTTACCGAAAACCAAGAGACAGCACGACTCCATCTGGGTGGTCGTGGATCGATTAACAAAGTCAGCTCATTTCATACCGATGAAAGAGACATACTCTCTTGATAGATTGGCACAGATGTACATCACTGAAATTATCTCTCGTCATGGTGTGCCGAAATCTATAGTCTTCGATCGTGATAGTGGTTTCACTTCAAGATTCTGGAAAGCGCTGCAAGATAGGATGGGTATTCGAATTTCTATGAGTACTGCTTATCATCCTAATGCAGATGGTCAAAGTGAACGTACTATTCTTACTCTTGAAGATATGCTTCGTGCCTGCGTTCTTGATCTGGGTGGTAATTGGGATGACCACTTGCCTTTGGTCGAATTCTCATACAATAACAGTTATCATTCCATGATCAAGATGGCTCCTTTTGAAGCTTTATATGGAAGAAAGTGCAGAACTAGCACCTGTTGGCGCGAAACAGGTGAATCGCCTATAGCGGGTCCTGCCATTCTACAGTTGACTCATGAAAAGATTCAACTTGTTAGAAGGAATATCCTTGAAGCTCAAAGCAGGCAGAAGGCATATTATGACGATCGACACAGATCTATCAGTTTTGCGGTTAACGATTGGGTGATGCTGAAAGTATCCCCAATGAAGAATGTGGATTGGTTTATGAAGCGAAACAAGCTAGCTCCGAGATTTATTGGCCCGTTCAAGATTGTTATAAAGGTAGGGAATCAATCTTACCGTCTTGAATTGCCAACTGACTTAGCTGGAATACATCCTGTATTCCATGTTAGTCATTTTAGAAAAGAGTCTAGCAGATGAAAGAGAAGTGCAGATACCACATGTTAATCTGCAAATTGATGAAAAGCTTCGCGTGGTTGAAAAGCCAGAATGTATTCTGGGCTCGAAGACCAAAAATCTTCGCAATAAAGAAATACAGATGGTGCTCGTTCAGTGGAAACACCACAAAGGTTCGCATCATTCTTGCGAATCAAAAGATGTTATGAAAGCTACCTATCCAAGTCTGTTCGAACATAGCTAACTTCGAGGACGAAGTTTGTGCGTGGTGGAGCCCATTCTGTAACAACCTAGCTTTCAACTGAACCTTAATTACTGTATTTGATTCAATAATGTAAATTTTATTACATTATTTGTTTTGTAATTTAATTAAGTATGAAATTATTTTATTAAATTATATTGATGTTTATAAATTATGAAAATGATCAAATTAAAAGAGATGTAAAATAACAAAAGTGTGAGGGATAAATAGAATAATTATCAAAATTAATATATAAACCAAGATTAATGGCTTTTATTGCCATTTAACACAATTTCACTCTCTCTCTACTCTACGGCCAACATCAAGAAATCACCAAGAATTCAATAAACTTGCAATTAGTTGATGAATTAAAGACAAGTGAAGGTTATAAAGATCATCAAACACCATCAATTGACAACATTCAAGGTAATCTTTAGTTTAATTTCGAAATTTTATGAATTTTGGTTCGGTTTTTCTAAAAACCGAAACTTGGGAACTAAAATATGAAATTGTTGTATTGCATGTATAAGATTTTTATATATAATCATGAATCTAAGTATATAGAACTCATAGAAACAAAAATCATGGATTAATTCGTCCAAATAAGTTCAAAATCTGAATTTTTGTGTAAAAATGTGTTCTTGAGAAAAAGTGTTGAATTTGGACGATTTTGGACAGATTAATGTGTTTATGATAGAGAAAATTGTATAAAAACAACCCAAGTATGATAATACAACTGTAAATTACATTGCATGTTATTAAAATCAGTTTTTGTGAATTTTGATGAAAAATCCGTAAGTATAAAGGTTGAACACCAAGAACAAATTCTGGGAAATTGCTAAGTTATGGGATCCGAATTCGGTTGGATCCCGAATTCGCATGAAGCCCATTTCTGATCCATAATTCGGATGAAATGCTATTTCGGACCCATCTTGAATTCGGATAAGATGCCTACTTCGGATGAGTGATGGTCCGAACTCGAAAAATCCGAGTTCGGATGTAGC
Source organism: Centrapalus pauciflorus (assembly GCA_020465985.1). Lineage (NCBI taxonomy): Eukaryota > Viridiplantae > Streptophyta > Magnoliopsida > Asterales > Asteraceae > Centrapalus > Centrapalus pauciflorus. Next base: position 103,693 of record JAANYP010002086.1, on the reverse strand, counting down.
ACTTCGGATGGTGCTTATTTCGGATCGGCCATTTCGGTTCGGATTGGTCCGAATCCGGGTGTCCTTTTTTGATATTTTAATAAATAATTGATCGATGAGTTATCAGTTATCAGAATCAGATAAAATAAAGATTTTAAGGCTAAAAGCTGATGACATTGATATGATATAATTCTGGACAGGTTCAGTTAAATTCTGAACAAAGATTTAAAGATTAAAGAGATTGAAAGCGGGTCTTTGATTTGAAAAGAATTGACAGAGATCAGATAGACCAATGTTAAAGACAAAACCCTGGGATAACTCGGGTGGTGGATTTTATATCTGCTTGATAAAGACCTTAGAACCAGTGAGTTATAGATATTCAGCTTCAAGATTTCCGGTTGACACATATTGTTAATGATAGATTAATTTGACATTCATTTATGATCAGCTGGATTGTGACCTGTGCACACCATGGTTCGGTGATGCCCAGTGGATCATGATAGCTATTTGATTTATCATTTCATATGACATTGAATTTACAGTTTATTTCAGATATTGCTATCATGACCTTGATTACTATGCTTTCACTATTGCACGCATCCTTTGACATGTCGATTCAGCTTAAGATGATTAGCATTGATGGTCTATTGTTCTAGACCATGCTATTTCACCAGTTCTATTGAACTTGGTATGATACTCCGATGTTCCGCCATGTTGATTTACTGGTAGCTAGCCCAGTATGTGGCTGATCTCTACAATTTAAGCGTGAGCGTGGCTTGAACATCATCCGACTCTATGACTACTATGTCTCAATCATGAGTGTCTGTAGCGGCAGTCAAGACATATCACGCTAGACCCATGATCCGCTTGATAATGCATGTAATCTGAAAATCTATATTCTCACTAAGCTTTGCTTACAGATGTTGTTTACACTTTTTACAGGAAAAGATAAAGGAAAGTCACCTGTCGGACCTAGTTCTTAAGTCTTACAAGAATCAAGTCGAAGTTTTCATTGACCACTACTCAACAAAGCATTTCGGTACTGATTGGCAGATGAAATTGTGGTGGTCTGGGTAGATTGATTTGATTGTATGATGATGTGAACTAGATTAGATAGTACCCTTTATAAGTTTAATTTGAAAACTGTAATCTGTATTAAACTTAATCCTAATATGTTTGTACTTGTAATTTATAATTCCGCAACTTAATTACTCTATCTTAGTTATGATTGATATCGTGTTGCATGATGTGGGACCTAGACTCGTGACGACTGCCCCGTAAGGGATGGTCTTCACACATAACAACTATTATTCTCCAACAGTGTTTTAGTACAACTTATTCAATGAAATACATGATACATAATTCAGGAATTAAAACATAGACACATTAATCATAAATTTTCTCTTTTCCTTTGCCATTAGTGGTTCCTTCCTCAGTACCTGAGTATAAAAATGTAAGGGTGAGCGATAACGCCCAGAAAGTACTAATCACCCAAGGTGGAATAATGTGTTTCCAAAAATAATCTATAACTTGCAAGAAAATGTATAAAAATAACATTTTTGTAAAAATATATTTTTCGTAAAAATAATACAGCGGCCTGCAACTGAAAGCTGTGAAGAAACCATGATACAAAGGGATATTGATTTCTTCATTTCATAGCCGAGTTAAATGGGTATGTTTGAGAATGAAATTAATTACTATCATTTTCATAAAAACTTTCCATCCTTTATCGTTATAAATATTACTGGTATATTATTACCGACGCCCTTTGTCAGATGATTATTTTATCGACACAATTTCCTTCTACCGACACATCAATTTGGTGAATTCACATGTGCACATTTCCATACTCCACCCTCAATCTACCATCTATTTACATATAACCCCCTCATCTGTCATAAGTATATATTTAGCACCTTTTTATAATTATAATTATTATCATTATATATATAATCCAATATGTTTTAATAATTACCTGATATTCGCTCGATGAATTTTTCGGGATGTTACATATTTAGATTCAATACTTTGTGTGTTTAATTTTCTTAATAGAATTTGAATGCGTTTTCATTTTTCGTGTTCGTAGAATTTAAACATGTATAATTTTGAAAATTCTTAGATTATTTTTTTTAACTTCAAAACATTGATGAATGGTTATTCCAAATCTGGGTTTTTAATTTCGAAACATGTGTAATAGTTAAATATATACATGTATAATACGAAAATAGTTCCTATTACACGTGTAATAGTATGTAACGCCCGTGATTTATATAAATATTTAAATACGAGAAATAACAATTTATTTAATTCAAGTTTGAGAAGTTTGAATTTAATTATATAGTATCAAATTGGACCTTAAAACAACAAAATAATGATAAATGAAACTTAAAAAAATTATAAACCCAAACTAAATATAATTCCCAATAAGGACCAGAATTTGAAAATAAATTGGCTAAATTTGTATTTTATAGGGATATTAGGTATTAAACACAAAGTTTGACTTTTGTGAGAGTGAAGTTGCACCAATTGAGGTGTGAGACCATTTGTCCTCTTCCCGTTTGTGTTTGTCTCCATTCCAATTTTGGTTTATAAATTATTTTCCCTCAACTTTTCATCATTCAAGTTACACAAACATACACACTAAAATATGAAGAATTAGGAGAATTGGAGCTTTAATTTTGGGATAAGAATCATTGTCAACATCAAGCCAATACCACCACCTCTCATCTTTTTTTTTGAAGTTCTTAAGGTGACATTTAAAAACTCAATCAACTTTTAAAGTCTTGTATGTATGCCTTAACTAATATTTAGGCGTTCTTTGGTTCACGAAATATTTTCTGGAGGAATGAAATCAATCAAATGAACGGAATTCTGGAAGGAATGAAATCTGTATGAATCCAAAATTGTCACTTGTTTGGTTGGTAGGAAAGGAATGGATTTCAAATTTCATTCCTTGTTGTTTTCTATTTGGTTTGTAAATCTGTAAAAGGAATTGAAATTAATTCTGATAAATTACCAAATTATCATTATTATTATTTTTTATAATAATTATTTTAAAATTACAAAAATAGTATGATGTCATTTATTTAGAAAACAAATTTACAGATATGGAACAAAAAGATGAACAGAAAAAAAAATAAAAAGAACTATCATTTTTAAGAATGAAAACCAATTCAATTGAGAACAGAATGAATAGAAAAAATAGAAAAGGGAACAGATTGAATAGAAAGAACATATCGATTTGAACCATAAAGAATAGAATGAACAATTCAATTGAGAATAGAAAGAACATAAATAAGAACATATCAATTTAAATGGAGATCGATGATGATGAACCAACAGTCGCAGATGATGATGATGAACTAGTAGATCGATTTGAACAAAACAGATGAACCGATGGATGATGATGAACGGGAATATCGATTTGAAAAACTGGGGCAGTCCATATCAACAAAACAGTCGCAGATCGAGATTGAGAAAGAAAGAAGAACAGAATAATGGATCGAGAAAGAAAGAAGGACCAGCAGTCGCAGATGAACCAACAGATTGAAAGAAAGAAGAAAATTTTGAGAAAAAAGAAGAACAGATCGAGATCGAACATGAACCAACAGATTGAGAGAAAAAAGAACAGATTGAGATCGCTGTACCAACCAGATCGATGAATCATGATCGATTGAGATATAGAAATTGAACCTTGTTTTGATGAAGAACGGTGCCTTTGGTTTACGTTTAAGGAGAATTGGTTGGAAACTTGGAATGGAATGTAAAATCCTGGACACCCCCCTTGGAAAATAGATTCAGTTGATGAGTGGAAACTTTTTGTTTAAATTAATTCTCTTTCCTAAGGTTAAACCCACCAAACAGACCACGGAGTGGAATATTCGTTCCATTTACAGGATTCCTTCAGGAATTTGTGAAACAACCAAACAAGTGACAGCTTTTGGATTCAGACAGATTCCATTCCTTCCAGAATTTCATTCCTTTGACAGATTCCATTCCTCCAGAAAATATTTCGTGAACCAAATAGCTCCTAAAAGATTGATTTATGATGATTTAATCCCCTATCTAAAACATTTGAATTAATTCCAAGAACTTTGGAAGTTTAAGGAAATGCAAGAAATAAGATTTAGAGAGTATTAATGGGTTTAGGAATTTAGTGTATCACCATAAATAGGGGGGACCATAACGTCGCCGTGGGACTACCAGTGGCAGCAGCAAGCAAGGAGAAGGGAGTGGGTGGCGACCTCTACCTGCTCCGATCCGCTTCGCATGACATAAAAAACATGAAGAAGGAAGTTACCGTGAGTGTGGACCGATGGCAGCCGCCTCCGATCTCCGGAAACAGCAAGAGGCAGCGGTGTTTTGCCGGTGTGACACCTCCGGCTGCAGCCCCCTGTCTATCTCCTCCAACCCGTCGCTCAGCACCAACAGCAGAAAGAGAATAGGAAAAAGGGAGGGTTTCTAAATCTAATAAATTGGGCTTAAGCCCTAATATGTTATGTTTTCTTTTAGATGGGTTAGGCCTTGCTGATCTTTCACTTAATTAAACGGGGCTTAGGTGTAGGGTTTAAGAAATTAGGTTGGGCTGGTGAGGGCTAAAATCCCACAACTATATTATTTCTGGTTGTAGGATTTGTTGGGTTGAAGACCAAAATTGTATTTTAAATTAATGTGGGTTTAAAGTTTAATTAATTATTTTGGGCGAATATTTATCTAGTTTTTTAATTCTTTAATTGGGCTCTAAATTAATTAGTGTTTTGGGTTACACATCTAATTAAGTTAACTAGGTTATAAATCTAATTATTATGGACTTGGCCCCTTTCAAATAAATCATTGTTGTAATATTGAGATAAAAATATAAATTTTATAATAAATTTTTAATTAATAAAAGATTAAATATTTAAGTTATAAATTCAAGCTAATCAATCAATTTAAACTATATTAGTTGAAGTAGGTTCGAGACCTATAATTATTGGCTAAATAATCTAAAACTTCAATTTTAATTAACTTTAATGATTTTGTCACATAACTAAATATTTATCGATTTATTCCCCAAACTTTGAATTTTTAGGCCAAACGAGGAGTAAGTTTTAGATGAAAAAAAATAGTGACGATAAAGTAATGTACTTATATCATCGGTCAGTAGTCGAGCGTGGTGGATTCTGATATTCCAGTTTTCTGAGTTTTCTTTAAACGAGCTTCGAAAAAACAATTCTGGTATCACTGTGAGTAACAGATTATTCTACAAGATTAGTTATATGTGTTTATGCATATTTGTAATATTCGGTTCATTTGTATCATCCTACCATGTTGTTATCAGTTACATGTCTATGATTCATTCTTGATATGTATACCCTACCTTTCTATTAGAAATATACGTTTATGTGTAAGCGTGAATTCTCTGTATGTATACTTATACTATAAGATGTGGATTTGGGCGTCGACGTGATAGGTGTCGAATCCACCAAAATTAATAATTTCTAAAATCTCTAACTCAAAATAAATTGTGATAGTGAGAAGTAGGGTCGATCCCACAGAGACTCAGACTTTAATGTTATTGCCGAAACTTGTTGAATGCAGATTATTGAAAAATGGTAAAAGGGGGTGTTGTAATGGTTTGAAATAATAAAAATACGTGATGAAATTACCAAAGAAAACAATCGTAAGGAGCTTCTAGCAATGGATGGTACTCGACTTCAATTCAAGATTATATATCATTGACTTATTTACCATGAATTCTTTTATGATTCCAGATTGATCATAGACAATAAATAACAAGCATCACTATCCTGTTTATTCAAAAAAATAGATTAACTTGCAAATCACATAATTAACCCCTGATCAGTTAACAAAATTCTAGTATCGAACATAAAAATTAAGCTACCAATCGCATTAACGTTCAAATAAACACCAATCCTGGTTAACAATCAGTAGCCTAATTGTATAACTATATTACGAAAGCTTTTAACACAAAATTGAACCGCCTAATAACAATCCAAAGTGTTAATTGTTACTTTTATCACAATCAAGAACAATTACGTATCCCTAATTTTTATTAACAACTCAAAATTGATGCAAACAATCAACTGGCCAAATTAAATTGAATGCATCAATGGTGAAGAAATTCAAACAAACTTTCGTAATTGGAACCAACAGGAAACATATCCAAGTCTCAATACAATCTTAAAATAAACCGACTACAAATCCATTACTAGAAAATCGAAATTAGCTACTCATACCTGAATGTGATTACAAAAATAAAATGATGAAATCTGGAAATAAAAATCGAAATCGAGTTGCACTCCAAAAAAAACCTCTCCGTCTTCTTCTTTTCTCCGTTTTCGTCTGCTGCGTCCCACCAAGAAAAAGACCAAGTAAAAGGGTTAAAAAAAAACCCTTTTTGTCACCACTATACAACGTCTCTTTCCCCCCTTTCTGTTTTCTTTTTTTTTTCATTCCTTTAAATGTTGTCACACAAAGAGATCTTTCTTAGTTCACTTGTACCGTACAACTCAGTGATGCGCAGACCAAATAACAAATGAATTGTACTTATGCATATTTGACTTGTTTTCTTTTCTTTCTTTCACCACTCTTGCCCTATCATTAGTAATGCAAAATATGATTAGTAGGACCAATTAATTGTAAAACAAGTATTAAAATGTAAAGGTTTTGATGAGAATATAACAACAAAATAGAACTTATCAAACACCCCCACACTTAATTCATTGTCCGTCTCGGCAATGACATAGGTTAGCATGTTGTGATGAGACAATCAGACGAAACATCAACACGTATAGCATTTAATGAACTCAAGATTTGGACAAAAAAACAATCATGGAGCATACCCAAACAAAAGACGCAGGCTAATCACGCGAACTCTCACGAAGGGTAAATTAGAACACACTCAATTCATCCCTTGGGGTCAAAGTGTATCACTCAAACCATCAACATTCTAGCATGTACTTACCATATGCTTGAAAAATCTTCCACTCTTTCAAACTTGATAAAATACATGCATATAAATCAAAAGGGCTTAAAGGGTGTAGTGTAAAATATGGCTTTGGGTAGGGTACGAATGTATTTCGGGAAAAAATGACTAGAGACCTTACACTAATGGGGAGCCCGATTATTCAACAGTGGACATTTCATTCTACAAAGGAATTTCATATCTATCCTTTGAAGCACCATTCTCTTTAGATGATAAGGAAATAAAGGTGCAACGCTTATAATTACCCTTATCATCATTTTTGTCGTCTTTATTTATTTCAATTTTGACATCATATTTGTTTTTTCTTCTTCTTTTTTTTTTCGGATTTCTTCTGCATGCTTTGTTTTCTATCTCAACATATAAGTTCAACATTCCAAGCACACAAACATATCGGGTTCACTCCATTGGTGATGAGTCGGGTGGTTCGTGTTTGGATTGGTTTGTGATGTTGGTGACAAAAAAAATGGTGCAGGCTCAAAATGGTGTGCAATAAGGACAATCATGATATAAATGGGTAGGCTAAAAGCTGATGGCTTAACCTAAAAACGAGAAATGATGGCCTTTATCATATTTATTAGCAAATATTATCATGTAATTTTAAGGAGAGACAAGTCAAATTCTAGAAGCACATGTTGTGACACCCTTGCCACAACAACCACCAATTACAAAACACCCAGGATTAATCATCACACATAATTACAATAATGATCTGATAACCTAATTTAAGTGCGGAAGCATTAAAAACATAATAAAGTAGTGCAACAGTGTTAAACACCCTACGGTGCTAAAAGGTACCAAGTCTAAGTCTACACACCCATACAATTATTACAATCATCCAGAATATATTACAACATTGTCTCATAACATAAATTACCGATAAAATAGTGTCGAGTCTCCCAAATCTTCCAAACAACCTAACTAGAAGGTCCAGCTGTAGACTTTCCCTTTCCTGTAAAATAAAGTCAACGGAGGGGTAAGCGAATGCTTAGTGAATACACAGATTTACACATTTTATAAATCCTTATGATGCCCACAAGAGTAGCACCGACGACACACGTCGTGCACTCTCCACGTACACAAAGTACGACCACACAAGAGCCGTCGCTCTATGAGCCCAAAGCTCGGCCTTTAAAACATACTACTGAGACAGACATAACATCGGGGATGACATACTGCCTACCGGACCTGGAGGGATCAGCTCCAGCGTCATATAGAGCAGTAACATCAGAGTAACAGATGCGACCCACCGGTCCATCGTTAGATGCACAACAAACGAATGGACATGCATCAAATAAGAATGTGCATCTAAATCTACGCAATTTAGTAGAATTCCAAACGAAAAATGAAGCAACATGTCTCAGCAAGCAAAAGCAATCATAAAGCAGATATAAACATGTGAAATCATATGTACTCACAGTGGGTGCGTAATTAAATGTTAACCAATTTTATTTCTCCTCGGGCTTTCAACCGGATCCACCAAGTACACCACTGTGGGTTAAGCAACACCACAAGGGACCTGTTATATTAATTACAATAATATCATGAGTCAAAAACCGTTTATATTCATAAGACCATGTTTCGTAAGTTTTGCACTATTTTCCCCCATTTTGGTCTATTGTCCAAATTCATAATACAATTAAGTTGAACCCATTTCAAGTTTACATCTTGTCCTTTGTATAACTCATGTCATTTTATGTGTTGTTTATGAGTTTCATTCAAAATACTCGAGTTTAGAGAGTAGGATTCTCAATTTTAGGCATCAAATTCGAATTTCGGGGGTTAAATTCGAATTTCCTTCAAATTTAATGACTAAACTCGAAATCCTAATGATAGATTCGAACCATATTCGAATCTAGGCCCTTAGATTCGAATCTATGGTGTCAAACTCGAATTCCTGCTCGAATTTAGTACAAAAATCGAGTTTGTTCTTGCATTTCGACTGTGTTCTTGGTATTTTCGAGTTTGTTCATCTTTACAACTTAAATCCTTCATTTCAAAGCTTAAAATCATGAATATATCAAGTATTATACCTAGGTTTGATTCTATTACACATATACTATCTCATTCTTGCAAGATTTCAAGCAAAATCGGCTTTAAATCGCATAAAAATGACAGATTCGAACTTATGTTCTTCTAAACCGAAACACAAAATCTTAAAAGAGTCGATTCTTACCTTAATCCGTACGAAATCAAAAATCCAACCGTAGATTGTTGTTGTACTCCTCGAGATCTTTCCGATGACGTATAAATCTCGATAATCGGCCGGTCGGTTTGCGAGATATCTTAGAGAGAAGTAGAGAGTGTTTTTCTAGAGAGAGAGTGTAGAGAGAGAGAGCATTTGGAGGATGAAAAGGTATTTGGCCTTTTTATTCCCATCTTTCCCATTTTGCACATTTCACCCCTCAACTTAACCGGTTCCATAAAATACTGATTTATTCTTAAATTTATCATTACTAACTTTTATAATTCATAATAATCATTTCAAAGTTCTTAAACTTTTTAATTTTCTTAAAACAACAACTAAGTTTTAACTATCCCCAAATACATAATCTTTGCTCATAATTCAACTTATTTATAAATTACCTGTCTAAATATTTCTTAAATCACCGTAATTGAATTCGAGGATGTTACAACATGGGCTCCACCACGCTCAAACTTCGTCCTCGAAGTTTATTTGGATTCGAATACATACTTATACTTTTTCAACGTATCGACTTTTGTCTCCCAAGTATGGTCTACTCCTTTGTGATGCTTCCAACGTATCAATACTATTTTAATCTCTTTGTTCCTTATTCTTCATTACCACAATATTCATAATATATTCCGACTTTTTTAAAATATACTAACCCTTCATGATTTCTAATTCAGTATAATCAGCCTAATCTTCGTTACCAGTTGTGAAGATTACATAAAACTTTTCCAAGAAAGCACTAAGTGCTATTTCGACATTTCCTTAAATAATTCCAAATGAGATAACAGATTCCTAACTTTTCTGTTATTCCAAATGAACCAACTCAACTCAGTGCTAATTTTATCCCTTTTTCAAAACAAGTAGTACACCACATCGGTGATACTAACAAATATACTACATCGTTTCCCTCAAAACTGATTGGTTTAGGTGTCTCATCATTATAACTCTTCTTTCATATCACAGACTCAGCAATCAGAGTCCTTTCAATTTCATTCCAACACGTAGGCGTTCTACATTTCTTCACGTACAAAACTGTAAACAGTGTTTTCTTGATTTTTAACATGATAACTAGTGTTATACGAAAATTCTATCAAAACAATTGATCTTTTCTGTTGGTACTTAAATCCAGAATGTATGATCTCATTATATATTCCAATGTGAAAATAGTCCATTCATTTTGACCATCTGTCAGGGTTAGTAAGCTATACTCATAGCTATATGTGTTCCTAATCCCACTTGTAAAGCAAACCAATAGTTGAAAATGAAACGACTCTTCTAATCAAACATAATCGATTCTAGAGTACCATAAAAATAATAACCTTACTCACGCAAATCTGTGCAAGTTTTTCCAGTAATAACTTTCTCAAGTTACTATATACATACCAATTTAAATCAGCATGTCTACAATTTATTAATCGTAGAAAATTTCTTAAATCTGTAATACCGCGAAAACAGCTTCCAAATTCTCAATCCCTCCACTTTTAGCGGAATCCTCCGAGATCTCAACTCCAGAAATCACATACTACAAAATATAACCTGTTGTTATCAAAACTCACGATTTGACATAATCAGCTTTAGACTTACATCAAAATATCATCGATAATTACAATTACCGATTCCTCCAACATTGATATACAAATCCATATTCATAATGTCCATAACTAATTACTCGTAGTGCTCATAATTATCCCTGAAAGCCATTTTCAGTACATTCCTTCTTCGGACCTCAACTAATCATATCCCATTCGTAGATCAATCTTAGAAAAATAATTAGCTTTCATGCAGCTAATCGAAATAATCATCAATTCCCGGCAGCGGATACTTATAGTCTATTTGTTCAAATCATGTGGAATCTATGCACATTCTCATTGTGACATCTTTTGATTCATAAACACTATCGGGCTCCACATGGCAGAGAACTCAATCTACAAAGCCCCTATCTGACAACTTCTGAAGTTGCTTCATCATATCTTACCTTTCAGTAGATGCATACTGATACTACCAACAAGCTATTGGAGAAACTCCAGGGATCAAGTCAACACAAAATTTCACTTGTCTTTCAAGTGGCACATCAGACAAGTCTTCCAGAAACACATATTGAAACATTTGGTACAACAGGCGCATCAGCCACAGTTTTCTCTTCAGTCTTGGTATCAATAGCCTATACCAAACAAAACTCACAACCCTAAGCAATCAGCTTTTGGGACCTAACAATCATCATTAGACATTGATCCCCACTTCTCCAATACTCATATATACAATTCTCTCGCCTCCTTTCGGCGTAGTTATCTTTATTATTCCTTCATTGCAAACTACATGCGTCTTGTCACATATATTTAATAAGTTCTTTCTAATTATCGTATCAAATCACCGATCTCTATTGAAATCAAGTCAGGATTGAGTACTACCTCCTCAATCACTAAAGTACAATCATGATACACATGATCTACGCTAACTAATGTGTTACTTAGCAATTTCAACATCAATCACAATAGACAACTTAGATCAAGGTATTTACACTTGTTGAGCAAAAGCAGTAGATACAAATAATTGATCGACACCCAAAATCAAACAGAACTCATGATCACCTCCGAATCATCCTTAGATTCCGAATCGTAGTACTAGACTTTTCTTTGCTGTATAAGCAATTTCCCTAGTGTCCAAAGTCTCTTTAAACTTTTTATTGTTTAATCAAATTTCCATTTCATTAAATATTATATCCCTCTTCCGATCAATTATAATTCACATATATTTCTTAATTTATACTTCGCATTGCATATTCCAAATCCCTTTCAATATTAACACAAGTCACGTATTCTCATACCTTTGTTCGCTTTCTCAGAAATGCTTGAATTACTTTCCTTTCTGTTATAAAATTTACATATTTCAAATATTGAAATAGCCTCTTTGACTCCAACTACATCAAATTCTCATGAACAGTTCGTGTCATGTGTTCTCAGCCACAACCTTTGTAAGCTTAAATTATTCAATACAATGTACCTTACCGTTTTCTTTTAAAACAAGTTGATGCTATTTTGTTTTATGATAAACACTACAAGTTGTGATCCATCCTTCAAACATATCACATATGATACTAATATGATTAGTTCCAATTCTTTAACCCATCATGGTCAAACTTAGACTTTATTACAACTTCTCAACTCATTCATAAATTTCTAAGAAATCTATAACATCTCTTCCAATTCAAAGCTTCCAAATCCATCTTGGCTATTCATCTACTGCCTATTTACATACTCGAATATTCTCGTTCACAAACATGATTATACTTATATTAATAATAAAACTTTATATTACTTGATTTCATGTTAACTTCAGCATCATAGAACTTCGATGAAATATTACATATGGAATCTTTAAAGTACACTTCTAACTCTATGGATTAACGTCCAAAAGTTATAACCACAATCTTAGAGATATCATCTCTTTGTTGAACTTTTCATTCATAGTTTCATCATGTAATATCATTACATGCTAATTCTTTGGTCGAAATTTGCAATTTCTGCTAAAATGGCCCACTTTTCCACAATTATAACAAGCATCGGCCTTCATTGGACATTTGTTAGCCTTATGTCCAAATTGATTACAATGGCAACATCTCTTACTTCTATCACGTTTATTTGTTCTTGACCTCAAGTATAGTCCATTTAGTTCATCTTCTCCAGACTTTACAATCTTTCCAATAGCTCTTTCTTCATGATCAACAGGTGGTACGATATCAGGCTCACCATATTGCCTACTAAACAACAACTTGAATTGTTCCCAACTAAAGGAAGCAATCAACTTGGATCCCAATTCTTTTTCCCAACGGTCCCACCATTCCTTAGCTTGTCCAATCAATTGATCCTTAGCTAAAAATACCTTATACTCACCCTTACAATTCATCTCCCTAAAGATTTGTTCCATAATTGTAATCCACATTTCTGCTTCCTCAATTCTCAGAGATCCAGAGAATGTGGGTGGTTGCCAGTCCTTGAATGATCTAATTCCATAATTCATGTAATTCTCATAAATCCTAGTTTCATAATCAATCTTTTCCTTGCCCTTGCCTTTGCGTTTCGCTTCATTCCTAAGGTTTATGTCTACCACAACATAATCCCTTTCATATTCCCTCTTTTCTTTTCTCTTGTCTTCTTTTCTTTTGGCTTTGGCCTCATCTCGCGCCCGAAACTGATCTTGAATCATTCGATTCTGCTCAGCCATCATGGCTAGCATCATCTCTCTTGTTTCTTCAGGTGTCATTCCTCCTCCAGACATGTTCTGTAATAATAACACATAACTTGTTTAGTAACATGTCATCAGTTTAAAGACACCACTCATTTGTCCCGTATGATAGTCAATCACTTATAATTACTAGATCATAACCTATCTTAGTTCAGATCATTACTTAAACCACTACATATCATTACCTAATGTTTGAGATCAAGACCTCACGGACACTTGAATCTCAAACTACTGCTCTGATACCATCTCGTGTGACACCCTTGCCACAACAACCACCAATTACAAAACACCCAGGATTAATCATCACACATAATTACAATAATGATCTGATAACCTAATTTAAGTGCGGAAGCATTAAAAACATAATAAAGTAGTGCAGCAGTGTTAAACACCCTACGGTGCTAAAAGGTACCAAGTCTAAGTCTACACACCCATACAATTATTACAATCATCCAGAATATATTACAACATTGTCTCATAACATAAATTACCGATAAAATAGTGTCGAGTCTCCCAAATCTTCCAAACAACCTAACTAGAAGGTCCAGCTGTAGACTTTCCCTTTCCTGTAAAATAAAGTCAACGGAGGGGTAAGCGAATGCTTAGTGAATACACAGATTTACACATTTTATAAATCCTTATGATGCCCACAAGAGTAGCACCGACGACAAACGTCGTGCACTCTCCACGTACACAAAGTACGACCACACATGAGCCGTCGCTCTTACGAGCCCAAAGCTCGGCCTTTAAAACATACTACTGAGACAGACATAACATCGGGGATGACATACTGTCTACCGGACCTGGAGGGATCAGCTCCAGCATCATATAGAGCAGTAACATCAGAGTAACAGATGCGACCCACCGGTCCATCGTTAGATGCACAACAAACGAACGGACATGCATCAAATAAGAATGTGCATCTAAATCTACGCAAGTTAGTAGAATTCCAAACGAAAAATGAAGCAACATGTCTCAGCAAGCAAAAGCAATCATAAAGCAGATATAAACATGTGAAATCATATGTACTCACAGTGGGTGCGTAATTAAATGTTAACCAATTTTATTTCTCCTCGGGCTTTCAACCGGATCCACCAAGTACACCACTATGGGTTAAACAACACCGCAAGCGACCTGTTATATTAATTACAATAGTATCACGAGTCAAAAACCGTTTATATTCATAAGACCATGTTTCGTAAGTTTTGCACTATTTTCCCCCATTTTGGTCTATTGTCCAAATTCATAATACAATTAAGTTGAACCCATTTCAAGTTTACATCTTGTCCTTTGTATAACTCATGTCATTTTATGTGTTGTTTATGAGTTTCATTCAAAATACTCGAGTTTAGAGAGTAGGATTCTCAATTTTAGGCATCAAATTCGAATTTCGGGGGTTAAATTCGAATTTCCTTCAAATTTAATGACTAAACTCGAAATCCTAATGATAGATTCGAACCATATTCGAATCTAGGCCCTTAGATTCGAATCTATGGTGTCAAACTCGAATTCCTGCTCGAATTTAGTACAAAAATCGAGTTTGTTCTTGCATTTCGACTGTGTTCTTGGTATTTTCGAGTTTGTTCATCTTTACAACTTAAATCCTTCATTTCAAAGCTTAAAATCATGAATATATCAAGTATTATACCTAGGTTTGATTCTATTACACATATACTATCTCATTCTTGCAAGATTTCAAGCAAAATCGGCTTTAAATCGCATAAAAATGACAGATTCGAACTTATGTTCTTCAAAACCGAAACACAAAATCTTAAAAGAGTCGATTCTTACCTTAATCCGTACGAAATCAAAAATCCAACCGTAGATTGTTGTTGTACTCCTCGAGATCTTTCCGATGACGTATAAATCTCGATAATCGGCCGGTCGGTTTGCGAGATATCTTAGAGAGAAGTAGAGAGTGTTTTTCTAGAGAGAGAGTGTAGAGAGAGAGAGCATTTGGAGAATGAAAAGGTATTTGGCCTTTTTATTCCCATCTTTCCCATTTTGCACATTTCACCCCTCAACTTAACCGGTTCCATAAAATACTGATTTATTCTTAAATTTATCATTACTAACTTTTATAATTCATAATAATCATTTCAAAGTTCTTAAACTTTTTAATTTTCTTAAAACAACAACTAAGTTTTAACTATCCCCAAATACATAATCTTTGCTCATAATTCAACTTATTTATAAATTACCTGTCTAAATATTTCTTAAATCACCGTAATTGAATTCGAGGATGTTACACATGTCTAGTTGTGACATAACCACACAAGAAAAGAATGTGAGACTAACATTGAGTGTTTAGTCTATAAGGCTCAAAATCTCACAGTGTTATAGCTAGTTCAAGTGATTAACAATGGTCTAACTTTGATCGATATACTATTACTAATCGACTCTAAGTGCTATCAATTAAACTCAATCATGATATACATGAATCCGAACTCATCATCATCAACAGTTTAAGCTCATAAAAACAAGCTAACATATTTCCAAGGTGGACAATGATCTACATTTAAGCCCAAAAATTGCAAAAATTATTTACCCCTGAAATGCATAGAATGCATTTGTAGATCCAATTCATACAAATTACCACACCCCCGCACTTAATTCATACATTGTCCTCAATGTAGTCAAAATATAAAGGACACTCTAAGCAGTAAAGAGAAAGATGGAACAAAATACTCCCCTGATTTGACAAGTGGCCTAACGATGTAAGAATCTTGTAAATGTGGGCGTATCCCTTTCGAGCTTCCAAAATCTGACGAACCAGTGAAAATATAGCTCGTTAGGAGTGAGATCGAAGAATCTAGCAGAACAAGCTTGCTAACAAAACAAAAAAAATTAGGAAAATAAAAAAATGCAGGAAATGAAAATCCATGGGTTGCCTCCCATGCAACGTCGTTCTTTTATGTCTTTTGGCTAGACAATGCTCGTATCAATTTATGTAGCTTGGCATGCCAAAGTCTACTAACTCTAATTCCCACTCTCAAAAGCTTTCGTAAAAGGGCTTTAACTAGTGACCATTCACCTTAAACACCTGCCCGGTAGATAAGCTTTGGATTTCTACTGCACCGTAATCAAACACATTAGTCACAACAAAAGGTCCTAACCATCTGGACCTTAGCTTACCAGGAAATAGTTTCAAACCAGAATGGTAAAGAAGAACCTTGTGACCTTTGGTAAAGTTCTTATGTGAGATCCGACTGTCGTGGAAAGTCTTTGTTTTTTCATTGTAGAACCTGGCATTCTCTTAAGCATCATTCTTGATTTCTTCTAACTCTTGGATCTGCAACTTCCTATGTCGTCCCGCATCATCCAAATCCATATTGCATTCTTTCACAGCCCAAAATGCCTTGTGTTCTAACTCAACTAGCAGGTGACAAGGTTTAACAAAAACTAAACGAAAAGGAGACATTCCTATGGGCGTTTTGAATGATGTCCGATAGGCCCAAAGTGTGTTGTTTACTCTCAAACAGTCCTTCTAGTTAGGATTCACCATTTTTTCCAGGATATCTTTTATCTCACGGTTGGACACTTCAGCTTGACCACTGGATTGTGGATGATAAGCTGTGGATATCCGATGGATAACTCCATACTTTTTCATCAAAGCCTCCATAACCTTGTTGAAAAAGTCAGTTCCTCTATCTCTTATGATCGCTCTTGGCGTCCCAAACCTGGAAAAAATACTAGATTTCAGAAAATCTATAACTGTACGTGCATCATCAACTCTGGTAGCTTTAGCTTCAACCCATTTCGACACATAGTCGACAGCAAGAAGAATATACAAATGACCACATGAGGCCGGAAACGGTCCCTGTCATTTGGCAGCATGGACAACTTTTACAAAAGTTGTAAGCATCACGCATCAAAGTTGGCCAGAACAATCCAAACTCAAGCACTTTTCTAAATGTCCTTTTGTGATCAAAGTGACCCCCACAAGCGTATGAGTGAAAAAATTGCAAAACAGATTGGTACTCTTGTTGGGTACACTTCGCCTTATGACTTGGTCACGACAATGTTTCCACAAATAAGGCTCGTCCCGAATATATAAATGGGATTCCCTTAATTTTATCTTTCTCGTGTCTAGATAACTCACCTGGAAAGGTCTTGGTCACTAAAAAGTTAACAATATCAGCATACCAGGGATGTTCTTGTGCAAGAGAAAAAAGATGCTTAGCGGGAAAATCATCTGCATGTGGGGCTGGCTCTCCGTCTAAAACAAGTCGACTTAGGTGATCAGCTACAAGATTTTCTGCTCCACTTTTGTCTCTGATTTCCAAGTTAAATTCCTGGAGCAGTAGCATCCACCTAATGAGTTATGGCTTCATCAGATACTTTAACGCTGCATGATCAGAATACATTATCACTATAGTACCAAGCAAATATGATATGAACTTTTCTAAAGCGAATACAACTGCTAACAACTCCTTTTCAGTAGTTGAGTAGTTGCATTGAGCACTATCGAGTGACCGAGAAGCATAGTAAATAACATGAGAGTTCTTACCATCTTTTTGCCCTAATATCGCACCAATGGCATGATTACTAGCATCACACATTATTTCAAAAGGCAATTGCCAATTAGGTGGTTGAATGATTGGAGTAGAAGTTAGCATATATATTAACAAGTCAAAAGAACTCTTACATACCTCACTGAAGTCAAAGTCTACCTCTTTTTGTAGTAGCTCACATAAAGGACAAGTGATCTTAGTGAAGTCCTTTATAAATCGACGGTAGAAGCCCGCATGTCCAAGGAAAGAACGTACTTCTCTAACACTCGAGGGGTAAGGTAAACTTTTTATAACATCAACTTTTGATTTATCAACCTCAATCCCCTTTTCAGAAACAACATGGGCTAACGCAATGCCTTGGTTAACCATAAAATGACACTTCTCAAAGTTCAAGACCAGATTGGTTTGAATACACCTCTTAAAAATTTTAGTAAGATTTACTAGACATGAATTAAAAGAGTCACCATGAACAGTAAAATCGTCCATAAAAACCTCTATGATGCTCTCTACATAGTCTGAAAAGATGCTTACCATACATCTTTGAAAGGTTGCAGGTGCATTGCAAAGACCAAAAGGCATCCTTCGATAGGCAAAGCTGCCGAACGAGCAAGTGAATGTGGTCTTTTCTTTATCTTTAGGTGCAACTGGAATCTGATGAAAACCTGAATAACCATCCAAAAAACAATAGTGAGTACGGCCAACTAGATGTTCAAGCATTTGATCTATAAATGGAAGGGGAAAGTGATCTTTCCTAGTTGATGCATTTAATTTACGATAATCTATACATACCTGCCACCCGTTTTGAATACGAGTGTGCACCAACTCACCTTCGACATTTTGAACCACAATAATCCCAGATGTCTTAGGAACTACCTGAATGGGGCTTACCCATTTGCTATCAGAGATTGGATAGATTATACCGGCATCCAATAGCTTAAGAATCTCCTTTTTTACCACGTCCATTTTCGGTGGATTTAATCGTCTTTGTGCCTCACGAAATGGTTTGAACTCCTCTTCTAGTAAGATCTTGTGTTTGCACAAAGTTGGGCTCCGTCCTTTGATGTCGGCTATTGTCCACCCGATAGCCTCTTTATGATCTTTTAAGACTATTATCAAGTCATCTTCCTCTTTGAGTGAAAGTGCAGCAGAGATGATAACCGGGAGTGTGTCTCCGGAACCCAAAAATGCATACTTTAAATGGTCCGGCAGTGGCTTTAACTCAAGTTCTGGAGGCTGCACAATAGAAGGTGAAAGTTTTGTGTAAGTGGTAGGAAATTCTAGCTTGGAAACTTCATACCTTGGCTTTTTTTCATGCTCCATCCATGAAACCATCTCGGAAAATTTTGCACTTAAATCATAAGCTTTGGCAAGCTTCTTGAGGCTTGCAACATTTAAATCCCTGCTCCGAATCACTTCTAACACATCTTGGTTAGAGGAATCAAACATATCATGAGAAAGAGGTTCAACCACATCAACGAAGCATAGAGAAGACATATCACTTGGGTATCTCATGGCATCATATATATTAAACTTTATGATCTCGCCATCAAATTCCATGGTTAGATTACCATCATGAACATCTATCTTTGTCTTAGAGGTTTTTACGAATGGTCTTCCTAGCAATATCGTTCCTGACTTGGAGGTATTGTTCTCCTCCATATCAGTAACATAAAAATCTGCAGGAAAAACCAATTCATTCACCTGAACTAATACATCCTCTAAGACACCCTTTGGATAAATATTTGACTTATCTGCTAGTTGAATAACTACACCAGTTGGTTTTAGAGGGCAATAATTTAACAAAAATAAAGTGAAGAAGGCATTACATTAATCTATGCCCCTAAATCCAACCTAACATTATTGACCGAGACATTGCCCACTTTACAAGGTATAGTCAACATGCCCGGGTCCGAACACTTAGGTGGTAGTTTCTTTTGTAAAATAGCAGATACATTTCGACTCATATTTATCTTTTCATCCCCTTTTAGCTTCCTTTTATAAGTGCACAATTTCTTTAAAAACTTTGCATATCTAGGCACTTGCTTTATTGCATTTACCTGCACCTTTCGAAAAGTATCAAGAATCTGTTTCTCCTCATGCTCTTTCTTGGAACATTCAAAACGTCCAGGAAATGGTGGATTTGGAATATGACATCAGGTGCTTTCTGAACTTTATCCTCTTTCAGATTAAGTTCTGTTTCTTCCTCCTCATCTCAAACCCTTTTCTTCTTGCTCACTCCTTCCTTTAACTCTTTCCCACTTCGCAAAGTAACTGCACTAACATTCTCCTTTGGGTTGGTCTCAGTTTGTGAAGGGAGCTTTCTTTTGTTCACAAGGCGTCCAACTTGATTCTCCAAATTCTGAATACTGGTGCGAGTTTCCTGTTTGAATTCAAGAAGACTATTAGCTAATGATTTAACAATATCTTCAAGGCTCGTACCTAAATAGCTAGAAGCTTGAGCGGGGGGAGGTTGTGGTTGTTGAAACTGAGGCCTTGGTTGGAATTGTTGATGCTAAAATGGAAGTTTCAACTGAAATTGAGCTTGATTTGGTCTCTGAGCATAACTGAAGTTCGGATGATCACGCCAACCTGGATTGTATGTGTTTGAGTATGGATCATAGCCTCGACTTGAAGAACCATGGTAATTGGCCACGGCACTCACTTCTTCTGGTGATTCTTGAACTTGAAGGGTAGGACACATATCGATGGGATGGCTGACCATTGCACATATACCACATGTCATTACTTGTTGTGCTCCTTGGTTTAGTTGCGAGTTTGTTACTGCCATCTGCTTAACAAGGTTAGCCAAATCAGAATATTTAGTTTCTAGGGGCGTGACTTATACCTCATTAACACCTCTACTCATGTCGTTTCGCGTGCTAAATTGTTGAGAATTTTCAACCATGACAGATATCAAGTTTCATGCTTCAGTTGGTGTCTTGTACACAATTGCCCCAGAACTAGATGCATCTAGCATCTTTCTCTCCATTGGAAGCAAACCTTCATAAAAATATTGGATTAATAGTTGATCAGATATACCATGTTGTGGACAACTTACACATAATCGTTTGAAAGGCTCCCAATATTCGTATAAAGATTTTGAATTCTGTTGCTTGATCCCTGAAATATCTCTCCTATGCCCAAAGGCTTTAGATGCTGGAAATAACTTGTCCAAGAATGCACGAGCCATCACTGCTCATGTGGTGATGCTTCCCGGTGGAAGGTAGAACAACCAACCCTTAGCACGGTCGTTTAAGGAGAAGGGGAATGCCCTTAATTTGAGATTGTCCTCAATGGTACCATTAGGATTCATGCTTGAGCAAACTATGTGGAATTCCTTGAGGTGCTTGACCCAGATCTTCATTATCTAGACCATGAAAACGATGCAACAAATGAATTAGTCCAGATTTTAAATCAGTACCTACCTCTTCGTTGGGATAAGTGATACATAATGGTTGTTGTGTGACATCGGGTGCTGCCTATTGTCTTAAAGTGCGCTCGTTTGCCATCTGAAATGGCTCGTTCTCGTCTGTGTGAACTGATTCTTCTTCAAATGACTCTCTTTGGTCGTCAGAATCACTTGAAAGCTCGATGTCTTGCCAGATATTGACAACAGGTGACGAAGTCGACTCGCCTTGCCTCTTCCGAAGCTTAGCTTGTTTCCTTAGCTTTCTAGCAGTTCTTCCAATTTCTGGATTTATTGGTAATGGTAAACCTGCACGTAAATCTCTTCGCATAAAACAGTTAATTTTGCCGAGTCCCCGGCAACGGCGCCAAAATTTTGATAGGTGTCGAATCCACCAAAATTAATAATTCCTAAAATCTCTAACTCAAAATAAATTGTGATAGTGATAAGTAGGGTCGATCCCACAGAGACTCAGACTTTAATGTTATTGCCGAAACTTGTTGAATGCAGATTATTGAAAAATGGTATAAGGGGGTGTTAAAAAGGTTTGAAATAATAAAAATACGTGATGAAATTACCAAAGAAAAGAATCGTAAGGAGCTTCTAGCAATGGATGGTACTCGACTTCAATTCAAGATTATATATCATAGACTTATTTACCAAGAATTCTTTTATGATTCCAGATTGATCATAGACAATAAATAACAAGCATCACTATCCTGTTTATTCAAAAAATAGACTAACTTGCAAATCACATAATTAACCACTGATCAGTTAACAAAATTCTAGTATCGAACATAAAAATTAAGCTACCAATCGCATTAACATTCAAATAAACACCAATCCTGGTTAACAATCAGTAACCTAATTGTATAACTATATTACTAAAGCTTTTAACACAAAATTGAACCACCTAATAACAATCCAAAGTGTTAATTGTTACTTTTATCACAATCAAGAACAATTACGTATCCCTAATTTTGATTAACAACTCAAAATTGATGCAAACAATCAACTGGCCAAATTAAATTGAATGCATCAATGGTGAAGAAATTCAAACAAACTTTCGTAATTGGAACCAACAGGAAACATATCCAAAGTCTCAATACAATCTTGAAATAAACCGACTACAAATCCATTACTAGAAAATCGAAATTAGCTACTCATACCTGAATGCGATTACAAAAATAAAATGATGAAATCTGGAAATAAAAATCGAAATCGAGTTGCACTCCAAAAAAAACTTCTCCGTCTTCTTCTTTTCTCCCTTTTCGTCTGCTGCGTCCCACCAAGAAAAAGACCAAGTAAAAGGGTTTAAAAAAACCCTTTTTGTCACCACTGTACAACGTCTCTTTCCCCCCTTTCTGTTTTTTTTTTTTTCATTCCTTTAAATGTTGTCACACAAAGAGATCTTGCTTAGTTCACTTGTACCGTATTACTCAGTGATGCGCAGACCAAATAACAAATGAATTGTACTTATGCATATTTGACTTGTTTTCTTTTCTTTCTTTCACCACTCTTGCCCTATCATTAGTAATGAAAAATATGATTAGTAGGACCAATTAATTGTAAAACAAGTATTAAAATGTAAAGGTTTTGATGAGAATATAACAACAAAATAGAACTTATCAAACACCCCCACACTTAATTCATTGTCCGTCTCGGCAATGACATAGGTTAGCATGTTGTGATGAGACAATCAGACGAAACATCAACACGTATAGCATTTAATGAACTCAAGATTTGCGACAAAAAAACAATCAAGGAGCATACCCAAACAAAAAGACGCAAGCTAATCACGCGAACTCTCACGAAGGGTAAATTAGAACACACAATTCATTACTAAAGAAAACAATCGTAAGGAGCTTCTAGCAATGGATGGTACTCGACTTCAATTCAAGATTATATATAATAGACTTATTTAAAATGAATTCTTTTATGATTCCAGATTGATCATAGACAATAACAAGCATCACTATCCTATTTATTCAAAATAATAGATTAACTTGCAAAGCACATAATTAACCCCTGATCAGTTAACAAATTCTAGTATTGATAAAAATTAAGTTACCAATCGCATTAAGGTTCAAATAAACACCAATTGTGGTTAACGATTAGTAGCCTAATTGTATAACCATATTACGAAAGCTTTTAACACAAAATTGAACCGGCTAATAATAATCCAAAGTGTTATTGTTACTTTTATCACAATCAAGAACAATTATGTATCCCTACTTTTGATTAACAACTCAAAACTGAGGCAAACAATCATCAGGCCAAATTAAATTGAATGCATTAATGGTGAATAAATTCAAACAAACTTTCGTAACTGGAACCAACAAGAAACATATCCAAACTCTCAATACAATCTTGAAATAAACCGACTACAAATCCATTACTAGAAAATCGAAATTAGCTACTCATACTTGAATGCGATTACAAAAATAAAATGAAGAACTCTGGAAATAAAAATCAAAATACAGTTGCGCTCCAAAAAAAAATTGCTTCGTCTTCTTCTTTTCTCCCTTTTAGTCTGCTGTGTCCCACCAAGAAAAAGACCAAATAAAAGGGTTAGAAAAAACCCTTTTTGTCACCACTGTACCACGTCTCTTTTCCCCCTTTTTGTTTTTTTTTTCAGTCCTTTTAATGGTGCGTTTGGTACAGAGAATGGAATTGTAGAGAAATGACAACAGAGAATGGAAATGAAGAGAAATGGAATTGGTCTGGAGAAAGAGAATTGATTCCTCTATTTCGTAGAACAGAGAATTCAGCAGAGATTTGTAACAGAGCATCATGTCTCTTGTTTGGTACAAACAAAGAGTTCAGTAGAGAATTCTATGAACTTTATTATTTGCAATCATAATTTTTTTCACAACAATTGCTTATTCAAATCAAAAAAATAATAATTATTATATATTTACATCAAACAAGCTTTTACATAACAAGTGTGATTTACAAACGAGATTTACATAACAAGTGTCATCGCACCTACAATCTCATAAACAAGCTTAGATACATCAAACAAATTCATAAAAAGCTTGAAGATGCTCGTTAAACACTCGATGTCAAAGAAAACGGAACAACGCTTTATGTGAAGCAAACTGGTTTTCCTTTTTCACATTTTGTTTCGTTCTCTTTTATGTCGTGCTCTTTGACTCCCATAGCATCGAGAAAGTACACGAACAAGAATGCCTTCGAATTCCCGATTGGTTCGACAAAACTACAGGACCTCCGAAAGAACATGCAAGAAGCCATTCCAGGATCAAAATTTTCACTCACCCTGTGCATCATAACATATCTTATCTTCAGTTACATGATCAATGTTCATTCCACAAATGTAAAAAAGAAGACTTTTGAAAGGTCCAGAACCCACAGAAATAAGCCTTCATAATTTCAGGATTGGTTAAGAATGAACAAAGACCAAAGAGTACATTACTTACCACTCCAATCACTTGCAGATTCCACTTTATAATTGCAGCAAATATGTGCACATAAAATGCAAAGGTGTTCCTTTGAGTTAACTAGTAGCACATATCTACATCACAACAAATGTGTGCACATAAAATGCAAAGGTGTTCCTTCATAATTGCAGCAAATATTGCACAGGTTTGAACCCAGGGTGATCTTGATACCAAGTGTTAAGGCACTTGGATGAATTGTAAGCTTGGTACCCCATATGTCCACTAATAAATCCACAGTCATGGACAAAGAATCATCCCATTTTCATGAAAATATCTTTAAAGAAACAATAGACTATATATACATATGCATACACACACACAAAGCTAAGATCCATAAAACCATTGCAACAATTGAACCTGAAAATGTTATAAAAAATATCAATAATATGTTGAGAAACAACCTCCAAACAAAGTAGATAGCATGACCAAGTGACATATAACCTGCTAAGTTCACTATTCCTACAGTCATGTTTAAACTACTAGTTCATATATATAAACAACAATCTGAGATTTCATCACAAATTAAAATAAATAACAATATGAGATTTAACAAGAATCAATAATATATATAACAAGAACCAAGAATATATATATTTAACAAGAACCAAGAATATATAAACAAGCTTACACAACATGTATGTAATCTGAGATTTATAACAAGTTTATATATTAAATCTGAGATTCATAAAACAAATTCAAGATTATAACAACAAATTCATAAAACAAATTTGATATTTATAACAACAACTTTATAAAACACATACGTAATCAAACAATTTCATAAGAAATACTACCTCATGTATGTAATCTGAGATAGTTATGTTTGAACAATACTTTTTGAAGGCCACAACATAAATCTGAAATTAAAAAAAATCAAGCAATCAATTTTTGAACATATATCTGAAACTACAACATAATCTGAGACCTTTCAAATCTAGGGTTTAAACCCAAAAGCCAGATCTGGAAATATGGTTTTAATCATAATCAGAATCTAAAAATCAAACAGAGAGAGAAACCTTTGATCGATGAGAAGGAGGAAGAGTGGAAGAAGCTGCTGTGAACGAGAGAAAAGGGCGCCATCGATCTGAATATTGAAGAGTGGAAGAAGCCGCTGTGAACGAGAGGGAATGTCGAGAGGGAACGCAGATCTGTGAAGGAGACTCTTGCCGTCACCGTCGCCTGAAAATGTAGGAGAAAGGGTCTCCCGTCGATTTTCTAGAGGAGGCAGAGTGGAAAATGGTAGGAAAGTATTTGGTAAAGTGCAAATGAAAGAGAAAACCAGGGTTTTGGGGGGGGGGGGAGGCGGTGTCTCAGGCTCTCAGCTCCAACTCTCCGTGTTTTTTAGAGAGATTTCGAGAGAATTATAATTTCCAATTCTCTCCATTTCTTCACTCACAGGAGAGAAATAAAACTAGAGAATAGGAATTGATGTAATTCTCATTTTCTAATTCACTGCTCCAAACAAACAAGAGAAACGTAGTCAATTCCATTTCTCTGTGTCCATTTCTCTGTACCAAACACCCCCTAAATGTTGTCACACAAAGAGATCTTGCTTAGTTCACTTGAACCGTACAACTCAGTGATGCGCAAACCAAATAACAAATGAATTGTACTTATGCATATTTGACTTGTTTTCTTTTCTTTCTTTCACCACTCTTGCCCTATCATTAGTAATGCAAAATATGATTAGTAGAACCAATTAATTGTAAAGCAATCATTAAAATGTAAAGGTTTTGATGAGAAAATAACAACAAAATAGAACTTATCACGACGCTACCGAGTGTAGGCCGGGTCGGTTAGCCCCAAAGTTTTTGGTTAAACCGGCATCAGCTCGGATGAGAGGTTGTACGGTTTAACCAGCACTAGGTCGGATGAGGGGCGCGTAGGAAATTATTGAAATCATGTTTCGTTGCTATTTCATGCATATATACATATGTATTGTTATGTTTTTAAATCTTGTTACTTTCTAGGGGACGACTTACCACGGTTGTGGGGACTTTACATTTCAGGTGGAGCTGATAAGGGTAAGGCTCTAGTATGAGACAACTGGATTTTATAGACCGAGACGTTATTACCTTTGTACTGCCTTTTTGAGGGTTGGGTAGACACCTAGATGACTTGGCATGTAAACTTAAACTTATTTAGCGTACTCTGGTTGATGTAACTCATTATCGATGAATGACTTTAGTAATTTTTAAATTACCTCGTATTTTTTTTGGTATATTGCATTGTGAATGGTGAAATTTAGTTTTAGAAATAATAGGGTGTAAATGAGACGAGACAACTCGTGAGCTACTCGGGATCGACTCGTAAAAAACTCGAAATTGACTCGCAGTTAATCGACCCGAGCTCGAGCTCGAAATACTCGAGTAGTAATCGAGTCGAGCTCGAGTATTAAAATAGCCTACTCGATAGGCTCGCGAGCCTAATCGAACTTGAGTTTACATGTTTACATTTTTACCATTCAACTTTGTGATATTATATTTTTTATCACTTTATATAAATCAAACTATATAATCCTAAACCTAAAATTACATTCTTATATATTTACCCTTCTTATTTGTTGTTGGGATAAAATTAGATTGAATATTTTGTATTTATATTTAAATTTATTTTATCTCGAATTTAATCGAGTCGAGTCGAGCCTAGCTTGATAGTATCGAGTAGCTTATCGAGTCGAGCTCAAGTTTCAAAACTAAGGCTCGATCGAGCTCGAGTCGAGTTTCGAGCTCGAGTTTTATTGTCGTGTTCGAGCTCGAGCTTGGTGATACTCGACTCGGCTCGGCTCGATTACACCCCTAAGAAATATGCGGTCCTTTCAGTGGTATCAGAGAAAGGGTTTAAGTGAATTACGTACCCTTAGGTGCTTAGTCTTAAACCTTAAGATGAAATGATTACTAGATAAGTTATGATCTATACGGGATAATGTTTTTGTATGAACCATAGGATTGGGTAGGGATGAACAAGATATATGTGCTTATGTGTTTGTGTTATTTGTATGTGCACAATTAAGAAAATCTAACAAACTCACAAAATTATATGTCTATTAAGAACCTCAAAGGGTGTATTGTGAAACATAACGGGAAAGTGGGGCAACAAAAGCCACGATAAATGTGGTTAACATGACAAGACAACTAGTAATGCTATAGAACATTACGAAATAAAGATTGACTAATCAATACGAAACTGATGTAGTAGTCGGGGATATAAAACTTAGGAATAATGAACCATGATTGTTACACTACTACAACTCAACTGTGGGGAACGACAATCGTAGACCCTGTGGATAATAAATAACTTTAAAAAATCATTATAATAATGATAAACGTAGATGAGGAATCAAGAGTTTTAAATAACGTTGGACATGAGGGTCATTAAATCTCAACCTAAGTGTTGAAGTAACAAATAATCTACTATGGAAAGATGATAACTAATAAGATTGGAATCATGAAAGATACACTGTACGTTATAAGAGTAAGTTGTGAGTGTCATGCGTACGAATTGAAGTAAAATGAAATGGGTAGATTAATTGGTAAAGGCATCATATATAAAGGCAACATAACCACGACTAAAGTGTAACATCCCAAATTTTAAGTATATGTAATTTACAAGTTTTAAGGACTTAATTACTGTATTAATGGAATATTGTATCAATTCAAACAAATTTTGATCATATTATCAGTTAAATAAGAAAATATGAAGTTGAGGGGCATAATGTGCAAATAGGGAGAAGTGACAAATAAAAGATGGAAACTCTTTCATTTTCCACAAACTCACTCTCTCTCTAACTCTCTCGATTCTCTCTCTTTCTCTCTCTAAAAACCCACAAATTTCATCATCAAAAATCAGAGATTTGTTGGATTCAAGTGCTAAAAATCGGAATTCAAGTGATTTGGAAGGAACTATAAGCAACACAACAAACGCTTTGAGGTAAGATTCACTCAAAACTTGCAATTTTTGATGGTTTTGGTTCGGTTTTTATGGGAACCGATTTTTAAGATTAGTGATGCAAATGTTAATGCATGTTGGATATTATTGTTGTAATGTTAAAATCGAACATGTATGTTGTAGTAGACCAAATTTCATAATCAGATTCACACTCTATGTATGATTTTGGAATTAGTGTGTGTTTTAGTGTGTGTGTTCTTCGAGACTTGTTGAAAAATGGACACAAATGTGGAAATTTTGGTACATTATGACATGTTATAAGTTGAAATAGTGTATTTAAGTTCATATCTGCAATTTTAGATACAAAAACATGTAAAAATGGTCAAAAAGCGAATTCTGGAAAATATTGAAAATTTTGCTAAGTATGAACTCGGTTCGGACCAGCATCCGAGTTCGGACCATACCCAGTTCGGACCCGTACCCCAATTCGGACCAACCCATTTCGGACCAAAGACCCAATCCGGACCCTGTCTAATTCGGACCTGTATCCTAATTTGGACTTCAATCTAATTCGGATATTGACCAATTTCGGACCTTGCCCTATTTCGGATCAATACTTAATTCGGATCTACCCAATTCGGACCACCCCTGTTTCGGACCAACTGCAATTCGGACCATCCGAATTCGGATGTGGTCCGAATTCAGATCCAATTATACTTAATTTTCAGAATTTAAGTTTTAAGCAATTACTGACATAACTTCACTATTACACTGACTTGACAGATCATTGTGGTGTTATCAAAACACACATTGATTCAGAGACACGATACACTATACCAATCACTGTGAGTAATAGATTATCATTCAAACATTTATTGTCTTTGCATTCACGTTTACATATTCAATGGCAAGTTCACATTGTTCATATACATCAATTCGCACTCATGATTGATTTGTTGTTATGATGCACACTCGTACTTGACATGTAACACACATGTAGCCAGCGTTCATTTGAAAGTGCATCTATTTACATCATGCTTGCGCTGAATGATCATTACTTCACAATCTGATGCGACCTGGACTGGGGCTGACAGCAGGCCACTGTCGGGGACTGATCATCCCACTCGTTATCCTGGTCAGGTTCGGCACATCCCCGATCAGCATTTGAACTGCCAACCCCATGCTTGCACTGCCTGTTTTCACATACATTGGGGCTTACACTACCCGTGGTTACACAATGCTTGTAAAGAAATATTTGTTGAATGCATAATCTGTTATCTCACTAAGCAAATTAGCTTACTGTTGACTCACAATGTTTTCAGGCAAAGGCAAAGGTGTAGCTGGACATTCTTCTTAGGCAATTCAATTCACATCTCGGTGTCCTAGAAGCTACTTTGGTACATGGACGATATAGCTTTGGGGCTGGGATTTGATACTTAAAACAATTATGATGTTGTAATAGTTAGACTTAATCACTGTAGACATGTACTTTCATTGCTTTAGTGTGGAACTGCTTAAATCTCATTTAAGTATTCAATTTTAATTTTCATGATATTCATTGGGTTGTGTGTTGATCCTGGTGATTCTAATTATTCTATCAAAATATGAGGGCGTCACACAAAAAATTTCATAACTAAAAAAATATGATAACCAGTACATAGAGAGATGCAACAGAAAGTATGATGAGAAGAGCTAGTGTAAAAAAAGGAATCGAATAAGGTATGGAATGACTATGAACGATACAAACGTGAAAATGTAATTGATGTCAAATATGAAATAATCGAAAGTATAATAAATGGCTTGACAATAATTATATACACCGGATAAAAGATGAAACGATTATCAATTAGAATTCTTGAAATAATATGATATACCTTGTAAATAGAAATGGTCACAACAAATTACATAAGGTGACATAGAATCTAGGTACATGAGAAGACAAAAACACATAGATTATTAACGATGGATACCAATAACATAAGTTCAACTTAATTTACACTAAGCAAGTGAGGTAAGAAAATGAGAATAATTTGTTGCAAATTGGAAGAAGAATTATATTGATGTGTGAAATGAGTGATAAATATATACGATGAGTGATACTGACTCTAAGGGAATTATCCCAACTTAACTAAAGAGTGTGCAGGATTAACGTGAACAATATAAAATGAATGAATATCTGAGATTAATGACAAACCTGATTAACATAACTGAGGTTGTAGAGAGTAAACACAAGTGGTGCAGTCTATAAACTCAATAATTCGGAGTAACATGATAACATAATGATGACGTGAATTCCAAACTAATAGTGTGGTAATTAGAATTAGTTTTCATATAAATTAAGAAGCTAAAACAAGCGTTATATGTGTGTCGGGAACCATCTCGTAAGAATCTGCTACGAATATGATACCTACAATCTAATTAATAAGACAAGTCGATGGTGAATCTTAAAGTGATAAAAGAGGGGGAGGGTTGTTGAAATATACATGTAATAAAAAAGGGTGTTATCGAAAAAAATAATAATAAATAAGTGAAGAACTGTAATAAGAGTGCATGGGTACCATACGAATGTTACTAGTTAAAATTGACAAAACCAAGGACAGATAGACAATAACATGGTATGAGACATCCATAAATTTATTAGTAAGTGGCATAAAGACTCTTGTTGATCAATCAAATAATCACAAAATGAGAATTTTATGTAAATGCGAACACAATCATTATAAATGAACCCCTTGATTGACAAATCATAATATCACGAAATCAATCCATGCATGTAGGCATATCAGGACGTTCAAAGGAAATGAATATAACTTATATTAAACTGATGCAACTGCAAGTGAAATGCATGAACGAGAAAAGTAAAATGTAAATAGTGAATCACGAGGAGAAGACAAAAAAAGCTCTAATAAGAGAAATTAGTATGCATCGTCATGCTAAAAATAAATTAAGACAATAAGCCATAAGATATAACAACAAATCCCTAAAGAGAAAGTGATGCTAAATTATTTAATATAATGGATACCCTATTATTAAGATGACATATGTAAGCGCCAATTAAGGGTTGAAAAAACAAGAAAAAGAAACTTGTTTTGTCAAAAAGATAAATTTGTTATTGAGATAAATTTGAAGGCATGCTTTTCACAACCTAAAAGATAAACGGGGACAACTCATGAATTTTCAGACATTTAGAAGTAACCAAACATGATCGCAACACAGAATCCTTCAAATATACAGAAGATCGTAATAGCCCAACACTTCATGAAACCAAGTTCGTCTGAATTCAAACGTTACCAGACAATTACGAATGACGAGATTCCATTCGAAGAAGTTGTCTGAGTGACCAGTGTAGTTTAAGTCGACGGGAAAGTTGATGTCGACATCCCCATAGACATGTTCTAGTTGATGGAAAGATAATAATAACGCTCGAGAATTAGAGATAAATGTACTAATATAAAAATCATATTCAATCATTCAAGATTTAAATAAACATCAAAACAGTTAAACATAGTTGAGATTTACAAGTATACGGTAATTAGACAAATGATAACCCATGATAGTATCAAGTTACACAACCTATAATAATGTGTAAGTTCTGACTCACGCACCAAGTGTGAGAATCGAAGTTAGCGGTCGAATATTTGAGATCGTTCGAGGCCTAAGTGATATTGAGGACGAGATCAATCTGACGGGCTAGTGATTGTAACGCCCGTGTTTCATATAAATATTTAAATACGAGAAATAACAAATTATTTAATTAAAGTTTCAGAAGTATGAATTTAGTTATATAATATCAAAATTGGACCTTAAAACAACAAAATAACTATAAATGAAACTTAAAAAAATGGAAGAATTTCATATATGTCTCTCTAAAACTTCATAATATCATATATACCCGACTCAAAAAAAGAATTTCATATATATCATTCTAAAACTTCATAATATCGTATTTACCCAATTAAAAACTTTTATATCATATATACCCTTCAGAAGTATGAATTTAGTTATATAGTATCAAAATTGGACCTTATAACAAAAAAATAATGATAAATGAAACTTAAAAAAATGGGAGAATTTCATATATGTCCCACTAAAACTTCATAATATCATATATATACCCGACTCAAAAAAAGAATTTCATATATATCCTTCTAAACTTCATAAATCATATTTACCCAATTTAAAACTTTTATATCATATATACCCTTAAAAAATTTTAAATATATCAAATATATCCAAATTATTTATTTATTCTTTTTTATTACTTTAAAACTCATAATAAATATTCATTATTAAGGAAATGACCAATTTACCATTTTTAGTTCTTAACCTTCATAATATCTTATTTACCCAATTTAAAATTTTAATATCATATATACCCTTTTAAACTTTAAAATATATCAAATATATCCAAATTATTTATTTATTCTCTTTTATTACAATAAAACGCATAACGAACATTCATTATTTATGATTACAACATCTTTTTATATTTTTCCTTATTACTAATTCAAAATGAATTTAGTGATACCCAACAAGATTCTGATGACGAAGAAATAGACACAAGAAGATTCCGATGAAGACGGTGAGGAAGAAATTATACTAACGATGTTGATGGATACTACAAAACGAACGAGGTAATGACCGAGCAATCCGAGAAGATGTGGTCAATGCCAAAGGCATGGAACTCACGTGAAGAAGTCATATTGGCATAAGCATGGCCTGAAACCGGGAATAATCAACGAAGAACCGCATTTTTTGGTACAAACACGTAAACGTACAACGGGTCGCACCACCCATCAACTAAATTCAAAATGAAATGACATTTTGCGACCATCAACTAAATTCAAAATAGAATAATATGAATAAGAATTTCAAGAGTAATAAACAAACCAATTTTGCTTATTTGCATAACACATATGACTAGAGTTAAAGAGGAATATTTGCATATGACACCATATCCAAATTCTGCAGATGTGCATAGTGTAGAACATAGATGAACCTAAAACATCATCTACCAAATAGTGCATATCATGGCTCTTTACAAACAAAAAAAGGATCACACAGGAACAAAAAACAAGCATAAGGATTTGCAAACTATAGGTTATGAGGATACATTGTTTCATAGAAAAACTATCATCTAGGAACCAACAACATGTTTATATGAACAGATTTCACCCACATAGCGTTGTATTATTCAGCAAAAAGACGATTATATATCCAAGACTATTTCAAAGGCAATTGCAACTCCATAATGCTTCGCAAAAACATGCCGAAATGATCATATTTTCATCAGCGATAAAAAGTCCAAAGTGAAATGATCCGTTCAGATATTTAGATCCACTATTAGTTTATCTTAGCCCTTGAAAAGTCCATCTCTGGGTGCTGCACAAAATTCGAGTTTGGTATCAGTAACAGTAAGTCAAGCCACAAGATGAGCAACTATGCATGAGAGAGGAATATTTACCTCAGCCATGAATTTTTTTTTCAGAATGTCTTGTTTCTGCATCTCAGCAATTGTTAGTAGACCCATCTGCTATCGCCGTTGATCAAACTAAAACAAGCACAATTTAAAAACATTAAAGAAAATATCATTTTCCTTCTTTAAATTAATAGAAAAAATTTTGACGAGTAAACATTAGCAGTTAACTACCTAAAAAACTGTCATGTAATGTGGTATCCTCCTACCATCATCATTTCAACAGTAGATCAAGTTTCTGGGTCCAGGTCAGCTGCTTTTACACTACGAAATTACATAAACATACTCGATTATCGGCGAGTCGGCCATGCTCTTCCATGTTGGTCTTAAAGAGTCATCTATAGTATCATTCATCTTCTTTTTGATGTGGTTTTATGAATAAGAAACACATACACAACTTGATTATAATGTTTTTACACACACACTTGTCTATAATGTTGTTGCACACACACACACACACACTTATACCAGTTGGTGTTATAGATGTAAATGAAAAGCAATACATCTTATACCAGTTCCATAACACCAAATGAAAAGCATAAGAATCTCAAATCAATATGTTTACACAATTTGAAAATTGAAACATTCTTGATCAACAAATTAGTTCCATAACACCACTGAAGTTCTAATTTTTTTTTTTTACAAAAACCCAAATTAGTGCACTAATTAAAGAATCGATATACTCATTGTTTCTATTGATTAATTGACACACAAATCAGAATCATAAATCAAATTCACTTAAACCCTCATATTAGGGTAGCGGAAAAAGCTACAAGAAGTTCGATACCTTGATTAGAAATCGAGTAACAGAGAAAGAAATCGAGTAACAGAGCAACAAAAACCCAAAATCGTTTACCTTGCTTACGATCGATGTGTGCTGCTTACGATCGTGTGTTGTGCAGCTTTACGATCGATGTGCTTCCTTCCTTGTGCTGACTAAAGGCTATCGTGAATTCGTGATGTTTCATCTATTAGTGTGTTTTCATGAAGGGGGAAAGGTTTTTGATTCGATGGAAAAGGTGTTGCTGATCGAGTAACAGAGAAGTAAATTCATAAGCGTGTCTCTGATTTGATGGAAAAGGTTTTTGGAGAAGGAGGGGTATAAATGTCATTAACAAAAAAAATAATAATATTCAGGATTTATTTTTTTTAAATTGATTGGATTCTTAATTAAAAAAGAATAAATAAATAATTTGGATATATTTGATATATTTAAAAGTTTTAAAGGGAATATATGCTATAAAAGTTTTAAATTGGGTAAATATGATACTCTGAAGTTTTAGAAGGATATATAGGAAATTCTTTTTTTGTGTCGGGTATATATGATATTATGAAGTTTTAGAGGGACATATATGAAATTAACCCTAAAAAAATAATGAACCCAAACTAAATATAATTCCCAATGAAAACTAGAATTTGAAAGTCAAATGGCTAAATTTGTATTTTATAGGGATATTAGGTATTAAAACCCAAAGTTTGACTTTGGTGTGAGTAAAGTCACACCAATTGGCGAGAGGCAGCTGTGTTCTACCGGTGTGACACCTCCAGCTGCAGCCTCCTGTCTGTCTCCTCCATCCTGTCGCTCAGCACCAACAGCTGAAAGAGAATAGGAAAAAGAGAGGGCTGTTGGGTTTTCTATTCCCTATCTAGATTAATTAAAATGCAGAAAATCATTTAATCTAGAACAACAAAGAAACATAACCCTAACGAATCTAAACATATTAAGTAAAGTAACAAAATAAACAAATAAGAAATACTAACCTTGAGAAAACCGATTTCTCACGCGTATGCCACTGCGAACGAGAAAATAAAACTCGGAGGCGAGTGCTCAAACGAGAACACCTCTAATGGCTCACAACCACGAACCAAAGAGAAAAATAACTATTTTCAATTCTAACTCCTAATAGAAAGAGTAGGAATTAGAAGAGAGAATTGAATGATTGAAGCATTAATATTTAAACCCTACATATATAGGGATGAAACCCTCTAATGATATGGGACAATCCACAATTATCATAGATAAAAACCATCTTTTAGGGTTTATCTATAACTTTCCAACTATTTCACTTTAGCCCCTTGCTTCTTTATAATTAATTATTTCTCTTTACTGTTCATTGAGGGCAACCCAAAAAGGACTCTACTTTTTATTGACCGTTTTACCAATTAGTTATGACTTGGACACTCTATCCAATAGTCTCCCACTTAGACAAGTCATCAACTATTATTGGTCCAAGTCTATCCCATTAACCAAGCAGAGAGTGTCATCCAATGCAACTGCTGAACTCTGAATCATATTCTAGAGACAGCCCTTAGATATGTGATCAACTATTCCTCTGTTCTACTGATATCGTATGAAACTGAGACATGGATTTTAATCAATCTCAAGATTCAAAATTATGTTTCTGATTTCCAATTAATTGACTATATGAGACTACTGAATTGAATGCATCAATTTAGTCCCGGCTAGGCCTAACACTTTTAAGTTAACATTTAATCATCAGAGGGCCCATAGATATCGTTTTTCCATTTAGGCAAAAGGAACAAATAAACTTTGATACATAGTGTCAGTCAACTTATCATGTCATACATAGCATACCCTTTATAACTGGCATTTACGCGCAGCGTTTGAATAAGCTAAAGTATAACAGACTTGAAAAACAAGAAACTCAATGTATCTCCATTTAAAGAATAGAGGATATTATCATATTAGAATTACTTGTGATTTTAATCCATGAAGTAATTTCTCTAAGTGTGGGTTTTCCTATACTTAACTTCCCATTAAGTACTCATGAGTGTTGCAGCATTCTCCATGCTATGTCTAATTCTTATAGACAATCTACTAACGCTTCATGACAGTCTTAATCAATACTTACTTCCTGACGTATGAACGATTGAAGATGTTTGAGTAAAATTAATTACTCGGGAAGTGAATTCTAAACATGCAAAACAAAACACAACGATAAACAATAGTGAATGGTAGCACTCTTGCAAATAAACAAATCTCCATTATTTAATCACCAAAACTATTACAATTTTAATCATTGTTTGTAATGTTTCAAATTCAAACTCACAACTAAAACTTTATATTGTCTCTTAACCCTATGCTCCTAGCATGATCATCATGTTTTGATTTAGACAATGCCTTTGTGAATGTATCAGCCAGATTATTCTCTGATCGTACTTGCTTCACAATCACGTGTCCTTCTTCAACCTTTATACGAACAAAATGGTATTTCCTTTCAATGTGCTTCGACTTCCCATGATCCTTGGTTTCTTTAGTCAAGGCGACTACACTCTGATTGTCACAGAATATCAATGGGTTCTTGTACTGTTGGAACAACTTTAAGATCTCCAATGAAAATCTTCATCCAGGTGGCTTCCTTTGATGCCTCGCAAGCCGCAATATTTTCAGACTCGCATGTGGAGTCTGCCACTGTATCTTTCTTTGAACTTTTCCATGTCACCACTCCCCCATTCAATAAGAATACCCAACCAGACTGTGAACAACTATAATCTATGTCTGTTTGGAAACTAGCGTCACAGTAACCCGTTACTTTGAGTTCTTCTTCTCCACCATAAACTAAGAACCTATCTTTAGTATTTCTTAAATACATGAGAATGTTCTTAACAGCTGTCCAATGGCCTTTACCAGGATTTTGTTGATGTCGACTCACCATGCTCAAAGCAAATGAGACATCAGGCCTTGTACACGTCATGACATACACAATCGATACTATAGTTGAAGCATACAAAACTCGACTCATTCTGTCCAGTTCTTCCTCTGTTTTCTGACTCAGACGCTTACTAATCTCTATTCCATGATGTAAGGGTAGATTCCCTTTCTTAGAATTCTCCATTTTGAATCTTTTCAAAATTTTGTCTAAGTATGTGTCCTGGCTAAGTCCTATTAGACGTTTCGACCTATCTCTGTGAATCTTAATACCAATAATATATGTGGCATCTCCCAAGTCTTTCATAGCGAAACATTTTTTCAACCAATCTTTTACACTTTGTAATGTTGTGTAACAACCCAGCTTTTGATCCAGTTATAATCTTTGTACTTTGAGAAAAATAATGTAATTTTATTACAT
This sequence comes from Centrapalus pauciflorus, assembly GCA_020465985.1. Classification (NCBI taxonomy): domain Eukaryota; kingdom Viridiplantae; phylum Streptophyta; class Magnoliopsida; order Asterales; family Asteraceae; genus Centrapalus; species Centrapalus pauciflorus. The sequence goes on along the minus strand of JAANYP010002086.1, from coordinate 65,457 downwards.
TAATTATTTGAATATGAAAATATTAAGTAAAATATATTTATGATTTTAATTATTAAAGATGATTAAAATAAAAGATATGTAAAATACAAGAGTTTAGTGGGTTAAATTTAAATAACAAAATTTGATATATATAAAAACCAAGATAATGATCATTTATGATCATTAATGAAAAAAATTACTCTCTCTCTCACTAATCTCTCTCTACCTCTCGGCCAAACTCAAGAATTTACCAAGAATTCATCATAAATTGAGGAAATTATTCAAGAAGGAGTTACAATATCATCAATCATCATTAATCTACAAAAATTTCAAGGTAATATTTCATTTAAATTCGAAAATTTTAGTATGTTGGTTCGGTTTATGAAAAACCGAAATCAAGAATTAAAAATGTGGAAATTATGTGTTGCATGTGTATAAATTTAGGAGATATTGATGAATTTAAGTTAATGGATGTTTAAGAAACAAAAATTTGAAGATAGATCATCCAAAAAATTAGTACAAATCGGAATTTTGATGAAAAAGAATGTTCTTGACAAAAATGATGAATTTTGGATGATCTTGATCAAAATATGATGTTATTAATAGGGAAATTAGTATAAAAACACTCAAATAATGATAATACATCAAAATATTTGGTTGCATGTCAATTTTAAATATGTTTGGTGAAAATTAATAAAAATCCGTATGAATAAAATGAAGAACACCAAGAACAAATCTGGGAAAAAGCTAAGTATGGGATCCGAATTCGGGTAGGACCGAATTCGGATGATGCTAATTTCGGATCTTTTCGGATACCACAAGTTCGGATCCCATTTAGTATTAACTTCGGATGTGTCAATTCGGATCTATTGGACCGAATCCGGATGGTCCATCTCGGTTGGGTCATGATCCGAATTCGGGTGTATACATTTCGGATGAAGTCAAATTCGGGTCCCCAATTCGGATGTGTCCGGATCCGGATGATCCGAATCCGGATCCCAATCCGGGCTGATCCGAAATTTATGATCCGAAAACCCAATTTTATCTATTTTGATATTTTTAATATGGATGATTATATTTATATATATATACATGTGTTAAATATATAAATAGAGGACTTTTGAGAAATATTGAGACAAAGAATGATTTGTGAAATAAATAAGTTATCAGAATCAGATGAAATTCAAGATTATAAAGATTAAAAAGATAAAAGATGATGGCATTGATAAGACAAGTTATCAGATATCAGACTCAGATAGAATACAAGAATTTAAAGACTAAAATGATGATGATAAAGATGATGAAATTGACATGATATTATCATGAATGATTTTGAACAGGTTCAGTATATTCTGAACAAAGATTTAATGACTTAAAGACTTGAAAGCGGGTCTCTGATTTGAAAAGAATTGACAGAACCGATTGACAAAGATAAAATCCTGAGATAACTCAGGTGGCAGATTCTTATATCTGTTTGACCAAGACCCCGACCAATGAGTTATAGATATTCAGATTGAACATGCATAAGATCCGGTTGAGATATATTGCTGCTATTAGATTTATTGACATTCATTTATCAGCTGGAATGAGACCTGTGCACACCATGGATGGGTGTTTCCCAGTGGATCATGATAGCTATTTGATTATCTTTTCATATTGCATTGAATATTGCTTCAGACTTTGCTTTATGATTCATTGCTATCATGACTTCTAAGACATATGCTTCCATCATTGATCAGACATTTGATAGATTGATTCAGCTTGATTAGCCCTTAAGGTCTATTGTTCTAGACCCGGCTATTTCACCAGTTCTTATGAATGGGTAATGACCTCCGATGTTCCGCCATATTGACTTACTGGTAGCTAGCCCAGTATGTGGCTGATCCCCACGATTTAAGCGTGAGTGTGGCTTGAACATCATCCGATCTTATGATACTATATCTCAATCATGGGGGCTGTAACGGCTGCCAAGACATATCACGCTAAGACTAATGACCCCGCTTGACACGCATGTTGATATTGAAAATCTATAAACTCACTAAGCTTTGCTTACAGATGTTGCATTAATATTTTACAGGAAAAGCCAAAGGAAAATCACCTGCAGGACCTAGTACTTAGGTCATTCAAGATCCAAGTTTTGAAGCTTTCTTAGACCACTACTCAACAAACCTTCTGATACTGATTAGAAGACAGCAAACGTGGTGGTTCTGAGTAGACTTGATGTGATGTATGATGTTATGACTATATTAGATGTTACCCTTTTATAACTTTATTTTGAAATATGTAACTTAAATCCTAATCTATAATGCTTGTACATGTAATTTAATTTTCCGCATTATAATTACCCTATCTTAGTATGGTTGATATCGTATTGCATATTATGGGACCTAGACTTTGAGGACTGACCCGTAAGGGAAGGTCTTCACAGGATGGTATCAGAGCCCATAGTTTGAGTGAATCAAGTATTACGTGAGTATACTTGGTCTCAAACTGAAGCAATACATATGTATCAATCATTTAGGTGGATTGAACTGAGATAGGATGTATAGACTATTAGGATGGGAAAAAGGGTACATAGATCTAAGTCTATAAACTGATAGTTGAATGATTTTAATTTTCAGTTAAGATGTCAGGATCAGGATCAGGTGACATTCCCAACAACATGACCCCACAACAGATGTTTGAAATGATGCAATAATTACTAGCCCAACACTCAGAACAACAAAATAAGATTATGCAAGAACAGTTTCAGGCCAGAGATGAGGTTGAAGCTAAAAGACGTAATGATAAGAAAAGTAAGCGAAAAGATAAGCAAGTCCAGAATGAAGAATCTGATTCTGATAACTCTACTCCTGAAACCCAAATCGAGCAGCCTAAAGGCTGTAAGTTCAAGGACTTCAAAGCGAGCGGTGCCCTTAACTTTGAGGGTACAGTGAATCCAATTCAAGCGATGGATTGGATTAGTCATACCGAAGAGATCTTTAGAATCTCTGACTGTTTAGATTCTAAGAAAGTGAGTTATGTGTCTGCACTATTTGTGGGAGCTGCCCGTGCCTGGTGGAAAACTCAGAGGAGTATCTATGGTGAAGAAATAATTCAGACTCTAGAGTGGAACCAGTTTCTTGATATGTTCAATGCGAAGTACTGCCCGATTGACCAACAAGATAAGATGGAAGTACAACTGATGCAGCTGACTCAGGGAACGAAGACAGTTGACGAATACGAACACGAATTTTCACGACTATGCGGTTACTCTTCATACCAAGTAGCTACCGAAGAAAGAAAGATGAATAGATTCCGTGTAGGACTCAATCCTAGATATCGGCATCCGATGAGCGCTATCAAATACAAGAGTTATTTAGAAATGGTAGAAGCAGCCAGACAGATTGAGAGAGGATATCTAGAGTACGGCGATCAGCTATACGCTCCAACGACTAACCCAATGAATCCGTCTCCTCCGAAGAAACAAAGATTTGGTAGATTTTTCAAGCCAAATAAGTCGCAATCTCAACAATGCCAACCGAAAGCGCAAGCCTACTCATTGACGAACGAGCCACGATTCTGCAAGCGATGCAGAAAGTCACACATGGGGCTGTGTAACCCAGATGATGTTACTTATTTTGCGTGTAACCGAATTGGTCATAGCAGTGAAGAGTGCCCACAGCAAGGACGTGGATGTGTGAAATGCGGGAAAAGAGGACATTTCATGTATCAGTGTCGCAGCGGGCAACGATTTCAGTCACAGTCGTCAGCTGGAGGATCTACGATGAAGAGTTCAGCTGCTACTCCGACCGCAAGGACTCGAGCTTTTCAGATAACGGCCGAAGAAGCAAAAGAAACACCTGACGTAGTTACCAGTACGTTCATGCTTAACTCGATTCCGGCTCGTGTATTATTTGATTCTGGCGCAAGTCGTTCTTTCATATCAACATCTTTTGCTCAAAGATTATATAAGTCCCCATCAAAGCTTCCCATAGTAATTGATATTGAGACGGCCAGTAACAGTTATGTTATGGCTGATTCTGTATATCGAAACTGCACTCTACTCGTTGATAACGTCGTATTCAACCTTGATCTCATTCCTATTCCGTTGAAAGAGTTCGACGTCATCGTCGGCATGGATTGGCTAATGAATAACGAGGCTACGATCGTCTGCAATCGGCGAATCATCAGAATTAGGTCTTCAGACGGCCGTGTATTGGAAATCAAAGGCGAGAAGTGAAAAGGTGATCACTGTTTCATTTCTGTTGATAAAGCGTATAAGTATCTATCTAAGGGTCACGAATCGTATTTATGCTATGTCTCATCTGAATCTAACTCTGAAGCCCAAAAGAAATCCTTATCTGATATCCCTATCGTCTGTGAGTTCCCAGACATATTTCCTGATGATATTTCTGGAGTGCCACCGGAACGTCAAGTTGAGTTCAGTATTGACTTGGTTCCTGGTGCGGCTCCTATTGCCAAAGCTCCCTACAGACTTGCACCTGCAGAAATGCAGGAGATGTCAAAGCAGTTGCAAGAGCTGTTAGAGAAGGGTTTTATCCGACCGAGTTCATCTCCGTGGGGTGCACCTGTCTTATTCGTTAAGAAGAAAGACGGAACTTTTCGAATGTGCATCGATTATCGGGAGTTGAACAAAGTCACAATAAAAAATAAGTATCCTCTGCGCAGAATTGATGATCTATTTGATCAGCTACAAGGAGCCAGCTATTTCTCGAAAATCGATCTTCGTTCTGGGTATCATCAATTAAAAGTCAGAGATGAGGATATCCCGAAGACAGCCTTCCGTACAAGATACGGTCATTACGAATTTCTCGTGATGCCGTTTGGCTTGATAAATGCACCAGCGGCGTTCATGGATCTCATGAATCGTGTGTGTAGACCTATGTTGGATAAGTCAGTTATCGTATTCATAGACGATATTCTGATTTACTCCAAAACGGAGGCTGATCATTCTATTCATCTGCGACAATTGCTAGAGTTATTAAGAAAAGAAAGACTCTACGCAAAAGTCTCCAAGTGCGAATTTTGGCTCAGACAGGTATAATTTTTATTATATATGTCTTGAGTTATTTCCTAAGTATTCTTTGATTTACATCAGAACTTGAATTCTACTTTGATTCTTATAGATTCAGTTCCTTGGCCATGTTGTTTCTGGCAAAGGGATTTCTGTTGATCCTTCTAAAGTCGAGGCCGTTCAAAAATGGCAAACGCCTTGCAATGCCTCTGAAATAAGAAGTTTCCTCGGATTGGCTGGTTACTACCGGCGATTCATAAAGGACTTCTCAAAGATTGCTGTACCTCTAACAATGCTAACACGAAAGAATACTCCTTTCGTTTGGACCGATAAACAGCAAGAGGCATTTGACATTCTGAAACAGAAGCTCATTCAAGCGCCGATCCTAGCCTTGCCAGAAGGCAATGATGATTTCGTTGTTTACAGCGACGCATCTGGTACTGGCTTAGGATGTGTTCTCATGCAAAGAGGAAAGGTTATTGCCTATGCATCAAGGCAATTAAAAGATTATGAGAAAAGTGCACCAACTCATGATCTTGAGTTGGCTGCCGTTACCTTTGCTCGGAAGATCTGGCGTCACTATCTCTATGGGACTCAGTGTCAGCTTTACACCGATCATAAAAGTCTCAAACATCTTTTCACTCAGAAGGATCTGAATATGAAACAGCGACGGTCCTTGGAGCTTATTAAGGACTATGATTGCGAGATCCTATATCATCCCGGCAAAGCTAATGTTGTCGCGGATGCTTTGAGTAGGAAAGTCTATCCGGAAAAGTGCTGCTATGCCCTAACTCCTGTAGTATTCTCTTCTGATCTTATTGAAGACATTCGAGTTGCTCAAGCAGAAGCACTGAAAGAAGAGAATATTGATTCTGAAAATCTTAAAGGGCAATTACAATTTCTAATTCTGAATCATTTGGGACTTCACTGTCTCAAGGGAAACCGAATCTGGGTTCCTAAGTATGGTTCAATTCGCAGCACTCTTCTATCTGAAGCTCATCAGTCCAAATTATCTGTTCATCCTGGGAGCTCAAAGATGTACTTCGATTTGAAAGCTGATTATTGGTGGCCAGGAATGAAGAAAGACATCGGTAAGTGTGTTGAAAGCTGCAGAGTCTGTCAGATGGTAAAGGCAGAACATCAGAAACCCTTCGGGGATATGGAACCACTGCCAGTTCCTGAGTGGAAGTGGGAGCATATAACTATGGATTTCATCACGAAGTTGCCTAAAACCAAGAGACAGCACGACTCCATCTGGGTAGTCGTGGATTGATTAACGAAGTCAGCTCACTTCATACCAATGAAAGAAACATATTCCCTTGATAGATTGGCACAGATGTACATCACTGAAATCATTTCTCGTCATGGTGTGCCAAAGTCTATCGTATCTGATCGTGATAGTCGTTTCACATCTAGATTCTGGCAAGCTCTACAAGACGGGATGGGTACTCGGATCTCTATGAGTACAGCTTATCATCCAAGTGCAGATGGCCAGAGTGAGCGTACTATCTTAACTCTTGAAGATATGCTTCGTGCCTGCGTTCTTGATTTAGGTGGTAACTGGGATGACCACTTGCCTTTGGTCGAATTCTCATATAATAACAGTTATCATTCAACGATCAAGATGGCTCCATTTGAAGCTTTATACGGAAGAAAGTGCAGAACTCCCACCTGTTGGCGCGAGACAGGTGAATCGCCAATAGCAGGACCTGCCCTTCTATAGTTGACTCACGAAAAGATTCAACTTGTTAGAAGAAATATCCTTGAAGCTCAGAGCAGGCAGAAGTCATATTATGACAACCGACATTGATCAATAAGTTTTGCAGTTAACGATTGGGTGATGCTGAAAGTATCCCCAATGAAGAATGTGGTGAGATTCATTAAAAGAAATAAGCTAGCTCCAAGATTTATCGGTCCGTTCAAGATTGTTGAAAAGATTGGGAATCAATCTTATCGACTTGAACTGCCAGCTGACTTAGCTGGAATACATCCTGTATTTCATATCAGTCATCTGAGAAAGAGTTTAGCAGACGAAAGAGAAGTTCAAATACCACGTTAATTTGCAGATTGATGAGAAGCTTAGAGTGGTTGAAGAGTCGGAGTGTATTCTGGACTCGAAGACCAAAAAGCTTCGGAATAAAGAGATACAGATGGAGCTCGTCCAGTGGAAACACCACAAAGGTTCGCATCAGTCTTGGGAATCCAGAGATGTCATGAAAGCTACTTATCCCAGTCTGTTCGAACATAGCTAACTTCGGGGACGAAGTTTGTGCGTGGTGGAGCCCATTATGTAACAACCCAGCTTTTGATCCAGTTATAATCTTTGTACTTTGAGAAAAATAATGTAATTTTATTACATTAATTATTTGAATATGAAAATATTAAGTAAAATATATTTATGATTTTAATTATTAAAGATGATTAAAATAAAAGATATGTAAAATACAAGAATTTAGTGGGTTAAATTTAAATAACAAAATTTGATATATATAAAAACCAAGATAATGATCATTTATGATCATTAATGAAAAAAATTACTCTCTCTCTCACTAATCTCTCTCTACCTCTCGGCCAAACTCAAGAATTTACCAAGAATTCATCATAAATTGGCAATAAATTGAGGAAATTATTCAAGAAGGAGTTACAATATCATCAATCATCATTAATCTACAAAAATTTAAAGGTAATATTTCATTTAAATTCGAAAATTTTAGTATGTTGGTTCGGTTTATGAAAAACCGAAATCAAGAATTAAAAATGTGGAAATTATGTGTTGCATGTGTATAAATTTAGGAGATATTGATGAATTTAAGTTAATGGATGTTTAAGAAACAAAAATTTGAAGATAGATCATCCAAAAAATTAGTACAACTCGGAATTTTGATGAAAAAGAATGTTCTTGACAAAAATGATGAATTTTGGATGATCTTGATCAAAATATGATGTTATTAATAGGGAAATTAGTATAAAAACACTCAAATAATGATAATACATCAAAATATTTAGTTGCATGTCAATTTTAAATATGTTTGGTGAAAATTAATAAAAATCCGTATGAATAAAATGAAGAACACCAAGAACAAAATATGGAAATTTACTAAGTGAGTTATCCGAATTCGGATTACCCGAATTCGGATGGTGCCATATTTCGGACCTATACTTCGGTTCGGATGGTTCCCAATTTCGGATTTAACATTTCGGATGTGTCAATTCGGATATATTGGACCGAATCCGGATAGTCCATCTCGGTTGGGTCATGATCCGAATTCGGGTGTATACATTTCGGATGAAGTCAAAATCGGGTCCCCAATTCGGATGTGTCCGGATCCGGATGATCCGAATCCGGATCCCAATCCGGGCTGATCCGAAATTATGATCCGAAAATCCAACTTCTATGAATTTTTGACATTTCAATAAATTAAATGATTTATATATATATATATATATATATATATATATATATATATATATATATATATATATATATATATATATATATATATATATATATATATATATATAGACAGCTTTTGAAGATATTATGAAACAAAGAATGATTTGAGAACAAATAAGTTATCAGAATCAGATGAAATTCAAGATTATAAAGATTAAAAAGATAAAAGATGATGGCATTGATAAGACAAGTTATCAGATATCAGACTCAGATAAAATACAAGAATTTAAAGACTAAAATGATGATGATAAAGATGATGAAATTGACATGATATTATCATGAATGATTTTGAACAGGTTCAGTATATTCTGAACAAAGATTTAAAGACTTAAAGACTTGAAAGCGGGTCTCTGATTTGAAAAGAATTGACAGAACAGATTGACAAAGATAAAATCCTGAGATAACTCAGGTGGCAGATTCTTATATCTGTTTGACCAAGACCCCGACCAGTGAGTTATAGATATTCAGATTGAACATGCATAAGATCCGGTTGAGATATATTGCTGCTATTAGATTTATTGACATTCATTTATCAGCTGGAATGAGACCTGTGCACACCATGGATGGGTGTTTCCCAGTGGATCATGATAGCTATTTGATTATCTTTTCATATTGCATTGAATATTGCTTCAAACTTTGCTTTATGATTCATTGCTATCATGACTTCTAAGACATATGCTTCCATCATTGATCAGACATTTGATAGATTGATTCAGCTTGATTAGCCCTAAAGGTCTATTGTTCTAGACCCGGCTATTTCACCAGTTCTTATGAATTGGTAATGACCTCCGATGTTCCGCCATATTGACTTACTGGTAGCTAGCCCAGTATGTGGCTGATCCCCACGATTTGAGCGTGAGTGTGGCTTGAACATCATCCGATCTTATGATACTATATCTCAATCATGGGGGCTGTAGCGGCAGCCAAGACATATCACGCTAAGACTAATGACCCCGCTTGACACGCATGTTGATATTGAAAATCTATAAACTCACTAAGCTTTGCTTACAGATGTTGCATTAATATTTTACAGGAAAAGCCAAAGGAAAATCACCTGCAGGACCTAGTACTTAGGTCATTCAATATCCAAGTTTTGAAGCTTTCTTAGACCACTACTCAACAAACCTTCTGGTACTGATTAGAAGACAGCAAACGTGGTGGTTCTGGGTAGACTTGATGTGATGTATGATGTTATGACTAGATTAGATGTTACCCTTTTATAACTTTATTTTGAAATATGTAACTTAAATCCTAATCTATAATGCTTGTACATGTAATTTAATTTTCCGCATTATAATTACCCTATCTTAGTATGGTTGATATCGTATTGCATATTATGGGACCTAGACTCTGAGGACTGACCCGTAAGGGAAGGTCTTCACATGTTGGGATATCATTTCCTATTAGTAAAATATCATCTACATATAATACTAGGAAGACTACAATACTCCCACTGACATTGACATATATACATGACTCGTCTTCGCTTCTAGAAAATCCAAACTGTGTGATTTTCTCATGGAAGCAAAGATTCCAACTACGAGAAGCTTGTTTGAGTCCATAAATGGCCTTTTTAAGTTTGCACACTCTTTTAGGATACTTTGCATTTTCAAAACCCTCTGGTTGTGTCATAAACACATCCTCTGTTAGTTTTCCATTAAGGAAAGCGGTTTTGACATCCACATGCCATATTTCATAATTATGAAACGCAGCTATGGCCAGCATTATCCTAATTGACTTAATCTTAGCTACTGGTGAAAAGGTTTCCTCATAATCAATCTCGTAGGTTTGAGTATAGCCCTTTACAACTAACCTAGCTTTATAAGTGTGTACCTTGTCATTCATGTATGTTTTCTTTTTGAATATCCGTTTACAACCCACCGTCGTAAGACCGGGTGTGGCGTCAACCAAATTCCAAACTTGGTTGCCATACATAGACTCAATTCGTAATATATATATATATATATATATATATATATATATATATATATATATATATATATATATATATATATGTATATATATATATATATATGTATATGTATATATATATATATATGTATATATATATATATATATGTATATGTATATATATCTTTATATACACATATATACATATATATATATATATATATACATATATATATATATATATATATATATATATATATATATATATATATATATATATATATATATATATATATAGAATATGGTTCGAGAGAGTACCACCATTATGCAGCGCACCAGAAGGTACCACCTTTAAAAAAACTTTTTTAAAATTTTTTTTTCATAAACATATTTTAATTAACATTATGATGATCATATGTAAATTTCACATACATTCACATCTCCTAGCTCCTAAAAAATTATGTGAACACACACTTATATAATTTTGAATGTATGTGAACGCACATTTATGTGATGCGTGATTTCATGCACTTAGAGTGTTCGGATTTGCGTGAAATTCACATATGATCTTCGTAATGTTAATTAGAACATGTTTATGAAAAAAAATTTCAAAAAAATTACTTTTAAGAGAGGTACCTTCTGGTGCGCTGCATTAGAGGTGGTACTCACATGAACCTAAATCTATATATATATATATATATATATATATAATTTTGAAAAGGTAAATCATAGTTCTTATATAAATCATTTTTATATATTTTAGATAATTCAATTCTCAAAATTCATATTTAAATTTAGACCTAGGATGATACATAACTTTATGCATATCCATAAATTAAATTTAACCTAAACCTTTAGGATAAGAACTTAGTTCTATCTCTAAGGCAAGTTTCCAAACAAATAGGAATTAAGATAATTACCTAAAAATTAAACCCTTAATTTCCAAAATATAAAACCTTTTAATTTCGAAAATATTGATTCTGAATTTTGAAAATTCTAAATTCTAAATTTCAAAAATTTAAACCCTTGATTCTAATTATGTGCAAAACTTATTAAGTAACTTGGCTCTGATACCACTGTTGGGATTTCTATTCCCTATCTAGATTAATTACAATGCGAAAAATCATTTAATCTAGAACAACGAAGAAACATAACCCTAACGGATCTAAACATAATAAGTAAAACAACAAAATAAGTAAGAAAATACTAACCTTTGAGAAAACTGATTTCTCACGCGTATGCCGCTACGAATGAGAAAATAAATCTTGGAGGCGAGTGCTCAAATGAGAACACCTCTAATGGCTCAGGCCCACGAACCAAAGAGAAAAATAACTAATTTCAATTTTAACTCCTAATAGAAAGAGTAGGAATCAGAAGAGAGAATTGAATGATTGAAGCATTGACATTAAACCATACATACATACATAGATATATATATATATATATATATATATATATATATATATGTGTGTGTGTGTGTGTGTGTGTGTGTGTGTGTGTGTAACATCCCTACTTTTCAATTACATGTAAATTACCATTTAAGACTCAATTATTGTGTTAATGGATTATTATTTCCATTTAAGCAAATTTCGATCACAATTTTACAATGATAAAAGATTAGGAGAAATCCTCATCGTAGTTTTTTGAGCAAACAAACAATAAGGAACCGACATCGGTTAAAATACCATCAACGGTCAAAGTATTTTAAAAATAGCAATGATAATGAAAAATTATCGTTGTTGTCTTTTGAGCGAGCATAACTTTGAGAAACCGACTTAAAATCGGTTAAATAAGAAAATACGAAGTTAAAGGGTGTAAAGTGCAAATGAGGTAAACTAACAAATAAAAAGGGAGAAAACCCTCATTTTAGTCTATCACTTTCTCTCTCTATTCTCTCTCTAAGAACCCACGATTTTACCATCAAGAATCCGAAAATTTTTGGAATCCAGTGCTAGAAATCTGGAATCAAGCTTATTGGAAGGAACTATGTCAAGATCAAAATCACCTAAGATTAACTGGTTTGAATAAATCATAGTTAAACCAATAATCTTGTTTTGAATCAAAGTCCAACTAAGAAGTTTGCGGAATAACACTTAATTGTTTTAAGAAAAACTTTCAGAACAATAAAATAACAGACAATCAATAAACACGATTAATATCAAAACCTTTTATATAACCAATCTCCAATTACAATCACCTCTAATCTGTTTGATAAGACGAAGAACACAAATTGTTCTTAGGATTTTTCAACCTTAGAGGCTTTAGAAACTTAATCAGAACGCAGATTACAATATGAATTTCTTAAGCGCCGAATTACATGAGAAAGACCTAGTCTATCTCTATTTCTAGCCTTCTGATTTGTTTCCTTGATAATCTGTGATTTCTCTTTGAGTAGATATCTTTGGAAGATCTTCAAATCTTGAAATCTCTATCACTTCCTGATTTGTAGCAATTTCTGTTATCTGTTTGTTGAGCAGCTTGAACTTTAACTCTGGCAGCTTGAACTTTTGAACTAGCAGCTCGAGTTTCTTGAACTAGCAGCTTGAACTTTGTAATTACATAGAAAGACTACTAATAGTTGGAGAAATCCCAACTAATAGCTTGACATACTTAGATTATTTCCCAACAATCTCCCCCTAACTTAAATTCTTAACTAAGACTTTCAGTTTCTTTATAGATTAGGAAATATATACAAAGTAAAACTGTTATACACAAACTAAGGCATCCAAAAACTTACATATTACAACTGTGCAAGCTTCTGTCTTATAGCTTTATGAAGTCTCTTTTAAGCTCTTCTTTATCACATTCTATCTTCATTGAGCTCATCTGTTGTAGCCATCCTCTTGGTAAATCAAGAAATTCAAAACTTTAAAATCTGCTGGATTTGTCTGCAAGTTTGAGTCTATATGTCATGGAATTTTCATATAGATCAATCTGTACAATCTTCATTTCCTTAGCAGCTTCTATATCCATTCTTGTTGATTTTGGATCAATCATGCTTTGAAGATCTTATATGTTATTCCGAACCCATACTATTAGTGATCTAGAGTGGCTAGCCTTCCCAATATTATGCATCTGGGTCAGCTCTGGTCTAGACATCTTCTGAACTATTTGAATCAGGTTCTTATACTCCTCTTCTGGACCAGCTTCTCTTTTAACTACAAAATGATATACCATATCAATGTTGTCCATTGATTTGGCATACCAGTAAGTAATTGTAGGTTTGGAGAAGTCATATTGATCAAGGGCTTTCTTGAATTCCATTGCCTTTTGTAATTGTTGATCAAACATAACTCTTTTCACTTGATCAAACTTTGCTTAAGGAATGACTTCTGCATGAGGCACAACAACAGTTTGATAAGGTTCTTGGACTTGTTTAGAAGCCTTTTCTTTTGCCTTTTCTTTATCAAACAGGGCCTGGAGTTTCTCTGTGGACCATGATTGTGCAATGACTTTTGACACACCAGCACCTGCAGAATAGCTTATTAAAAATCTTCTGTGTTCTGCCTTTGAAGGCCCCGTTGGCCTCTTTCTCTTCTTTTGTCCTTCTTTGACCACAAATCCACGTAAGTAGTCTCCAAGGTGTCAGGATCAAAATCACTACCTAAGATTAACTGGTTTGAATAAATCAGAGTATAAAACCAATAACCTTGTATTGAATCAAAGTCCAATTAAGAAGTTTGCGGAATAACACTTAATTGCTTTAAGAAAAGCTTTCAGAACAAATAACACATAAATATAATAAAAAAATCAACTCTTTTGTATTGCCAAACTTACTGATTACAATCACCTCTAATCTGTTTGATTAGACGAAGAACACAGACTGTTCTTAGGGTTTTACAACCTTAGAGGCTTGAGAAAACTTAATCAGAAAGCAATTATAATTGAATCAAAACTTGTACGTGCAGACTTACAATAGAGAAACCTATTCTATCTATATATAAAGCCTTCTGATTTGTTTCCTTGAGAAACTCTGATTTCTCTGGTAGTAGATATGCTTGAATCTTCAAATATAAATCTCTTCCTGAATTTTAGCACTTTCTGTATGATAAACTGTTGAGCAGCTTGAAGTTTATCTGTTGAGCAGCTTGAACTTTTGCACTGGCCGCTTGAACTTTTGAACTAGCAGCTCGAACTTTCTCAACTAACAGCTTGAACTTTGTAATTGCACAGAAAATCTACTAACAGTTTGAGAAATCTAACTAACAGCTTGACATACTTAGAATATTTCCCAACAATCTCCCCCTAACTTAAACTCTTTACACAAGACTTTAAGTTTTTGTACAAATAAGGAAATAAAACAAAGTAAAACTATTCTCTACAAACTAAGGCATCCAAAAACTTACAATTGTGAAAGTTTCTAATTTATTGCCTTTATGAAATCTCTTCTCAACTCCTCTTTATCACAGTGAATCTTCATTGTGCTTATTTGAAGTAGCCAAGTCTTTGGCAGATTAAAGAACTCAAAATTGTAGAACCTGCTGGATCCGTCTGCAAACTTGAGTCTATATGTCATAGATTTGACATATATATCACCTGTACAATCTTCATTTCTTTGGAAGCTTCAATTTCCACTCTTGTAGACTCTGGATCAAAAATGCTTCTAAGGTCTTTTACATTTCTTTGAACCCATACACAGTGAGACCTTGAATGACTAACAGATCCAATGTGATGCAATTTTGTCAGATCATCTCTGGTCAGCCTTTGTGCCATCTGAGCTAGACTGCTATATTCTTCTTCTGGACCAGCTTCTCTTCTGATTACAAAATGATAATTCAAATCAATGTTATCCATTGATTTGGCATACGAGTAAGTAATAGGCGGTTTGGAGAAGTCATACTGATCCAGGGCCTTTTCAATTTCTAGAGCCTTTTGAAGCTGTTGCTCAAACAACACTCTTTTTACCTGATCCATCTTTGTTTGAGGAGGAGGATTACTGACACCAGCTTGAACAGGAGAAGGATCACTAACACCAGCTTGAACTGTCTCTTGTTGGCTTTGGACTTGTTGGGAGACTTTGGCTGCTTTCTATTTTTCCATCTCCTTGTCATGTAGGGCCTGTAGCTTTTCTGTTGGCCATGACTAAGCCATTATTCTTGGTATTCCAACTGATGCAGAGAAGTTTATCAAAAATTTTATGTGTTCTGCCTTTGAATGCCCTGTTGGCATTTTCCTTTTCTTCTGATTCTGCTTGACCACAAACCTTCTTAGATAATCACCTAAGGTTTCGTCATCTTTCATTTGAGCATGAGTTTGCTGGTCTAAGAGTTCATCTTGTTCCTCTGCTAATTTCCTTGCTAATTCAGCATCATGAGCAACCTGGGCTTCTTTAGAGGAGAATTTTATCTTTGGAGACTCAATGAGAATGCCTTTACCCTTATCTCTGGAAGCTGAAGCTGTGGATTGGACTGTAGTGACAGGAGCCTGAGAGCCTTCTCTGATAACAACAATAGTTGTTCTGATAGGGGCAGCTTGAGTTTCTAGACTAACAGCTTGAGTGGCTGTTGGGACTGTTAGCCTAGAAACTGGGACTGTTGGAGGAGAGGTTGAAGCTGTTCGGACTGAAGTAGTGATCTCCTGATTCTCCCCCTTTTTGGATGCATTGGTTTGGCCAGGTGGACCTACAACCTTTGCAATCAGGGTTCGAACCATCTTCTCAAGTTGAATAATCTTATTTCCACATAGGGTGAACCCTTGATGAAAATAATCCATTCGTTGATGTTAAGCTGCTATTGTCTATTGCAGAGCTGTGATTTGTGCCCCCTGTGTAGCAATAAGGGACTTATAATTTCCAATATGGCTACAACAGGTTTTAGCTGTGGATCCGTCAATATCATGAGTTGCAAACTAGCCTCAAGATCATCAAATGATAGTGGTATTTGAGATCTATCACTGGCATGAATTCAGGAAGTAGAAACATATGGGCCACTTTGTTCTTGGTACTGGGGACTTCCAGAAGGTGCTTGCACACCCTCTGTTGCCATGTGAGTGGTCTTAGAGATGTTGACACTGGCCTGTGCCTCTTGCGCAGAGACATCAGTAGTGTCAGCCACAAACCCCATACGGACATTCTCTGATGGAATGACCACCTCCAAATTGAGGGTGGGAGTGTCCTCATTGGTTCCCTTTGGATATTCTGTGCACAAGTGTCCTCCTGCACAGGGATATTTGGATCTGGTGTTTGGGCTGAGGAGGAAGGAGCTCCTGAAACCCTTTGTCTTTTGTATTGTATGGGAGTGGGGGGTGGGGATGTATGTGTGATAGAAGGAACAGATGGAATGTTTGTATCATAAGGAGTGGGTTGGGGTCCTGGGGGTGAAGCAGTGATGGATGGCTGAGCCTGCTCAGGACCCTCTCCTCTGTTTGTTGGATTGATTCCCAACATTGCAGAAGGCAATGGGACATCCACATTCAAAAAATTGGTACTAGGTTTTAAAAGTCTTTTGATTGATGGTAAAGAGTGCCTATGGGAAACATGTATCCTTTTATGTATATTAAAATTATTGCAAGATCTTGCAATTATTTCAGCCAAAAATCGTGGATACATAAAAAATTTCCCATTCTTTAGGGCATGATGCCTCAACATTCCCTGAAAAATCATATTTGAAAAATTGAACTGTTGGCCTGTTGATAGACACACTAAAGCAGTGGCAATATTTGAGGAAAATTCAGACCAACCAGTTCTTTTGGGACTTATACATTGTTGAATGATATGCACAAGATATTTCCACTTAGGGGCAAAGTGTGCTTTAAAGAAAGTAAAGGAATCAGTAGGGCCCCTATACCCTATTGCAAAAAGTCCTTCATGTAGGGAAGTAAGGGATAGATCTGATATACCTGAGGCATCTTGAAGATGCAAGTGTTGGCGGATGGTTTCCTCAGATATAGTGATAGGGTTGCCATCGATTGTGGATGCAAAAGATGTGACTCCATTGACGATTTTGACTGAGGCAGATTTCCAGAACTTCTCTATATGAGACACATAGATGGTGGGATTTACAGTGAGGGCATGATGGATATGGAAACTTCGAAGGAAGTCCATCATGTCGTGGAATGGTTGAAACCTCTTACCAAATTCTTTTTGACTAAAACATTCATAGTTTTGAAGTTCATGTGACACATCCTTCTATGCCAAAGAGCAGACTCATTAGATGATGCTTTGGATATCAAACAGCTTAAAGTATTTGATTTTTGACAAAAGATCTGTGTCCAAACAGTAGACATTGTCCTTCCTTGGTATTCTAAGTAAAACAAGATTTTCAGGAATTTTAAAATCTTTTGAAAGGACAATACACTCAGAGTCTGTGAATAGAACAATATTTTATTTATCACAGATTTGAGACACACTTAGTAAATTATACTTCAGCTGTTTAACGTACAAAACATCATTGAAGATCATATTGTCTGCTTTGACAGTACCCTTACCTGTTACCTTACCTCCCTTGGAATTTCCACCAAATGCAAAAAATCCTCCTTCAAATCCTTTGAAATTTGACAAGCATTCAGAATTGCATGCATGTGCCTAGAGCATCCACTATCCAAATTCCATCTTGTTTTATGTTGTGACCTGTGGGTGCTCTGCACAAATAAAAGCTTAGTTAGTACTGGAGTAAACCCAAACCAAGTTGGTTTTGGGTTGTCCTTGTGCATTGACATAACTAAACAATGTTTGTGTCTTTTTATACTTAGTGAGATCCACTGGTGGATTTTGTGAAGGATATTTAGTTATGACATGAGGTATCCAGGTGTTCTTTCCAACCTTTTCATTATCAGTCTCAGATGATCCATTACCAGTTTCAGTTTTAGGCTTAGCAGTTTGAACTGAGTTTTTAGTGCTTACAGCTTCAGAGTTTTCACTACCAGTTCCAACTTTAGGCCTAGCAGTCTCAACATTTGTATCAACAGTTTGATCTGAGTTTTTGCCTTTAACACACCATATCTGTTTAATATTTGCTTTGGATTTTGCTAAAACTTGTTTTTGGTGTGTAGACTGTCTTTTGTTGACTTTTAAGAACCTGTGATCAACTATCTTCTTTGGAACTGGTACAACAGGTGGTTTGGCCTTTGAATTCTTTGTGTTTTGAACAAATGCCTATTTTTGAACCACGGTCTGTTTTGCAACAGATGGTTTATACAAACAATGCCTGGCCAAATGGTTTTTCCTGCCACAATGGAAACATCTTTTGACTGTTTTGATTGGAGAACCAGTTTTGTTGGACCATAACTGGTTCTTGTTCCTTTGATTTCCCCTTACCTGCTGTTGTGTGGGAAATTTTTGGACACCATGCTTTTGGCATGTGCAGATTGGAACAGTCTTACCCCTTTTATTAATTTTTGAGGAAGATGCAATGTTACAGTTAGAAGGTACAAAAACCTGTGGAGCAATATTGCATACACTCATCTTCTCTTTACCTTTCTTACTGGGGTTAGGGGTTTTTATAGGTGCACTCATTGTTTTGGGTTCTCTCTCAACTTCCTTACACTCACAGCCTTCATTTGGAATCAGTTCTTCTTTAGATTCAGGACTGTTTTCATGGATAGGATCTACAGTTGTCAATGTCTTATCTAATGGTTCATTAACAAGCCTATCAGCAACTTCACTCATGGGATGAATGTATTTTTTGTTGTATGGGGGTGGAGTGGCTCTGTATCCTATACCTTCTTTGGAATTGAGCTGAGATTTTACCCTATCTTTAAAATCCATTAGGTGTTCCAGCTTTTGATTTGCCAACTTGAAGTTTCCTAAATCTATATTGACATATTCTATTTTCTTGTTAGCTTCTAACACCTTCTGTTCAGCCTCATCTAGTTTCTTATTTAGGGTCTCTATTTTCTTATTCAGTTCCTTTTTCTCCCACTCATGATATGTTCTATCATGTCCCATCTGAATCTCATTATCTTTATAGTCATTGATCTGTTTTTCAAGATCTTTTATGGCCTGCATGTACTCATATCTCCTTTCTTACATCTTAGCTAGAGTTTTGCACATGCTCTCATTATGATATCTGTACTTTTTAACCATATTTTTGCATGTTTGAGAACAGAGTTTAGCATTTACCTCAGATGGTAGTTCAGTGGAGGTGACATTAGATGTTTCTGCCATAAGAGCTTGATTTCGAAACTCCTCTTCTGTCTGGTCACTCCAGTCAAACACATTGTCTTCTTGAGAAACAAGTGCTTGTGATGATGAAGCTTGATTAGTTTGCTGGGGTCTTGGTGGCTGTTGACCTTGGGATCTGCATTCTCTGGCAAAGTGTCCAAGCTTGTGGCATTTAAAGCATTCAACTTTTGATTTATCAAATGCTGGTTTGCCTTCTGGTCTGGATTGAAAGTTTGGTCTGCCAGTTCTTTTCAGAAATCTTTTGGCCCTCATAGTCAACATAGCATGCTGCCATTTCAAGTCCATCTCTTCTAGATCATCTAGATGGATCTGTTCTAAATCTTCAGCATTTAGAGCAAACAGTCCATCATTTGCAACAAAAACTTCATAATGAACTTCAGTAGAGTTACCATCAACACCTGAAAAGGGATCACAACAGTTTGATTTATCAGTTAATGCTGATGATAGCAGAGAAGTGTTATGATTGTAAGGAAAGGATTTCTTTTTATTTTCAATCTCAGTTTCAAACACTCTCAGACTGTTGTAAAGGTCATCCAACTCTATTTCATCAAGAGTATCTTTTGTTCTCCATTGGGCAGCATAGACTGTCCACTCTTCACCAAGTGATCTAAGGAATTTTCTGTTTACTTCATCTTGATCCAAGCTGACTTTGGCACTCTCCAATTCACTAATCAGTTTATTAAACCAGTCAAAAATTTGAGTAAGGTTTTCATTCTTGCCACCAGAAAAGTTTTCAGACTGCTGTTTTAGAAGATCTTTTTGATTCCTTTTGGTGCTAGCATTGCCAGCAAATTTTTTCTCTAAAGCAATCCAAAGAGAATGAGCAGTATAGAACTTTTTAAACTGATGTTGATATGCATTAGGAATGGCTATCTGTAAGAGAGTGAGAGCTTTCACTTCATTCATTCTAGCCTTTCTTTCAAGTTCAGTCTTTGGAGGTGTTTTTATGGGCTTGCCCTCAGCATCTAGTTCAGGACCAACTACAGGAGGAAATTCAACAGCTTCCCATATGGCATAATCAATAAATTGAATGTGCTGTTGAATCCTGAGTTTCCACATCTCGAACTCAGTGGGTTTGAGCATAGGCACTTTGAGTCCTTGCCCAGATCCACTACTGCTATTATCAAATTCCATTGCTATAAAAATAAAAATTTTAAAAGAAAGCTTCTGACTTTGAAAACAAATTAAAACTAGTGGCTCTGATACCACTTGTCAGGATCAAAATCACTACCTAAGATTAACTGGTTTGAATAAATCAGAGTATAAAACCAATAACCTTGTATTGAATCAAAGTCCAATTAAGAAGTTTGAGGAATAACACTTAATTGTTTTAAGAAAAGCTTTCAGAATAAATAACACATAAATATAATCAAAAAATCAAATCTTTTGTATTGCCAAACTTACTGATTACAATCACCTCTAATATGTTTGATTAGACGAAGAACACAAGCTGTTCTTAGGGTTTTACAACCTTAGAGGCTTGAGAAAACTTAATCAGAAAGCAATTACAATTGAATCAAAACTTGTACGTGCAGACTTACAATAGAAAAACCTATTCTATCTATATATAAAGCCTTCTGATTTGTTTCCTTGAGAAACTCTGATTTCTCTGGTAGTAGATATGCTTGAATCTTCAAATATAAATCTCTTCCTGAATTTTAGCACTTTGTGTTTGATAAACTGTTGAGCAGCTTGAAGTTTATCTGTTGAGCAGCTTGAACTTGAGCAGCTTGAACTTTTGCACTGGCAGCTTGAACTTTTGAACTAGCAGCTCGAACTTTCTCAACTAACAGCTTGAACTTTGTAATTACACAGAAAATCTACTAACAGTTTGAGAAATCTAACTAACAGCTTGACATACTTAGAATATTTCCCAACACAAGGGTTTCATCATCACCCATAGAGGCTTGAGCTTGCTGATCAAGGATTTGGTCTTGTTCTTCTACTAATTTTCTGGCAAGTTCAGCATCTGCAACAACTTGAGCTTCTTTTGAAACAACTTTGATCTTTGGTGTTTCAATCAAAATCCCCTTTCCTTTGTCTATAGCTGCTACTTGGATTGTTGTTGTTGCTTGGACTGCTGAGGATGATTCTTGAATTCCTTCTATGATTAACACACCCCCTGGCCTTTTAAGAGAAACAACTTGAACTTCTAGACTAACAGTTTGAGAAACTGGTGGGACTGTTAGCCTAGAAGCTGGAGCTGCCAGAGGTGAACTTGAAGTTGTTTGGACTGAATGTGGGATCTACTGGTTCTCCCCCTTTTTGGATGCATTGGTTCGATCAAAAGGACCAAAAACCGCTGCTAACAGGGTTTGAATCTGTTTCTCTAGCTGAATAATCTTGTTTCCATAGAGCTTCAACCCAAGTTGGATTTGGACAAGCTTTTGTTGTTGGACTGTTGAGAGCTGTTGTAGTGCAATAATTTGTGATTCCTGTGCAGCAATAGTGGACTTGTAATGTTCCAAAATAGCTACAACAGGTTTCAGCTGTGGATTCGTCATGAGTTGCAGACTGGCCTCAAGATCATCAAACGATAAAGGGATTTAAAGATCTATCACTGGCACCAATACCAGATCTATTAGAAGTGGTCTTAGGCATGTTGGAACTGTCTTGTGCCCCTTGTGCAGAGACAGCAGTAGTTCCAGCCACAAAACACATATGAACATCCTCAGAATGGATGTTCACCTCCATATTGAGGGTGGGAGTATCCTCAGTGGGTTCCCTTTCGATATTATGTGCAAGAGTATCCTCTTGCACAGGGATATTTGGCTCTGGGTGTTGGTGTGAGGTGGAAGGAGCACCTGCAGTCCTTTGTTTCTTTTTAGTATATATTTTTAGTGGTGGGGCTGGGGAGGAACG
Source organism: Centrapalus pauciflorus (assembly GCA_020465985.1). NCBI lineage: Eukaryota > Viridiplantae > Streptophyta > Magnoliopsida > Asterales > Asteraceae > Centrapalus > Centrapalus pauciflorus. Next base: position 43,113 of record JAANYP010002086.1, on the reverse strand, counting down.
TATGGTAGAAGGATCAGAGAGGATGTCTGTATCATGGGGAGTGGGTTGGGTTCCTGGGGGTGAAGCAGTAATGTTGGGCTGAGCCTGCTCAGGATCCTCTCCCCTGTTTCTTGGAAAAGATAGTCTGCATTACTTGAGGCAATGAGACATCAACAGTATGAAAATTGACACTTTGTTTCAAAAATCTTTTCACATATGGCAAAGAGTGTCTATGGGAAACATATATCCTTTTATGTATTTTTAACTTATTGCAAGATTTTGCATTTATTTCAGACAAAAATCGAGGATACATCAAACTTTCCCATTCTTTAAGGCATGATGCCTCAACATCCCTTGAAAAATCATATTTGAAAAGTTGAACTGTTAGCCTGTAGATAAGCAAACTAGAGCAGTTACAATATTTGAGGAAAATTCAGACCAACCAGTTCTTTTAGGGCTTAAACATTGTTCAATGAAATGTACAAGGTATTTATATTTGGGGCCAAAATGTGCTTTGAAGAAAGTAAAAGAATCAGTTGGCCCCTATACCCTATTTCAATCTGTTATACCTGAAGCATCTTGCAAATGCAAGTGCTGTCGAATGGTTTCTTCTGGGATGGTGATGTAATGACCATCAATGGTAGAAACAAGAGAAGTTATTTCATCTTGTGTCAGTCTGGCTTTACCCCAGAATTGCTCTATGTGAGATACGTAGATAGTGGGGTTGACAGTGATAGCATAGTTGATGGATGCACTATGAAGGAAATCCATCATTTCATGAAAGGGTTGTAGTTCAACATGCTTTAGGGAGTTTGGGAGGCAGTTGTGATCTTTAACAAACTCCATTGGTGCTCAAGAACGAGAGAAGTTAGGGTTTGTCTCGAAGATTTGGAAATCACACAGGGAGGAAATGAGAGGGCTATGAAAGATATTTAGAAACTTGTAGTTGTAACTGAACGAAATTGGGACTTTTAAGGTTTTGGATTTTAAAAATATCTAGTCCTGCGTACAAACACCTTATGAATGATTGAAATGCCCTGCACACTTAACAGATCAAGTGAACAACTAACAGTTTGAGAAAATGAACTAGCAGTTTGAGAATATTCTCAAGCTATTAGTTAGTAACTGAGCAATATCTATTAAAGCAGTGTCTCCCTCTTAACTAAACATATCTAACAAAGAATTTACTTAAATTGTAGAAGATGGTAATGGAAGATAGATTAATCCATGTTTACCATACCAATATTTGATACCAGAAAAGTGAATCTTCCTACATCAAATGGTTTAGTAAAAAGATCTGCTAACTGATCATCAGTATGAATTTTGGTAACTTGAGTTAACTTCTTTTCATTACAATCCCTTATAAAATGAAATTGGATGTCTATATGCTTGGTTTTGGGAAACTTTACTAGATTTTGTACAATACGGATTGCGCTTGAATTGTTAATATAAATAGGAGTAGATATAAAGTTCATACCATAGTCTCTTAGTTGGTTCTGAATCCACATAACCTGAGAGAAACAGCTAGCAGCTGCTACATATTCTGCTTCAGTGGATGAGGTGGATACTGTGGTTTGCTTTTTGCACTGCCAAGAGACTAGTCTTGCTCCTAGATATTGACATCCTCCGGTTGTTGACTTCCTGTCTATGTTGCAACCTCCATGGTCACTGTCAGAATATGCTGTTAATTCAAGAGGAGAATCCTTAGGATACCATAGACCTAATTTTGGTTGGAGTTTTAGATAGCTAAAGATTCTCTTGACAACAAACAGATGTGAGTCCTTTGGTGCACATTGGAACCTGGCACAAACACAAACAGCAAACATTATATCTGGTCTGGAAGATGTGAGATACATTAATGAACCTATCAAGGATCAGTACAAATGAATATCCACATCTACTCCTTCTTTATCTGCATCAAGCTGCTTATGAGTGTCCATTGGTGTGTTTGCAACTTTGGTGTCCTTGTATCCAAACTTCCCAGAATGTCATTCACATACTTTGGCTGACTGATGAAGAGACCAGTGGGCTTCTGCTTAATTTGCAATCCTAGAAAGAAAGTTAGTTCTCCCATTGAACTCATTTGAAACTTTTTGTGTTTCAGGGTCTCAAATTCCTTGCAAAGTATGTCATTTGTTGATCCAAAGATGATGTCATCAACATAGATCTGAACAAGAAGGATCTCTTATTTGTAGACTTTGTGAACAATGTCTTGTGTAGAGTACCTCTCTTGAATCCATTTTGTAGTAAGTAGGAAGACAGAGTGTCATACCATGCTCTGGGACCTTGGTGTAACCCATAGAGTGCCTTATCTAACTTGTAAACTCTGTCAGGATACTTGTAGTCTTCAAACCCAGGTGGTGTCACATATACCTCTTCATCAATTGTACCATATAGGAATGCAGATTCTACATCCATTTGATACACCTTAAACCCTTTATAGCTTGCATAGGCTAGAAACAGTCTGATGACTTCAATCCTTACTACTGGGGCAAAGACATCATCATAGTCTATTCCTTCTTCTTGAGTGTAAGCTTGAGCTACTAGCCTTGCTTTGTTCTTGATCACTATACCTGTTTCATCCTTTTTATTTCTGAAAACTCATCTTGTACCAATTGCCCTCTTTTCTTTAGGCAAATCAACCAGTTGCCACACATTCTGAATCTTGAATTGCAGTAGCTCTTCTTGCGTGGCTTCAATCCAAGTTGGATCCTTTAGAGCCTCAGATGCCTTCTTTGGTTCTAGTTGTCACATAAAGCATGCATGTTCAAATGCAGCTAGACTGAATTCTGGAACTGCTTCTTTAGATATAGTTGTTTCCTTGTGGATCATATTCCTTGTCTACACAGGTGTGCGTGGATCTCCCATGATTAGGTTGAGAGGATGATATTTGTGAACTCTGAGTGTAGGTTCACTTTCTATCTAAATTGAGCTTCCCAGGTTGGTGTCATCACCTTCTACACTTGATGATTCTGCTTCAGTAACAGGTTGATTTGGAGTTGGGGCTGATTCCCTATTATCTGGAGCTGTTACTTCAGGACTTGGGAATGACATCTCAAACTCTGTACCTCTGTCTTGTTGGCCAGTCAGGACTCCAGGTGGGTCGCAAGAAAGAAGTGGTAAAATAGTGTACTCATCCCATCTATCAGACTCTTCAACAGTTTGAGTTTTTGTGTCAACAGTCTGAACTCTTGTGCTGGCAGCATGAGAATTTATGTTACCAGTTTGATCATTGTGTCCAACTGCTCCTGCAGAAGACTCATAAAAACTTAAAGATTTTGTTAGTGAATATAAATCAAATAACCAATCAGGACCAGTGCCTTTGACATTTGCAGAATTATCATTAAACTCAACATTTGCACTTTCTTCAATGGTTTTAGATACACTGTTATAGACTCTATAGGCTTTGCTCTGTGTGGAGTAACCTACGAAGAATCCTTCCTCAGACTTGCTCTCAAACTTATCTAAGTGAGTTTTAGTATACAGGATAGTACATGGACACCCAAATGGTTTTAGAAAGGTAACTAGGGGAATCCTATGATGGAACAACTCATATGGAGTTTTCCCTTGTGATTGGACTACTTGGACCCTATATAGAACATAACAGGTTGTAATAACTGCCTCTACCCAGAAAGTCATTGGCAATTTGGAATCAGCTAACATGGTTCTAGCAACCTCTATTAATGTTTTATTCTTCCTTTCAGCTAATCCATTTTGTTGTGGTGTTCTAGGTGCACTATATTGTTTTGCAATTCCTTTGGACTCACAGAAACTGTTTAGATCCTGATTTTTAAACTCAGTTCCATTGTCTGACCTGATCACCTTCACTTTTAAGTTAGATTGGTTTTCAATTTTTAGAATAAAGGATTTAACAAACTCAACAGTCTCATCCTTAGTCCTAAGAAAATAAACCCATGTAAACCTGGTGAAATCATCAACAATGACTAAACAGTAGGCTCTTTCATTCAAACTCAAAATAGAAGTTGGACCAAAAAGATCCATATGAAGAACATGAAGAACAGATGAGATTGAATTTACTTATTTGGCCTTATGAGAAGTTTTGTGTTGCTTGCCTTCGAGGCAGGCTACAAAATGATGATCACATATGAACTTCTTCTATGGTAAACCTCTTACCAAATTGTTTTTGACTAATGCATTCATAAATTTGAAGTTCATGTGACACATCCTTCTGTGCCAAAGTGCAGACTCATTAGATGATGCTTTGGATATTAAACAGCTTAAGGTATTTGCTTTGGATACTTTTTCTGTGTCCAAAAGTATACATTGTCCTTTCTTGGTGTTCTTAGTAAAACAAGATTTTCAGGTAAATGAAAATCTTTGGATAGGACAATACATTCAGAGTATGTGAACAAAACAACATTCCTTTTGTCACATACTTGAGACACACTCAGTAAATTATACTTCAGTTGTTCAACATATAGAACATCATTAAAGATCATGTTACCTGCTTTGATAGTACCTTAACCTGTTACCTTGCCTCCTTTGGAGTTTCCACCAAATGCAACATATCCTCCTTCAAAGCTTTTGAAATTTGACAAGCACTCAGAATTGCCTGTCATGTGCCTCGAGCAGCCACTGTCCATACGCCATCTTGTTTTATGTTGGTTCCTGTGGTTGCCCTGCATAGAGAAAAGCTCAGTTAGCGGTGGAGAAAACCCAAACCAAGTTGGTTTTGGGTTGTCCATGTGCATTAACATAACTAAATATTGTTTGTGTCTTTTTAAACTTAGTGAGATCCACTGGTGGATTCTGTGATAAGTATTTAGTTATGACATGGGGTGTCCAGGTGTTCTTTCCAATTTTTTCTTTAACAGTCTCAGATGATCCACTACTAGTTCCAGTATTTGTCTTAGCAGTTGGAACTGGATGATGAATGCCAGCAGCTTCAGATTTTACACTACCAGTTCCAACTTTTGACTTAACAGTTCCAGCTTTTGCATCAGCAGTTTGAACTGTGTTTTTGCTTTTAACACACCATTCATGTTTCACACTCAATTTAGATTTTATTAAAGCTTGTTTTTTGTGTACAGGCTGCCTTTTGTTGACCTTTACAAACCTGTGGTCAACTGTGTTCTTTGGAACTGGTGTGGCAGGTTTTGAGGCCTTCAAAGCCTTTGGTTTTTGTGAAACAGCTTGTTTTTGAAACACAGTTTTCCTTTCAAACAATTGGCTTATACAGACATTGCTTGGCCAAATGGTTTTTCCTGCCACAGTGAAAACATCTTTTGACTGTTTTGATTGGAGAACCAGTTGTGTGTGACCATAACTGATTCTTGTTCCTTTGATTTCCCCTCACCTGCTGCTGTGTGGGAAACTTCTGTACACCATGCTTTTGGCATGTGCATACTGGAACATTTTTACCCTTTTTACCTGTCTTGGAAGAGGATGCAAAATTACAGTTAGAAGGTACAGAGACATGTGAAGCATGTTTGTATTCACTCATCTTCTCTTTTCCTTTCAAACTATTGGTTTCTTCACTCAGGCTTCTAGTTCTAATGGGGTTAGAAACAGGAGTTACTATGGGTTCACTCATAGTTTTGGAATTACTCTCTGCTTCCTCACTTTGACTGCCTACCTTAGAAACCAGTGCATCTTCCAACTCAGGCTTATCCTCAAGGACAGGATCTACAGACTTCATCTTCTAATCTAGGGGTTCATTCACAAGTCTATCAGCAACTTCACTTATAGGATGAATGTATTTGTTATAGTCATTGTCCTTATAGTCATTGATCTGTTTATCAAGATCCTCTATTGCCTGCATATACTCATACCTCCTTTCTTCCATCTTAGCTAGAGTTTTACACATGCTTTCATTATGATCTCTGTATTTTTTAACCATATTTTTGCATGCTTGGTAGAAGAGTTTAGTCTTTACCTCAGATGGTAGTTCAGTAGAAGTGACACTTGTAGTTTCTTCCATGAGAGCTTGATTCTGAAACTCTTCTTCTGTTTGGTCACTCCAGTCAAAAACAGTGTCTTCTTGTGAAACAGGAGCCTGTGAAGAGTGTGTTTGACTGGTCTGTTGCGGTCTTGGTGGCTGCTGACTTTGTGATCTACACTCTCTAGCAAAGTGTCCAAGTTTGTGGCATTTGAAACATTCAACCTTTGATTTGTCAAAGGCTGGCTTGCCTTCTGGTCTGGCCTGAAAGTTTGTTCTTCCAGTCCTTTTAAGAAACCTTATGGCCCTCATAGTCAGCATGGCATGTTGCCACTTTAAATCCATCTCCTCTAGATCATCTGGATAAATTTGTTCCAGATCTTCAGGATTAAGTGCAAATAGTCCATCACTTGCAACAAATGCTTCATAATGAACCTCAGAGGTATTACCATCAGTACCTGTAAAAGAATCACAACATTTTGATTTATCATTAGATGCAGATGATAACAGAGCAGTGTTTTGATTATAAGAAAAGGGTTTCTTTTTATTGTCTATCTCAGATTCAAACACTCTCAAACTATTGTACAGATCATCCAACTCTATTTCATCTAGAGTGTCCTTTGTTCTCCACTATGCTGCATAACTGTCCATTCTTCACCAAGAGATCTGAGGAACTTTCTGTTTACCTCATCTTGATCCAGGCTAACCTTGGCACTCTCCAATTCACCTATCAACTTATTCACCTATCAAAGATTTGAGTGAGGTTTTCATTCTTTCCACCAGAAAAATTTTCATACTGCTGCTTTAAAAGATCCTTTTGATTTCTTTTTGTGCTAGCATTGCCAGCAAATTTTTTCTTTAAACCAAGCCATAGAGAATGAGCAGTATAGAATTTTTTAAACTGATGTTGATAAGCATTAGGAATAGCTATCTGTAAAATAGTGAGAGCCTTGACTTCATTCATTTGAGCCTTTCTCTCAATCTCAGTTTTTGGAGGTGTTCTTTTAGGTTTGCCTTCAGCATCTAGTTCAGGATCAACTGCAGGAGGATTTTCAATAGCTTTTCATAGGGCATAGTCAATAAATTGAACGTGACGTTGAATCCTGAGTTTCCACATCTCGAACTCAGTGGGTTTGAGCATAGGCACCTTAAGTCCTTGCCCAGATCCACTACTGCTGCTATCAAACTCCATTGCAGAAAAAGATTTAGATATTTAAAAGATGAAAGTTTCTGACTTTGAAAACAAAGAACAAAACAGAACAGAACCTATGGCTTTGATACCACTTGTCAAGATCAAAATCACCTAAGATTAACTGGTTTGAATAAATCAGAGTTAAACCAATAATCTTGTTTTGAATCAAAGTCCAACTAAGAAGTTTGCGGAATAACACTTAATTATTTTAAGAAAAACTATCAGAACAATAAAATAACAGACAATCAATAAACACGATTAATATCAAAACCTTTATATAACCAATCTCTAATTACAATCACCTCTAATCTGTTTGATTAGACGAAGAACACAAATTGTTCTTAAGGTTTTTCAACCTTAGAAGCTTTAGAAACTTAATCAGAAGCAGATTACAATATGAATTTCTTAAGCTCCGAATTACATGAGAAAGACCTAGTGTATCTCTATTTATAGCCTTCTGATTTGTTTCCTTGACAATCTGCAATTTCTCTTTGAGTGAATATCTTTGGAAGATCTTCAAATCTTGAAATCTTTATCACTTCCTGATTTGTAGCACAATCTGTTATCTGTTTGTTTAGCAGCTTGAACTTTAACTCTAGCAGCTTGAACTTTTGAACTAGCAGCTCGAGTTTCTTGAACTAGTAGCTCGAGTTTCTTGAACTAGTAGCTTGAACTTTGTAATTACACAGAAAGACTACTAAGAGTATGAGAAATCTCAACTAATAGCTTAACATACTTAGATTATTTCCCAACAAACTATAATCAGTACAATTATCAAATTGAGGTAAGATTCACTCAAACTTGCAATTTTTGGAGTTTTTGGTTCGGTTTTGGTGTGAACCGAATCCTAGGATTTGTTATTGCAAATGTTAATGCATGTTATAGATTATTGTTGCTATGTTAAAATCGAGTGTTAATGAAGCAACATACCAATTTTCAGTCTCTAATTTGAGCTCTAAGTATGATTTTGAAATAAGTGTGTGTGTTAGTGTGTGTGTGTGTTCATCGACTAAGGATGAAAAATGGACAAAAATGGACTATTTTGGTATATTTATGGTATGTTTTAAGTTAAAAGTGTACATTTAGGTTCATATATGCAATTTTGGATACAAAATACATGCAAAAATGGTCAAAATAAAATTCTGGAAAATATTAGAAACTATACAAGTATGAACTCGGACCTGATGAACAGAATTCGGACCATCCGAATTCAGACACTGTTCATCCGAAGTTCGAACCTCAACTAATTTCGGACCATATGCAATTTCAGATAGAAATTATCAAAAAATTTACTAAGTCTAGAAGCCAATTCGGGTCAACTGTTCATCCGAAGTTCGGATCAACTGTTCATCCGAAGTTCGGATCAACTGTTCATCCGAAGTTCGGATGAAGTCTCAAACATAAAATACTAAGGCTGGATTTCAGATCATTCAGATTTCGGATCATTCGAAATTCGGATGTGATCCGAATTTCGATTCATTTTGCTTAGAATTCCAGAATCAAGTTTTAAGCAGATACTGACATTAATTCACTATTACACTGACATAACAGGATCTTTGTGGTGTTGTTTAACACACATTGATTCAGCGACAATTATCACTGTACAAACCACTGTGAGTAATAAATTATCATTCTAACATTTATTGTCTTTGTATTCACATTTTACAATTCAATGGCATGTTCACATTGTTCATATACATCAATTGGCACTCATGTATGATTCATTGTTATGATGCACACTCGTACTTGACATGTGACAAACATGTAGTCTGCGTTCATTTGGAAGTGCATCTATTTACATCATGCTTGCACTGCATGATCAGTACTTCACAATCTGATGCAACCGGTACTGGGGCTGACAGCAGGCCACTGTCAGGGACTGATCATCCCACTCCTTTTCCTGGTCAGGTTCGGCACATCCACGATCAGCATTTTAAACTGCCAACCTCATGCTTGCACTGCATGGTTTTCAATTATACTAGGGCTTGCACTGCCCATTTTCACACTAAAGTTTGTAAAGAAATATTTGTTGAATTATAATCTGTTATCTCACTAAGCAAATTAGCTTACTGTTGACTCACAATGTTTTCAGGTAAAGGAAAAGGTGTAGTTGGACCTTCTTCTTAAGCATTTCAATTCAATAATCCGAAGACTTTAGAAGCTATTGGTACTCGGATGTTTGTAGCTTTGGGCTGGGATTTGATCATTTTAAAACAAGTTATTATGTTGTAATAGTTAAACTTAATCATTGTAGACAAATACATTTCTTGCTTTAGTGTGGAACTACTTAAATCTGAATTAAGCATCAATTTTAATTATCATGTTAATAATTAGGTTGTGTGTTGATCCTGGTGTCATTAATTATATCATATATACATGTGGACGTATATATATACATATATATATATATATATATATATATATATATATATATATATATATATATATATATATATATATATATATATATATATAACCCTTGGAAATTGTTTCTCTGGTGATGTGGGACAATCCACAATTATCATAGATTAGAACCATCTTTTAGGGTTTATCTGTAACTTTCCAACTATTACACTTTAGCTCTTGCTTCTTTATAATTAATTATTTAGCTTCTAATTAATTTATTAACTATAATAAATTAATAAGTAAATTAATTAATTATTAATGTAATATTAATTCTAATTAATATTATCTCCTTTTTAATTATTTCTCTTCACTGTTCGTTGAGGGCAACCCTAAAAGGACTCTACTTTTTAGTGACAGTCTTACCAATTAGTTATGACTTGGACATTATATCCAACAGCCAAGGTCATCATAATCTTCATCATATTTCCCTTCGTCAGACACAACTTCCAAGTCATCTTTAGCACATGAATCATCCTTTGTGAACACATCACAAGTCTGACTCATAGGTTGTCTTACTTCAGCCACCAAGGTTGTTTCCTTCTTAGATATCTCCAAGGCATTTCTCTTTTGCTGCATTGGCTATTCATCATTGAGCAAGGATCCATACAATTTTATAAGATCCATGCTCCTAATGGTGCCTAAGTTTATGAGTATGGAGCCAAAATAGTTCCATTTTTCAGGCTAAACATCCAAGAACTTATTTATCAAGGTAAAACTGTCTTTAGTGATCCCAACAGCTTTGAGATCATACAGATACAGGAAACCTAGTGTAGGTTTCAGTATTACTCTCTTTTGGAATTGCGAAGAACAACTCATATTGTCTAATAAGATTATTGATCCTGTTATCCAATGTGATAGTAGGGTTGTCATAGACTGTACACAAAGTATCCCACATTTCTTTAGTTGTCTTCAACTTCTCTAACTGCTTGAACACATCATCAGGTAGAGATATCACTAGATTGTTCCTAGCTTTAGCATCAACAGCAACTAATGTATTGTCTTCTTCAGACCACTGAACGTTTTCTTTTCTTAATTGTTCTAACTTTTGGAAGAGCACTTTCAGTAGTAGGAGTGATAATAGTAACAGAGGTTGGCACATAGGGACCTTCCATCACAATATCTGGAAGTTGAACATATATATTCTCTAGATAGAGCATCATCATATATTTTCAGCCAGAGAAATAATGATATTTAAACTTGGGAGGTTTGGCCATATAGCCATTGTCATAGCAGGATGAGGAGGAGTTTGAAGTAGAGTTGTCCATGGTGGGATTTAGGAGAGTAATATGAGAGATCTAGAATTAACACTCTATTTGCTCTGATACTAGTTGTATGCCCCAAAACGTTATCTGAATATCTTAAGAGTAATTGTAGAAGGGGGTGAATACAGTTAAAATAAAATCACACAGATTTTTCTCAATATCTGTATATGTATTGACAAGCATGTTAACAAACAACTTTGGATTCTGAATTATGTAAACTGAGATGACAGAATAAACAACAGTTTATACTATTCTAAGACATACTCAAACTAGATATAATGAAATGACTCACTAAAACTCGTTCATTATTTACACACTTAGTGTATGATTACAAGACTTTAACTGAACAGTTTTTGGAATACTGAATAGCTTAAAGGACAAGTTCACTTAGAACATCTTAGACACACTTAGCTTTGACACTCAATTTGAAGTAAGAACGTGCATGCATGGATTGACAAACTCTCTTTGTATTCAGGTTGCTTTCTCTCTCCTTAGAAGCTTCTTTATATAGTCTCACAAAGGATCCTAGTGAACCTTCTACATTGGTTGTAGAGAAAGCGAGAATGTCGCATAAGAGACAAACTTACTATTCTGCAACAAGACACTGGCGGAATCTTTGTCTTGTTATTTTGGTATTCTGTTGTTCAAGCTTTATCCCAAAGAAGCAATTCAACTTCTAACCTTAACCTTCTTATAAAGTCATAAATGCTTTTCCACATTGTCTTGAATCTTCAGGCTGATCCCAATGTTTAAAACTTTACATGATTGCTTGAAAACACATTTCAATAAGTATTAAACTAGTTCACAAAGAACAAGCCGCTTGACCATGTTAAACCTGTCCAACAAACATGAACAACTTAGACAACTGCCAAACCTGTTCAATTAATGATGACAGTTTTGACATACTTCCAAGTTACAACTTATGTAACAATGTAAAATAGACTTAGACTTAGTATTACAAATCATCACAAGGTTCGATTGATACATTGAACAACCTAACAATCTCCCCTAAGTATATCAAACAAATTGATCAAAGATTCCCCCCTAAGACATAGAACAGGTTGAATTGAATCCATTTTGTGTCTAACACCCAATAACCTAATTGAAACATTTTTAAAAGTACATTACATAAGAAAAAGTACACTGCATACATATGTACAAAAAATTATAACTGTTTGATGTCATTTTTCTTAATTTTAACTTATAATATGATTTCATTGATTTCTTGCTAGGTGTAATGACAAAGCAATTTACATTTTTGTAGGGCTTCATTTCTTTCGAAAGTTAAAGAAATGGCCAATATATTTGGATGGAGTATCATTAGACTTTCTAGAAGGCTTGATGAGTTTCTAAATAAGGCAAGTTGATCGATCTACCCTACTCGATCTAGATTGTTTGCACTACAACTTCTTTAGCACAATTGAAGCTCATCGACTGTACAGTTATGTGTCGCTACTCATGCTGTTGGTGAAGCCGATTTAGAGGACAAGTTTGTTGCATCCAGATCGCTATAATTGTGATCAAATAATGTACAGTTGTCTTGATTTTCAAAACGTTCGTTGGCATGATAGACAACACTAGCTAGGTGGTGTCAGATTTTATTCACTTGATAGCAAAAGGGTGGTGTTGTTCCGAGCGTAAGTTGTATTTTATATTTCTTGGAACGAATAGCATCGAGTTTTGAGACATTGATGGTTTTGTATCTTCAAATATTGATCGTAGTAACTAGACGCATAAATTTTGATGCGATTTCTAGATTATAGCATATGAATCATTGTGGACATGAATAAGATTTATCTTGAATCCTAATGAACCTGCTTCTTGAAAGATGTTATTTCGATTATTTGTTTACCTAAAGTCTAAATTTTTTTGATTTTAATATAGAAATTAATGATGGTTTCTGTCTTCAAAATTGTTTGTTAATTTAAGGATTAATATTAAAAAAAACATATTTTCCATAGCTTTTACCTACGTAAGCCCTCTATATTTCTTTCAATCGTATTCATTTTGGTTTGATGTTGTTTGTTTTTTAAGATATTAAATATCTGAAATCTTTTTCACTGTAGTTGGAACAAAATAATTTTTCACGTGAAGATATAAGTGCTCTAAAAGAATTTATTGTAAAAAAACAAACAATTAAGACGCCCTCATAATTTCTATTATGATAAAAAAAATGAAACATTTTATGATTTCTATTAAGCATGTGTTCTAATAAAACCTCATTATTTCATATACCGGTTTGGTCATTCCATCCAGAGTTAATACGACAATGAAAGTAGAGGGATCGACTAAGGCGATGTTTGTGCATCTCTTAATGGAATCATTAATAGATCATTTTATCTTTGAATGACTTCTTAGTGATTCCATTAGAACTAAACAAACAACCCCTAAGTTGGGAAGGAAGAGGCCAAATCACCCAAAAAAAGTGAAAATTTGTTTTTCTAGTATGAATTGTATGAAGAACTTAAAACGATGTTAAAAGACGTTTGGTACAATTGAATGAAATTGTTGGTACACCCTGTGTGACGATAGCAGTCTAAGTGATCTAGCATTTTGGTTCAAGTAATATTACAAAGTATTGGGTATTAACGAGTGTTTGATATACTTGTTTATATATGTTTGATAGTTATTGATTGTATGTTTGAACTTCATGTATTGTATTACAAGAAGTTCAAACATAAAGTTCTAAGATAAATTCAAACATAAGTTAAACATAAGTTCAAATATAAGTTTAATATGTGAAATTCGAATTTAGAATAAATTCCAATTCATCATTCGAATCTATGGTAAATTCGAATGTACAATATAAGGCAGATTCGAGAGTGTCAAGGGGACAAACTCGAATGGGCCTTGGGCCTGATTCGAGTTTGGCCCGTGACAAACTCGAATGAGCCTCTATAATTAGGGATTAACTCGAATCATTAGTAGACTTTTGCAGAATTCGTGTGAGATTAAGCAAAAGGGCGATCTCGAGTTTATCAGTTTTGTGAGTGTTGTTTCGGAGAGAATCATCTCGTAGGTGCGTTCGTCGTCGTCCGTACAGCGTTGTGATAGTCTCCGTGTTCCGTGTGAGAGTTGTTTCCGTCAAGCCGTTAACGAGGATTCCGCACTCGTTGACGGTGTCGTGTCTAGATAGATCTGTGTAGTTCAAGACCTTACAAGTGGTATCAGAGAATAAGCGGTGTTCTTCGTGTTCTTCGTGTTCATAAAGATACATCCTAGCTTTCTTGACGCTTTTGGACGGTTAATCTCACAAGTCTTTGGAGTTTTCGAGCTTATCAAATTGGAATCCGAGAAATACTTAGTTGTTTTTCACGTTTTTAATCGAAATCAATATTTTTACTTGTAAAAATATTGATTTAATCAGTAAAACGTTAAAAACTCGAGGTATTAGCCGTTTCTCGAATTTGCGGCGCTCGAATCTGTTAGGAGTAATTAGGGTTTTGCTCATTTCCGAGTTTGACCAAAAATACGCTCCTGTCGAGTTTCCTAAAAAGTAATTTCGAGTTTGAGGGATTTCGAGTTTGCTTTAAGCTTCGAGTTTGGACTAAAGTTGAATAGGGGCTTCGAGTTTGACTGGGGTTCGATTTTGACTGTTCTTCGAGTTTACTTGGACATTCGAGAGACCTTCGAATTTGTCACACATTTCGAATTTAATTGAATTTAAGAACTTAACTCGAATTTAATCCCAAATAGGTTAAACTTAATTATATTCGAATTTACCTAAATTCGAGAGAATTATTTTAAATTAATTTCGAATTAAATTAATTAAGTTAAAATTCAATTACCTTTGAAACAATGACAAATCTGCAACGGTTTCTAGAAATGGATCACGAGGTCGGAAAAGCTAATACTCCGCCTAAACTGATGAAACTTGAAGACTATTATTGGTGGAAGGATCGGTTTGCCGATTTTGTGCGATTCAACGACATGAGTATGTGGATTTGTATCGACGAGGGATACATTCCACCGACCGCTGATATAGAAGGGCGACAGAAGGTTGTCACGTATTCTAAAATGAATGACGATGACAAAAAGCTGTTTGAAGCTGAGAACCGCGCATACGCTATCATACGAATGGCGTTACCTCAGGACATACTGCACACTTTCCGCAATCAAAAGACATCGAAGGAGCTTTGGGAGACGTTGGAAAAGAGGTGTGAGGGTAACCCGAGGGTTCGGAGGAAGCGTATGGAGTTGCTTAAACAGCAATTTGCGATCTTCAAGGCTTTGAAGGATGAAAAGTTGGACGACACCATCACACGTTTTATCATCTGCTGACAGAGCTAGAAAGTCATGACATTGAGTATAGCGACACAAAAAAGAATAATAAGCTTCTTGATGCTTTACCGGCCAAATGGGCGATGTACGTGGCCATGATTAAGCTTGATGAAGATAAATACTATACTCAATCTCTGGAGGATGTGGTGGGAACGGTGAGGGCGTATCATTTCGAGTTACTGAAGGCCGAAACATATTATGAACAAGTCCAAAATTCAGCCATGTATTTTGGAAAATCAAAACCTTCAGTGGCAGCTGATATGAAGACTGCTACAGCCTTTTTCACGGGAGAAACGTCGTTACCGGCAGAGACTGAAGACGCACAAAGTAGAGCTTTCTTAGGGTTTGGTAGACCAGAAGAACAGCAACATCAGGCTACACCGGCATCAACATCTCAGGGATATTCTAAGATGCCCATGAGCGCTAAATCGGCCGAAGAACATTTAAATTTATTGGCTTCATTTGTGGCCGCATATGGAAACTGCGTTCAGGGTAAAATAAACGATCCTGCACTATGGGATGAAGATTACGATCAGGTAGACCCTGATGACCTTGAGGAAATGGATCTCAAATGGCAACTGGCCATGGTAACCTAACGGGTTAAGCGATTCATCAAACGCACGGGAAGAAATTTGAGTATGAATAACAAAGGGATTGGCTTTGATAAGTCCAAGGTCAAATGCTACAACTGTCAAGGCTTAGGACACCTTGCTAGAGAGTGTCAGAGACCGAAGGTAGAAAATTACCAAAGGCAGAATCAGTCTCATGGACAGTATCAGAACCAATCTCAACAGAGATATCTTCCGAGCACATCAACCAGTCAAGCAAACATAGCTGGTCTGTTATCTAACGTCACATCAGACAGACAGCTGGACGGTACTTACGACTGGAGCACACATCCAGAATCTAACGCTAGAGCCTTTATGGCTGAAGTAACCGAGAGTGGATGTGAAGGAGAAGAGCAGAACACAAGGGACAGCAGTCAACAAGAAAGCAGTCCGATGTGGGTGGAAAAGTCGGATGATCAGACGATTTTGGAGTTTGCCGCTCAGATGGCCAACGTGGAATCAGATCATACAAAGGTAAGTCTGAATTTCTCTCTTTTCCATGAATTATGTGTTTTATGTGCTACTTCTAACGATAGGTTAAATTTAGTACTGGAATCACATAAAAATATATCTGCTCAAAATGAATCATTAAAATCAGATAATGCTAGCCTGATTGATATTAAGCAAGATCTTAGGGATAAGCTTAAGGCTGATGCACAAGATGTCATAGTTCTAAAAGACAAGCTGAGTGAACAGTGTGTTAGATTAGAACTGATGTATGAGCATGTAGAGGCTTTGACCAAAGATCTTAAGATCAAAGAAGTAGAGCTAGCTGAATCTAAGGTGAAGGTAGCTGAGGCCAATAGTAAACTAGAAAAGTTTAGAAACTCAAGTCTGAACCTAGGAAAAGTTTTAGATGCTTAACGCCAATCTAAAAAGCCTGTAGGTCTAGGATTTCATGAGATTCCTCCACCTTTTAATGACAACTATGTGCCTCAACCTCAGGAGAAAACTGAGAAATCAGTAGACTTAGAGGAAATACCTGAACCAGTGTCTGAGCCTGTAAAGGAAAATACACCTAAGGTGACTGATACAAATGTCAAGATTAAGAAAGTCAAATTTGTGTCTTCCTCTAGTGAAACACCTGCAGGAAAACATAAAATTGATTTTAATGATCAGGATGGTGAACCAGTCACTATAGATGCACAAAAAGAACCAGACACTAGGGAGACACCTAAGTCTAAGGGCACACACAAGAAGTTCATTGACAAGATGTCTTGCTTTAGATGTCATGAAAATGGGCATGTTGCTTCTAACTGTCCGCTTAGGAAAGTCGACATTACACCTAAGACAGGGAAGCCAACACAAGCCAAGCCTGCAACAACTGTGGCGATCACTAGTAGTTCTCAGAGTACCGAGAAAACTGTGCAGGCTACACCAAAACAGGCTGTGAAACAAATACCGGTGAAAGGTGGACCAAAAGAGGTGATTAGGACTAATTCACCAAATCGAGTCATTAATCAATCTAGGTCTGGACCTCAACAACAATATAGGAGCACAACACCTAGCAGAGCATACACTCCGGTTAGGTCACACACTCCTGTTAGACATCACCATCCGGGTAGAGCTCAGGGATCTCAATCTGAAATGCAACATAATCGTAATTATTCAAGAGCTCCACCTGTTCAAACAACCATTCCACCACCACCACCACCTGTTGAACCATACATTCCTATGGATGAAAATGCAGGTACCATTGAAAAGGACATGGCGACGTTGAATCTGAATGACGATGGTCATACCTTTCCGAGGACTACATTTCAATCCACATCCGAGCCTACTTCAACTGAAGATGGATCTCCAGAAGTCACTGATCCAGAAACACCTTCAACTGAGAATCAAACTCAGACAACAGATTCTAACTCTGAGGAAACTGTCCACGAGGAGGAAAATGTGGAATCTGAGGTTGTTCCCCCATTAGGTGAGATAGGATCAAATTTAGGAGATAATCTAAGAGTTGACGAGATAGAGACCTCTAGGATCAACAGAACCATCCTATAGAAAGCATCATAGGAAATCCTAATGAGGGTGTGAGGACTAGGAGTAGTTTAAATAACAACACTGTGTTGTTGTCGATGATAAATGACTCCGATGCCTATCATACGTGTCCTATTCTTGTTTCATCTCGCAAGTAGAGCCGAAAAATGTGCAAATGGCACTAAAGGATAACTCCTGGGTTGAAGCGATGCAGGAAGAACTCTCTCAATTTAGGAAACTAGAAGTGTGGGAGTTAGTTCCATTACCTCGAGGGGAAATTGCAATAGGAACCAAATGGGTTTTTAAGTGCAAAAGAGACGATCGGGGTATAGTCACTCGCAACAAAGCTAGGTTAGTTGTACAGGGTTTCAACCAAGAGAAGGGAATCGATTACAATGAGGTGTTTGCACCAGTAGCAAGGCTGGAAGCAATTCGTTTGTTTCTGGCTTTTGCTTCCTTCAAGGGCTTTAAGGTATATCAGCTAGACGTTAAGAGTGCTTTCCTCTATGGGAAAGTGAAGGAACTGGTGTATGTAAAACAGCCGCCCGGGTTTACAGATCCGAAATATCCAGACAGAGTATATCGATTAGATAAGGCTCTGTATGGATTGCATCAAGCACCAAGGGCGTGGTACGAGACTCTGTCTAACCATCTGTTAGAGAATGGGTTTGAAAGAGGTAGGATAGATAGTACGTTGTTCGTTAAGCGAAAAGGAGAACACTTCATCTTGGTACAAGTGTACGTCGATGATATCATCTTTGGATCATCAGACGAGCAAATGTGCAAGGACTTTGAGAAGGTGATGAAGTAAAAATTCGAGATGAGTGCAATGGGTGAGTTGAATTTCTTTTTGGGGTTGCAAGTTGACCAGAAGAAGGAAGGAATGTTTATCCATCAGACGAAGTATGTCTACGACATATTAGAACGCTTCGGGATTGAAGGGACGAAACTGACAGCTCATTTCAGCACGCCGATTCAAGTGAATCACGATCTCAGACCGGGTACTGAAAGTGATACCGATGTGGATCCGACATTATATCGGGCCATGATTGGATCACTTATGTATTTAACTGCTTCAAGACCTGACATATGTTTATTGTGTGTATTTGTGCTAGGTTTCAAGCTAATCCGAAAGAGATGCACATGAAAGCTGTGAAGCGGATTCTACGATACCTCAAGTCGAAACCGAAGCTGGGACTTTGGTATCACGCGGAGGGAGATCTAGAGTTGGAGGCGTTCACGGATTCAGACTACGGAGGATGCAGCTTGACGCACAAGTCAACAACTGGAGGTTGTCAATTCCTTGGAGGGAGACTCGTTTCCTGGCAATGCAAGAAACAGACGTCGGTAGCCGTATCAACGTGCGAGGCCGAGTATGTTGCTGCTGGTAGTTGCTGCTCACAGGTTCCGTGGATGCAACAACAATTGCGGGATTACGGTTTGGCTTACACTCAAACTCCTATTAGGATAGATAACCAGTCTACTATCGCAATAACTAATAATCCAGTTAAACACAGTAAAACAAAGCACATAGACATAAGACATCATTTTATACGTGATTGTGCTGAAAAGAACTTAATCAAGTTGGTAAAAGTGGCAACGGACGATAATAATGCTGATTTATTTACCAAAGCCTTTGATAAGTCACGGTCTGAATATTTGATTCAACTAAATGGAATGCGCAACCCAGAGTAAATTGACCTTAGTAGAATTTTTATTTCCGTTTATAGCTGTAGTCTTTCTTTCTTTTTATAGTAAGTTTAGTAAATTAGGATAGTTTCTATTTTTAGTAAGTTAGTAGTTTATATTATTTTCTTGCTATTTCTTATGAAAAACAAAAAAAAAGAGAGAAAACCATAAAAAAATTTAAAAAAAAAAGAGAATATCAGAAAAAGAGTTAAGTCTTAGATGCATAGGTTCAAAGTGACGAAAATTAGCACAGTCGTTACAAACTCTAAGTGTTTAGGCTTTCACACATAATGCACCTTAAATTCTAAGTGTTGTACATTATCTAGTTAGATATGTTGGTAGGCATAATACATATAGGAAATCTCAAGGCTAATAAAATATTCAAGAAAAAGTCAAACGTGTCACTAACTTAGATGTATGACCATCGGTCTTAATTTTTATGTACGAGACATACAAACTTTGATTATAAATGAGGTATGCAAACTTTCTGGGGATGTATAGCAACATCAAATACATCTTAAAATGGAAAGCATAGAAAAATCATACAGAATTGAGAGTCAAAAACACGTAACTCTGTTGTACGTAAGTACAGACCTGTTGCCTCTGTTTTGATTCGGGTTAGTAAGATAAGTCGCTTTGTTGTACGTCGGTACAGACCTGTCACCGCTGTCTTGCTAGCTTTAAAAATAAACCTTAAGACAAACTAAGACACTTTGTTGTATGTAAATACAGACCTGTGTCCGATGTTTGCCTTTTAAAGAAAGTTTGCAAATACCAAAAAGTTAGAATCATTGTCTGTATGCCTTGATCATAAAAGTATATCTAAGTCTGAGTCACGTAAGATAATTTCATGATAAATAAAAAGGCCAAGAGATATTCCGAAATGTAGCATGTTTAAAGGGGAAATAATACCAACAATCGGCTAAAAGTGTATGTCACGCCAAACAATCAAAGGAATCAAAAAATCCTAAGTGTGGAAGTTTAAATACTGAAAGTGCGTTTCTGACACCGCTATCTGATTGAACCTTTCTTTGATTATGCTCGTCAAAAATATTTTGTTAAGTGTTTAGTATAGGTTGTAATCTTAAATAATTATGTAGTTTAGTCTAAGTTCAATTTTTGTTCAAAATTTTAATTTTATTTTAATTTTATTTTATTTTATTTTTAATTTTACTTAGGAAAAAGGTCAAAAATTACTGAGGGTGCATTCCTAGATGAATAAAATAAACATTGCGTGAAAATCTTGGGCTTAGGGTAAAAGATTTGACATGGTTTATTCTATTACTCGAAAAGGTTGAAAAGGTTGAAAAAGTTGAATTTATTTCAAATATTTTCGAAATTTTCAGAACTCGAGTCTAAGCCAAACTCGAATACGGCAAGGCCTCGAGTTTGTCAGTAAACTCGAGAATGGCAACAAAATCGAATGTTGTTGGTATAAATAGGTCAACAGTGATGGTCATTAACCACCTACTTTCGAATCTATACCTTCGAGTTTGTCTCAGCGATTTCGAGTCTATTCTTCGAGTTTGCCGTTTTCAATACACCTACTATTTGTCGAGTTTCTGTTCATTTGGGTTCGATACTACTAGTAGATCTAGGTATAACCAAGTGTATAGTACAAGATTTAGGTAGTATTATACTCCATTTAGGCCAAAATCATTGGATTTTGAAGTTTTATTGGTAGAAAGTTTGTTTTTCAAAATTACAAACTTTGAACCGGTGAAAAGTCAAATTAACTACAAATATCATTGATTAGAACCTAGTAGGACTAATATATGTGATTTTCTAAGTCTTACATGGTTAAAATCTTGGATTTTTGTGATGATAGTGGCCGATTCCTTCGAGTTTGTTCTTGGCCATTTTCGAGTTTGTCACTAAACTCGAAATGGTCAGTAAACTCGAATGGATGTTCATTCGAATCTGTTGTTCGAGTTTGACATTATATTTGAATTATTTAATTAAAATTTTAATTAAACTTGTAGAAATTCATAAGTGTTGGATTTTGTCCTTATACGAGTTCAAAATAAAACAAATTTGAATTGAAACAAGTTTATTTCTTTTTAATAATTCTAATATTTTATTTGCTATATTATGCAGACATGGCGGACAGAATTTTTGTTCCAAAGCATAACATGGTCATTTCTCCTGACCATGCTATTCCAGAGGCGCAAGCCTTCCGCCAGATGGTGGATTTTTTGGTGGGATCCAGGATTTCGTAAGCGCTATCTCACAATATCCAGATCGTCATTCCGTATGTTCGACAGTTTTATGATCATTTGCAAGTGGATTGTACTGTCACTCCGCAAGTTTTGAGGACAAGGATTGCCGGGCATCCTTTGGTATTTTCTGCTGATATGCTACGCCAAGTGCTACAGCTAGGCACTCAAGAGCAAGAGAACGACCCGATAGATTTCCTATTAGCCATTAGGCAAGCAGCTTTTGTGAGAATGGGATATAGTCTAGATGTCACGAAGTCGTCGTATATGAAAAGTGGACTTATTGGTCAATGGAGATATCTCGCTCATGTCTTCATGGTGTGTTTTGCGGCAAAGAAGGCCGGTTTTGACTACATTGTTTCATAGATCCAGTCTGGGATGATTGCGTTAGTCTATAATCAGAAGTTCAGCTTTTCGGGAATGTTCTTTTCTGAGTTCGTTCATCAAATAACGGCTCCAGAAAGAGAAAGATTTTTGTTGTATCCTCGCTTCGTGATGATGCTAATCAGGCACTTCTTGCCAAATCTACCACAGCTTAATGATATTCAGAGTGTTGCGGTCATCGATAAAAGAATATTTGCTGATTGTTCCTCTCATCGAGGAAGGTTAGCCATTCCAGTGGAAGGACCAATGTTTGGTGCTGTAGTTGATCCTAATTTTGAAGCTCCTGAAGATGCCAACTGGGCAGGGGAGCTGCAAGTTCAACAGCAACAGCAACCACAGCAATAGCCACAGCAACAGCGACAACAACAACCAAGGCCTCAACAACAGAGGAGAAGACAAAGGCCTTCCGCGAGACAAATTCAGGCAGATAGGCCTTCAACAAGCCAACCTCAAGAGCTGGAAGAGGCTAGACCTTCAAGTGCACCATCGATATCTGATCCGACTTTTCAAACGTTGGAAGAGATCTGGGCAGCAGGTCCGAATGCTGATGAGGAAATCACGGCTGAATTAGTTGGAAATATATTGGAGCCTCCAGAAGGAGAAGTTGATGTGTTCAAACAAATAGAGGACTATCAACCTGAGCCAGAAGGCGAAGCCGTTACCACTTCTGATTCTGAAGAAACCGAAGAGATTGAGGTTGAGGCTCCAGAAACTATAACTGAAGATCCGTCCATCCAAATAGGGACTTATGGCTCACGTTTAGTGGTGACTGAGGAAGAAGTTAGGAGGAAAAGAGCTTCAGAGGAGTCAGATGACTCAGATTATGAAGAAGAGGAGGTAGCACCTTTGGTACATCGGCAAAGGGCCAAACGCCATAGGTTCATGCAGGGAGCTTCCTCGGCCTCTGCTTCCCAGCCAGAATTACCTCACCCTCCACCTGTTCAAACAACCATTCCACCACCACCACCACCTGTTGAACCATACATTCCATCGCCAATGATTCCAACTCCCATACAATCCATACCATCCACTTCATCCACTTTCACGGAAAATCAACGGTTTTCTGAGCTGGAAAGCAAGGCCGACTTCCAACAAGTCCAAATCTTTGTTTTAACAAAGGCTCTCGGCGAAATACAGAAGCATAATGCACATATCGACATCGAGAATGCTGAGTTGAAGAAAGTTGTGGGCAAGATGGAGGAAGAAAATTTAGAGCTCAAAACTTTTGTTTCCGATCAGGCGGCCGAGATACGATCAATGTGCTCCCTTATTGAGCAATTATTGAAAAACCTAAAGGCTCAGGGGGATACAAGTTGTCGGGATCAGGAAGAGCTGCCCAGGGATGGAGATGATGACGGCAATGATCCCAGTGCACAAAGAGAAAATGAGCCAGTAGATTTTCTGCTGCTCAGCATGCTGAAGTTCAGGGGGAGCCAGGTCAGTCGTGAGCTGCAGGAGGTGAGGCTAGTTCCTCAAAGGTCTCAGAAAGTGAAGTACGTGAGATGATCAAAGCATTAATGTACATTGATGAAGACCCTCTGGAACTTGAATTTGATTTTGAGGATGATATCGAAGATCTGGAAGAAGGAGAGTTTGTACCAGAAGATGTTGCTGATTGGAAGTCTGATGAGGAGGTTGTGATAGATGAAGATGACAATGTAAATGAAGTAATCATTCAGTCACAGCCTGTCACAGAACAATATGAGCAAAATGATCAACATGTAATCGATATTGATGACGTCAAATTGGCTTCTATAACTGATTCAGAACTGGAGGAGGCTGAAAGAGAGCCAAGCAGAGCTGAATTGTTAAATCTATGGTTCCGTAAGGAAGAAAAGAAAACAGAGCCAAAAATAAAGAAAAAGATGAGAATTCCGGGGGCAGAAAATCTCTCTGGTGGTATTATCAGCTGGTTCTTCGACAGAGAACTGCAGCTTTTCATTCTGAAGAGGAGAGATGGACTCCAGTATCTGAGGCGTAAGCTTAAAGTATTTAACACATTGCCGAAGGTAGAAGTGAAGGAGTTAGCCTGGAAAGAGTTGATTAACATTGGAAATGACCCTTATGCTGAGGTAATCGCTAAGATACTCAGAAGAGAGGGTAGAACTGGAAAGTTTGAGAGAATCAAGCCGAGATCAGGGAGGAGAGTTGAGGATGAGTCAAGATAGATCCTCATACTGGAAAGCCATGGGCAAAAATGGTTTACAAACCTGTCAAGTGCTTGAGAAGGGTGCCAATGAAGTCAATGCCACAGAACGTTTTAAGCAACATGATATGGTGGTATGTCGACAACGAAACTGCTGAAGCAATAATGGAGGATACTGAAGACAAAGTGATTTTGCGAGTGTATGATCTATTACACCTGATAAATCTATCGAAGGACGACCTACAGAAGTTGAATGATCAGCCTATCTTCTTTCATGAAGGTTGGAGATCTGATGCTAGGAAGTACCAGAAGGTGGTGAAAGTATGTATAGATGCAGGTTTATATGCTGGTAGTAGTATATATAGGTCTAGTACTTAATCAAAATGTAAATAATTAGTTAGAAGCTATCGTCAAGGGGGAGTCTGTTGGTACACCCTGTGTGACGATAGCAGTCTAAGTGATCTAGCATTTTGGTTCAAGTAATATTACAAAGTATTGGGTATTAACGAGTGTTTGATATATGTGTTTATATATGTTTGATAGTTATTGATTGTATGTTTGAACTTGATGTATTGTATTACAAGAAGTTCAAACATAAAGTTCTAAGATAAATTCAAACATAAGTTAAAACATAAGTTCAAATATAAGTTTAATATGTGAAATTCGAATTTAGAATAAATTCGAATTCATCATTCGAATCTATGGTAAATTCGAATGTACAATATAAGGCAGATTCGAGAGTGTCAAGGGGACAAACTCGAATGGGCCTTGGGCCTGATTCGAGTTTGGCCCATGACAAACTCGAATGAGCCTCTATAATTAGGGATTAACTCGAATCATTAGTAGACTTTTGCAGAATTCGTGTGAGATTAAGCAAAAGGGCGATCTCGAGTTTATCAGTTTTGTCAGTGTTGTTTCGGAGAGAATCGTCTCGTAGGTGCGTTCGTCGTCGTCCGTACAGCGTTGTGATAGTCTCCGTGTTCCGTGTGAGAGTTGTTTCCGTCAAGCCGTTAACGAGGATTCCGCACTCGTTGACGGTGTCGCGTCTCGATAGATCTGTGTAGTTCAAGACCTTACAGAAATGAAATGAAATGACATTTATAAGCTAGCTTATTTAATCAATGTTAGTTACGAAAAATAGAATTTTATATAGAAATAAAGAAAAAACTAATAAACTTTCATCCTCTTTCTATTATTTTGTTTTTTGCATGTTGAGGATGAAATGATAAAATGAAATTAATAATAAACTCAATTTTTTACTCCATCTCAATGAGAATCAACGATCTCATCACATAACAAAAATACGTGTAAAAATATCATATAATTTAATTTCATTCCATTTCACCGTACCAAACGTCCCCTTAAATGTTTTTTTAAGAGATAAACGAAATACTTTAAACACTTTCGACAATCTTTTGTGTTTTAGCGAAGATATAAGTCTTTTAACATTTAACATTCGAAAAAAACAAATATATTGCATTCAATGCCGTCTCATGGATTCTAGGGGCCCTGTGCTTGTAATTACAACATAATCCCTTGAGTATTTTAAATAGTAATTTGGTTATTTTGAGACTCAATTTTAATTGGTAAAGTCGAGTTCGTGAATAACAAAAAAACTGATTAGTGAGAAATTAAAATAAACAATACGAATCAAATTGAATTTGACATGAATTCTATTTTAACGCACCGATGCACAACGTATACATATCAAATACAAAAAAAATTTATTGGTCAAATTTTAAATCTTTATTATAACCGTGAGGCCCTAAGAAATTGGGGGTCCTGTGCGGTCGAGCCTTTCGCACACCCTAAAAGCCACCCCTGATTGCATTTGAATGTCAATATCCGAAGTTGAATGATTGGTTTTAAAGCTTGATGTGTAAAGGAAGGGTGGTGACGATGACGTTGACTCGTTTAGGCAAACTAGGTGACAAGAGAGGCCTAGTCTTGGCGAGCGATGTAGGTCCATTACAATAGCAACAACGAAAATGACTCTTCAAGGAACTCTTCAAGGAATACAGACATGCAAAAATGAAGATAGAATGAAATACGGATCGAAACTCATACGCTCTCTTGGTTTTTCGTTGATGCTCGTGTGTTTGGGAATGATTACTATTTTACTAGTTTTTTATCCTCGATCTCTCGAACCAAATAAATTGGTTGTTAAAATTATGTGATCGTGTATTGGGAGGCCGGTTAAATTTTATAACTATTATATACTAAAGTTATCTAACTATTAAACATCATAACGTGTTATGTATGATTTTTGAACCATTTTTGTAAGGTCTTTGAATCACGGATCTATCTAGACGCGACACACACCAACGAGTGCGGAATCCTCGTTAGCGGCTTGATGGTAAGATCACATGCACGAAACACGGAGACTACCAAGATGTTATACGAACAACGATGAACGTACCTACATGATGATTCTCTCCGAAAACACTCTCTGATTACTAGTAGACTCGAGATCGCCTTTACTTAATCGCCCAACGAAATTCTACAAAGTCTGATAATTATTCGAGTTAATCCTTAATTATACTGACCATTTCGAGTTTGTCATGGGACAAACTCGAACCAGGCCCAAGGCCCATTCGAATTTGTCCACTTGACAAATTCGAGATTGCCTTATTCGAATTTAGTGAAATTCGAATTTCACTGTCATTCTTCTATTTGACCATATGTTTTAACTTATGTTTGAATTAATCTTTGAACTTTATGTTTGAACTTCTTGTAATATGTTACACCAAGTTCAAACATACAAACAATAAATATCAAACACACAAAATCACATATGTCAAACACTAGCCAATACGTAATTTGACTTACACAAAATGTCAACTATACTTAGACTGCTATCGTCACACAAGGTGTACCAACAGACTCCCCCTTGACGATAGCTTCTAACTAATTACATTTTGATTAAGTACTAAGTTCTATTCAAAATACTACCTGCATACAATCCCTTTTCTATACACACCTTGACTACCTTTTCATACTTCTTGCCTTCTGATTTCCAACCTTCATGGTAATAGATAGGTTGTTCATGAAGCTTCTGCAAGTCGCTTTGGGATAGGCTAACAAGATGCAAAGGATCATATACTTTCAAAATTACCTTGTCCTCAAGATCTTCCATGACTGCCTCTGCTGATTCGTTGTCAACGTACCACCATTTCAAGTTCGCAAGAACATCTTGTGGCATTGTTCTCAACGAAACTTTCTTCAGACAACGGACTGGTTTATAGAACATTTTCATCCAAGGTTTACCAGTCAATGGATCTATTCTTGATTCATCCATCACTCTCTTTCCTTCCCTCGGCTTAATTCTCTCAAACCTTCCAGATCGAGCTTCTTTTCTTATAATTCGCGCTATCACTTCAGCGTATTGGTCATCTCCTAGGTTTATCAAATCCTTCCATGCCAGTTCTTTGACCACGCATTTGGGCATAGTATTAAATACTTTCAACGTTCTCTTTAGATATTGCAGCCCATCTCGTCTTTTTAGCACGAAGAGTTGTAACTCTCTATCGAAAAACCAGCTACGAATGCCTCCAGACATCTTTCCTGGACTTGGCAATCTTATCTTCTTCTTCACAGCTAGCTCAGCTCTTTCCTCTTCCTTCCTAAACCACAGCTGTCTTTTCTCATCATTCGTAAGTTCCCTTTCAGTCTCTTCACTCTCAGATACAACATTAAAAACATCTTTAAATGCATCAATGTCTATCAAATTCTGTTCAGCTATAGTATATGTATCTGTGATAGGATTATGTTGAACGATGATCTCATTTGCCTCATCTTCTTCATCAACTAAGACCTCATCATCAGATTTCCAGTCTGCAGTGTCTTCTGGCACGAACTCTCCTTCTTCCAGATCCTCCAACTCATCCTCAAAGTCAAAATCCAATACCTCTTCCTCAATATTCATTAGAGCTTCAATTATTTCATTCATGTCGCTCTCCGTGACCTTTGAGGAACTTGCCTCACCTCCTCCCGCTCCACTCTGACTTGGCTCCCCCTGAATTTCAGCATGTTGCACAGCAGAAAAATCTACTGGCTCACTCTCTTTCGATGCATCTAGATCATTGCCATCGTCATCATCTCCCCTTCTTGGCTCCTCAGAATCCCTGCAGCTTGTCTCCCCCTGAGCTTTTAGATTTTTCATTAACTTCTCAATAAGGGACCTCATCGTTCGGATTTCTGCAGCTTGATCTACAACAAACGTTTTCAGCTCAAGATTCTCTTCTTCAATCTTTCCAACAAATTTCTTCAACTCAGCATTCTCTTTGTAAACATTTGCATTATGCACCTGTATCTCGCCGATAGCTTTAGTCAACTGAAAAATTTGGACTTGTTGGAAGTCAACCTTGCTTCTGAGCTCAGAAAACCGTTGATTATCTGTGAAGGTTGATGAAGTGGATGGAATGGATTAGATGGGTGTCGGAATGATTGGTGAAGGAATGGATGTTTGAACAGGTGGTGGTGGTGGTGGAATGAATGTTTGTGTTGATGGCTGAGCAGTAGGCATTTCTGGCTCAGAAGCAGAGGCCGATGAAGCTCCCTGCATAAAACGCTGTCTTTTGGCCGTATGCCTGGGCACCAAAGGAGTTATTTCTTCATCCTCAAAATCTGAGTCATCTGACTCCCTCGATGCTCTTCTCTTTCTGGCTGCTTCATCAATAACTAAAATTATGGATCCATATCTGCCTATACGGACAGCCGGTTCCTCTATCTCTGTTGCTGGTGTTTCTTCAGCTACTTCTTCTATCTCAATCTCTTCCATTTCTTCCGACTCAATCTCTTCTTCAACATGTACATACTCATCTATCTGTCTAAAAACATCTTCTTCCCCTTCTAGAGGTTCCAAAATATTTCCAATGAGCTCAGAAGTAATTTCCTCATTGGCATGCGGCCCAGATGCCTATATCTCTTCCAAGGTTTCCACCCGTGGATCAGATACGGGGGCTACACTTGAGGGACCAGCTTCGTCTGGCTCTTGCACTTGGCTTGTTGAAGGCCTAGTCGCCTGAGTCTGTCGAACTGATGGTCTTTGCCTCCTCCTTTGTTGTTGAGGCCTCGACTGTGGCTGTTGTTGTTGTTGTTGTTGTTGTTGCGGCTGCTGCGGAGTTTGAACTTCCCCGGCCCAGTTGGCACCTTCAGGGGCTTGAAAATCCGGATTAACCACTGCACCAAAAAGTGGTACTTCCACAGGTCTGGCCAATGCACCTCTGTGTGCTTGGCAATCTGCGAATATTCTCTTGTCAATTACAGCAATACTTTGAAGCTCAAGTAATTATGGCAGATTTGGCAGAAAATGTCGTATCAACATCATCACGAAACGCGGGTACAACAAAAATCTTTCTCGTGTCGGAGCCGTTATCTGATGAACAAACTCTGCAAAGAACATTTCCGAATAGCTGAATCTCTGATTGTAGACCAGCGCGATCATTCCCGACTGAATCTTCGATACAATATAATCAAATCCTGCTTTTTTCGGAGCAAAACACACCATGAAGACGTGTGCAAGATATCTCCAATGCCCGATCAGCCCGCTCTTCATATACGAGGACTTAGCCACATCCAGGCTATAACCCATTCTGATGAACGCAGCTTGCCTGACTGCTAACGGAAAGTCTATCGGCCCAGCTTCTTGTTCTGAAGAACCCAACTGCAATACTCTACGCAACATATCAGCTGAAAACACGAGAAGGTGTCCAGCAATCCTGGTCCTCAATACTGTTGGAGTAACCGTACAATCGACCTGCAGATGGTCCCAAAATTCACGAACGTATGGCAGCACGATCTGAACATTATGAGAAAGGGCATAAGAAACCCTCGAAGTAGCTAAAAAATCCACCATTTGGCGGAATGCCTGAGCTTCAGGCAGCTCTCGGTCAGGAGAAATGACCATATTATGCATTTGAACAAAAATTTTATCTGCCATATCTGCACAATAAAGTATATGAAATATTAGAATTATCAATATAAACATAAACTTGCTTAAATTCAAATTTGTTTTATTTTGAACTTGTGTAAGTACAAAATCCAACACATATGAATTTCTACAAGATTGAATTAAATTTTAAGCAAATATTTCGAATTTAATGGTAAAGTCGAATAACAAATTCGAAACTACCCTCATTTCAAATTTAATGGCTTCTTCGAGTTTAGTGACAAACTCGAAGCCACGATCAAACTCGAAGCCATGATCAAATTCGAAGATGTCAGTATGTATAACAACAAAAATCCAAGATTTCAACCATTTTAGACTTAGAAAATTACATTCATTAAACTCGAATATATATTCGATTTTGGCTTAAACTCGAATTTAACTTGAAAATCTTGAAAATTATGAAAATCTTTGAATTAAATTCAACTTTTTCAACTTTTTCGTGTAACGGAATAAACTGTGCAAAATCATTTACCCTAAGCACACGATTTTCACGCAGTGTTTATTTTTATTCAACTAAGAATGCACCCTCAGTAACTTTGACCTTTTTCCTAAAATTAAAAATTAAAAATTTAAAAAATAAAGATGAAAATAAAATAAATTAATAGGTAAAATTAAAATTTTGAACAAAAAATTTAAACTTAGACTAATCTATATTAAATTTAAAATTTACAACCTATACTTAACAGAATATTTTTTACGAGTATAGTCAAAGAAAGGTTCAATCAGATGGCGGTGTCAAATACGCGCTTTCAGTATTCAAACTTTCACACTTAGGAATTTTTGATTCCTTTGATTGTTTGTCGTGACATACATTTCTAGCCGATTGTTGGTATTATTTTCCGTTTAAACATGTTACACTTCGGAATATCCCTTGGCCTTTTTATTTATCAAGAAATTATCTTACGTGACTCATACATAGACATACTTTTATGATCAATGCATACACACAATGATTATAACTTTTTGGTATTGCAAACTTTCTTTAAAAGGCAAACATCGGACACAGGTCTGTATTTACATACAACAAAGTGTCTTAGTTTGTCTTAAGGTTTATTTTTAAAGCTAGCAAGACAGCGGTGACAGGTCTGTACCGACGTACAACAAAGCGACTTATCTTGCTAACTCGAATCAAACCAGAGGCAACAGGTCTGTACTTACGTACAACAGAGTTACTTGTTTTGACTCTTAACGTAGTATGATTTTTCTATTCTTTCCATTTCTTTAAGATGTATCTGATGTTGCTATCCATCCCCAGAAAGTTTGCATACCTCATTTGGGATCAATGTCCGTATGTCTCTAACATAAAAATTAAGACCAATTGGTCATACATCTAAGTTAGTGACACGTCTGACTTTTTCTTGAATATTTTATTAGCCTTGAGACTCCCTATATGTATTATGCCTACCAACATATCAAACTGGATAGTGTACAACATTTAGATTTTTAGGTGCATTATGTGTGAAAGGTAGACACTTAGAGATTGTAAAGACTGTGCTAATTTTCGTCACTTTGAACCTATGCATGTAAGACTTAACTCATTTTCTGATATTCTCTTTTTTTTAACTTTTTATGGTTTTCTCTCTTTTTTCTTTTGTTTTTCATAAATAAGAGTAAGAAAATAAAATAACCTACTAACTTACTATAAAAGGAAACTATCCGAAGCTACTAAACTTACTATAAAAAGAAAGAAAGACTACTGCTATAAAAAGAAATAAAACTCTACTAAGGTCAACTCACTCTGGATTACGCATTCAGTTTAGTTGAATCAAATACTCAAAACGTGACTTATCAAAAGCTTTGGTAAATAAATCTGCATTATTATCATCTGTTGCCACTTTTACCAGCTTGATTAAGTTCTTTTCAGCACAATCACGTATAAAATGATGTCTTATGTCTATGTGCTTGGTTTTATTATGTTTAACTGGATTATTAGTTATAGCAATTGTTGACTGGTTATTTATCCTAATAGGAGTATGAGTATAAGTCAAACCGTAATCCCGCAATTGTTGTTGTATCCACAGAACCTGTGAACAGCAACTACCAGCAGCAACATATTCGGCCTTGCACGTTGACACGGCTACCGAAGTCTGTTTCTTGCATTGCCAGGCAACGAGTCTCCCTCATAGGAACTGACAACCTCCAGTTGTTGACTTGCGCGTCAAGCTGCATCCTCCGTAGTCTGAATCAGTGAACGCCTCCAATTCCAGATCGCCCTCCGCGTGATACCAAAGTCCCAGCTTCGGTTTCGACTTGAGGTATCGTAGAATCCGCTTCACAGCTTTCATGTGCATCTCTTTCGGATTAGCTTGAAACCTAGCACAAATACAAACAGCAAACATTATATCAGGTCTAGAAGCAGTTAAATACATAAGTGACCCAATCATGGCCCGATATAACGTCGGATCCACATCGGTATCACTTTCAGTACCCAGTCCGAGATTGTGATTCACTTGAATCGGTGTGCTGAAGTGAGCTGTCAGCTTGGTTCCTTCCACCCCGAAGCGCTCTAAGATGTCATAGACATACTTCGTCTGATGAATAAACATGCCCTCCTTCCTCTGTTCGACTTGCAAACCCAGAAAGAAGTTTAACTCACCCATTGCACTCATCTCAAACTTTGACTTCATCACCTTTTCAAAATCAGTGCACATTTGCTCGTCTGATGATCCAAAAATGATATCATCGACGTACACTTGTACCAAGATGAAATGTTCTCCTTTTCACTTCACGAACAGAGTACTGTCTATTCTCCCTCTTTCAAACCCGTTTTCTAAAAGATGGTTGGATAGAGTCTCGTACCACGCCCTCGGTGCTTGATCTAATCCATACAAAGCCTTATCTAATCGATATACTCTGTTTGGATATTTCGGATCTGTAAACCCGGGCGGCTGTTCCACATATACCAGTTGCTTCACTTTCCCATAAAGGAAAGCACTCTTAACATCTAATTGATAAACCTTAAAACCCTTGAAGGAAGCAAAAGCCAGAAACAAACGGATTGCTTCAAGCCTTGCCACTAGCGCGAACACTTCATTGTAATCGATTCCTTCCTCTTGGTTGAAACCCTTTACCACCAGTCTTGCTTTGTTGCGAGTGACTATACCCCGATCGTCTCTTTTGCACTTAAAAACCCATTTGGTTCCTATTGCTATTTTCCTCGAGGTAACGGAACTAACTCCCACACTTCTAGTTTCCTAAACTGTGACAGTTCTTCCTGCATCGCTTCAACCCAAGAGTTGTCTTTTAGTGCCATTTGCACATTTTTCGGCTTTACTTGCGAGATAAAGCATGAATAGAGGCAAGTATGAAAGGCCTCGGAGTCATTTATCATCGACAACAACACTGTGTTGTTATTTAAACTACTCCTAGTTCTAACACCAGCATTAGGACTTCCTATGATACTTTCAATAGGATGATTCTTGTTGATCCTAGATGTCCCTATCTCGTCAACCCTCAGATTATTTCCCAAATTTGATCTTTTCTCTCCTAACGGGGGAACGACTTCAGACTCCACATTTTCTTCCTCATGGACACTGTCTTCAGAGTTAGAATTTGTTGTCTGATTTTCATTCGTAGGCACTTCAGAATCAGTAACTTCTGGAGATCTATCTTCAGTTGATGTAGGCTCGGATGTTGATTGAAAAGTGGTCCTCGAAAAACTATGACCCTCGTCATTCAGATTTAATGACGACATGTCCTTTTCGATTGTACCTGCATTTTCATCCAAAGGAATGTTAAATGACTCAAACAATTTGTCATAATCAGATATCCATTCCGGACCAGTTTGGGGTTCATGTGTATAACTTGTGACTTCAATGTTATACACAATCTCTACTGTACCATTTGATTTATTAAAAACCCTTTTGTTTGGTGAGTTCGACACATAACCTAGGAAGTATCCTTCGTCAGCCTTTTCACCAAACTTAGGTTGATGTTTTGTTTTCATTAAAGTACATGGTACCCCAAAAGGTTCGAAACCAGTTAAATTAGGTGGCCATTTTTTCAAAACTTCATAACAGGTTTTGTTCAAAGATTTGACAGTAAGGACCCGGTTTAAAACATGGCACGCGATATTCACTGCCTCCCCCCAAAACATGGTAAGAAGCTTTGAATCCGATAGCATGGTCCTTGCTGCCTCAATCAATGTCTTGTTTTTCCGTTCGGCCACCCCATTTTGTTGTGGCTCATAAGGTGCACTAAATTGATGCACTATGCCCTTTGATAGGAAATATACACCAATTACTGTGTTTTTAAACTCTGTTCCATTATCACTTCGAATTCGTTTAACCCTTGTTCCGTATGAATTTTCCACTTGGTCCAAGAACCCTATGAGCTTTGCAGCCGTCTCGTCCTTTGTACCTAAAAAGAAAACCCAAGAAAAACATGAGTAATCATCAGTAATAACTAAACAGTACCAACTACCACCTATACTCCTTTTGTTGATTGGTCCGAAGAGGTCCATATGCAACAAATCGAATGTGGCAACGATGGAGTTCTGAGTCTTGGACTTGTGTGCCTTCTTGTGTTGTTTTCCTTTCTTGCACGGTAGATACTTATCCTCGAACTGAAAACTCTTCATAGGAACACCTTGCACCAGTCCATTTTTCGTAATGTAGTTCATTTTCCTTAGGTGCAAGTGTGCCATGCGTCTGTGCCATAAAACCGACTCAGTCTCTGAAGCTTTAGATAGCAGACAAATTGGTCCCATCGAAGATTCCAGCTTGTTCATGTCGAGCATGTACAAGTCATTCTTCCTTTGAGCCCTCATCAGAATCCACTCTTCAGGTACTTTGAACCCCGGTTTTAGCACTAACGCCTCAGTATCAGTGAACAGCACTGAGTTCTTTTTATCACAGATTTGAGATCCACTAATGAGATTGTGAACCAGTTTATCAACGTGATAAATTTGATCCAATTTGATCGTCCATTAGTGACCACTCCAGTACCAGTGATATTTTCTCTTTTATTGCCAGCGAATGATACAAATCCCCGATTCCCTCCCTTGAAGTCTGCAAGTAGACTTCTCTCCCCTGTCATGTGCCTGGAGCAACCACTGTCGACGAACCATTTGTTGTTTAGACCTGTAGTTCTCTCCTGCACATGAAAGAAAATAGGTTAGTTATCATGGGGAACCCAAGCCATAACTGACTTGGTAATACCATTCTCGTCCACATACTTAAACTCTTTCAAATACCCATCTCTCCTTTCAGGTGACTTGGGTCTTTGAATTGGAGTCTGTTGTGGTGCAGAGTGATTTAAGTTCACTCTCGGCCTTTGTGTAGGCATTTGCTGTGGAGCTCTTGAATAGTTACGATTATAATGCATTTCGGACTGATATCCCTGAGCTCTACCTGGTGTTTGATGTCTAATAGGAGTGTGTGACATAACCGGAGTGTAAGCTCTGCTAGGTGTGGGATTCCTATAGTTCTGATGCAGTCCTGACCTAGATTGATTAACGACTCTATTTGGTGAATTAGTCCTAATCACTTCTTTTGGTCGACCTGACACAGGCATTTGTTTCACAGCAGATTTTGGTGCAGCTTGCACAGTTTTCTCGGTATTTTGAGAACTACTTGTGCTTGCAACACTTTGGAAAGGCTTAAGTTGTTCCGGCTTTCCAGTCTTAGGTGCAGTATCTATTTTCCTAAGCGGACAGCTAGAAGCAACATGCCCCCTTTCGTGACATCTAAAGCAAGACAATTTTATCAATTGACTTTTTGTGTGTGCCCTTTGATTTAGGTGTCTCACTAGTGTCTGGCTCTTTTGGTTCAACTATAGCAACTGGTTCATCCTCCTGATCATTAAAGTCAATTTTGTGTTTTTCTACAGGTTTATCACTAGAGGATGGCACAAATTTAACTTTCTTAATCTTGATATTATTAGCAGTCACCTTAGTTTCATTTTCCTTTGCACTTTCAGACAGTGGTTCCAGTATTTCCTCTGATTCAACTGATTTCTCAGTTTTCTCCTGAGGTTGAGGTACATAGTTATCGTTGAAAGGTGGAGGACTCTCATGATATCCTAGACCTACAGGCTTCTTAGACTGACGCTGTGCATCTAAGATTTTCCCTAGGTTAAGAGATGAGTTCCTAAACTTTTCAAGTTTACTGTTAACCTCAGCTACCCTTACCTTAGACTCGGCTAGGTCTACTTCTTTGGATTTAAGCTCCTTGGTTAATGCCTCAACATGTTCATACATGAGTTCTAATCTAACACACTGTTCACTCAGTTTGTCCTTTAGAACTATAACATCCTGTGCATCAGCCTTAAGCTTATCCCTAAGATCTTGCTTTATATCCATTAGGCTAGCATTATCTGATTTTAACATTTCATTTTGAGCAGATATGGTTTGATGTGATTCTAGTACTAAATTTAACCTATCGTTAGATGTAGCACACAAAACACATAAATCATGGAAAAGAGAAAAGTTTAGAGTTACCTTGGCATGATCTGATTCTACGTTGGCCATCTGTGCGGCAAACTCCAGAAGCGTCTGATCAGCTGACTTTTCTACCCACATCGAACTGCTTTCATTCTGATTGCTGTCCCCTGTGATTTCCTCTGCTCCTTCACTTCCAGTCTCAGTCACTTCAGCCATAAAGGCTCTAGCGTTCGATTCTGGATGTGTACTCCAGTCATAAGTTCCATCTAGCTGTCTGTCTGATGTGACATTGGATAACAGACCAGCTATATTCGCTTGACTGGTTGAACTACTCGGTAGATATCGCCCTTGCGATTGATTCTGATACTGTCCCTGTTGATTCTGATACTGTCCCTGGTAGTTCTCTACTTTCGGTCTCTGACACTTTCTAGCGAAGTGTCCTAACCCCTGACAGTTGTAACATTTAACCTTGGACTTATCGAATCCAATCTTATTGTTACTAACATTCAGATTTCTTCCCGTTCACTTGATGAACCTCTTAACTCTCTGGGTTACCATGGCCAGTTGCCATTGCAGATCCATCTCTTCAAGATCATCAGGGTCTACCTGATCGTAATCCTCATCCCAAAGTGCAGGATCGTTGATTTTGCCCTGAACGCAATTGCCATATGCGGCCACGAATGAAGCCAACAGATTCAGATGGTCTTCAGCCGATTTTGCGCTCATAGGCATCTTTGAATATCCTTGAGATGTAGATGCCGGAGTAGCCTGATGCTGCTTTTCTTCTGGTCTAGCAAACCCTAAGAAAGCCCTACTTAGTGAGTCTTTAGTTTCAGCCGGTGACAATGTCTCTCCAGAGAAGAAAGCTGTAGCTGTCTTTAATTCAGCTGCCACTGAAGGTTTTGTTTTCCCAAAGTACATTGCAGGATCTTGAACTTGGTCATAATCCGTTTCCTTCTTTAGCAACTCAAAGTGATATGCCCTCAGCGTTCCCACAACATTCTCTAAAGTCAGAGTATAGTATTTGTCTTCATCATGCTTTATTAAGGCCACATACATCTCCCATTTGGCCGGTAAAGCATCCCGAAGCTTGTTATTCTTCTCAGTTTCACTATACTCCACGTCGTGGCTGTCTAACTCAGTTAGCAGATGATAGAATCGTGTGATAGTCTCATCCAGCTTTTCATTCTTCAATGCTTTGAAGATAGCAAACTGCTGCTTGAGCATTTCCATTCGATTCTTTCTGACCCTCGGGTTACCTTCACACCGTTTCTCTAACGCATCCCACAGCTCTTTTGCTGTCTTCTGATTACGGAAGGTGTGCAATATTTCCTGAGGTAACGACATCCGAATGATAGTGAATGCACGGTTTTCGGCCTCATAAACTTTCTTATCTTCATCTTTCATCTTTGAATATGTTAAGACTCGTTGACGACCTTCAACCTCTGCAGTAGGTGGAATGTATCCCTCGTCGATACAAATCCACATGCGCATATCATTAAACCTTGCGAAGTCGGCAAACCTATCCTTCCACCAGTAATAATCCTCTATTTTCATTAACTTCGGTGGTGAATTCGCCTTACCAACCTCGTGATCCATTTCCATAAACCTCTGCAGACTTGACATTGTTTCAAATCTATTTGAATTTAAACTTAATTAATTTAATTCGAAATTAATTTAAATTAATTCTTTCGAATTTAGGTAAATTCGAATGTAATTAAGTTTAAACCTATTTGGGATTAAATTCGAATATAAGTTTTAAATCCAGCTAAAATCGAAATTAATGTCAAAGTCGAAACTTCACTTAACTCGAAACCCCAATTAAATTCGATGGTCCACCAAACTCGAGAACCCTAAGTCGACTTTAGTTTAAAGTCGAAACCCAAAGCAAATTCGAACTGGCCAAATTCGAAGCAAACTTTAAGGAAACCCGAAAGGAGCGTATTTTGGTCAAACTCGAAAGTTTTGGAAACCCTAATAACCCCTTACTAAACTCGAGCGCCGCAAATTCGAAAAACGGCTAATACTTCGAGTTTTTCAAGTTTTTCAGATTAAATCAATATTTTTACAAGTAAAAATACTGATTCTGGTCAAAAACTTGAACTTCAACAAAGTATTTCCAGAAATCTGATTTGTTAAGCTCGATAAACCTCAAAAAATTGTGATAATAACCGTCCAAAAAAAACGTCAAGAAACCTAGGATGTATGCTTATGAACACGAAGAACACCAAGAACACCCGTAGGCTTTGATACCACTTGTAAGGTCTTTGAATCACGGATTTATCTAGACGCGATACACACCAACGAGTGCGGAATCCTCGTTAGCGGCTTGACGGTAAGATCACACGCACGAAACACGGAGACTACCAAGATGTTATACGGACAACGATGAACGTACCTACACGATGATTCTCTCCGAAAACACTCTCTGATTACTAGTAGACTCGAGATCGCCTTTGCTTAATCGCCCAACGAAATTCTGTAAAAGTCTGATAATTATTCGAGTTAATCCTTAATTATACTGACCATTTTGAGTTTGTCATGGGACAAACTCGAACCAGGCCCAAGGCCCATTCGAATTTGTCCACTTGACAAATTCGAGATTGCCTTATTCGAATTTAGTGAAATTCGAATTTCACTGTCATTCTTCTATTTGACCATATGTTTTAACTTATGTTTGAATTAATCTTTGAACTTTATGTTTGAACTTCTTGAAATATGTTACACCAAGTTCAAACATACAAACAATAAATATCAAACACACAAAATCACATATGTCAAACACTAGCCAATATTCAATTTTACGTAATTTGACTTACACAAAATGTGTGAAGACCTCCCCTTACGGGGCAGTCCTCAGAGTCTAGGTCCCACATCATGCAACACAATATCAATCATAACTAAGATAGAGTAATTTAAGTTGCGGAATTTCATATTACAAGTACAAACATTAGGATAAGTTTAATACAATTCTAGTTCAGATTACAATTTTTTTAAAATAAACTAATAAAGGGTACCAGACTAATCTAATACATGTCATCATACAATCAAATTACATCTACCCAGACCACCACAATTATCATCTGCCAATCAGTACCGAAGGGTTTGTTGAGTAGTGGTCTATAGAATACTTCAATCTTGATCTTGTAAGACCTAAGAACTAGGTCCTGCAGGTGACTTTCCTTTATCTTTTCCTGTAAAAAGGTCAAATAGCAACTGTAAGCAAAGCTTAGTGAGAATATAGATTTTCAGATTATTATGCATTAATCAAGCGGATCATGGGTCAAAGCGTGATATGTCTGGACTGCCGCTACAGCCACTCATGATTGAGACATAGAATTCATAGAATTGGATGATGTTCAGCCCACGCTCACGCTTTTAGTGGAAGCTATCCACTTATGCTGGGCTAGCTACCAGCGGTCTTCATGGGGGAACATCGGAGTGTCTATACCAAGTTCAATAGAACTGGTGAAGTAGCATGGTCGAGAACAATAAACCGACAAGGCTAATCATGCTAAGCTGAATCAATATGTCAAAGATGCGAGTAATAATGAAAGCATAAGTCGTCAAGGTCATGATAGCAATAAACTCATAGCAATATTTGAAATGAATAGTAAGTACAATTTCATGCGAAATGATAAGTCAAATAGCTATCATGATCCACAGGGCATCACCGAACCATGGTGTGCACAGGTCACAATCCAGCTGAGTAGGTATGAATGTC
This sequence comes from Centrapalus pauciflorus, assembly GCA_020465985.1. Classification (NCBI taxonomy): domain Eukaryota; kingdom Viridiplantae; phylum Streptophyta; class Magnoliopsida; order Asterales; family Asteraceae; genus Centrapalus; species Centrapalus pauciflorus. The sequence goes on along the minus strand of JAANYP010002086.1, from coordinate 3,018 downwards.
AAATAATCTATCATCAACAATATATCTCAACTGGATGTCTAGCATGCAAAACTGAATATCTATAACTCACAGGTTCTGTAGTCTTTATCAAGCAGATTTATAATCCACCACCCGAGTTATCCCAGGATTTATCTTTTATCTTGATCTATCTGATTTCTGGCTTTTCTTTTCTAATCAGTGACCCACTTTCAATATCTTTCAATCTTTAATTCTTTGTTCAGATTTATCTGAACCTGTCCAGAATTTATCATATAGTATCATTAGCTTTAAGCTTTTAAATCTTTATTCAATTTGATTCTGATAACAGATAACTCGTCGATCATTTTGTTTGTTTCTTTAAATTCTCAAAGGATATATATATATATATATATATATATATATATATATATATATATATATATATATATATATATATATATATATATATATATATATATATATATATATATATATATATGCTTATAAATCTTTAGTCATTAAAATCATAATTTCATGGTTCTTGTATTTATATAATAGTATTTAACTGTGATGTTAAAATATCAAAATAAAAGACTTGAATCCGGATCCTTTAATTTCGGACCATCCGGATTGGTCATCCGGATTCGGACCAACCCGGCTCAGATTCCCGGATTCGGACCTATCTGAAATGGGTCAACCGGATTCGGACCGGATGCTAACCCGAATTAGGACCAATCCAAATATATCACCGAATTGAACCATCCGAACTCGGGTCATCCGAGTTCGGACCACTTCCCATCCGAATTTAGGGTGGGTCCGAAATGTGGCTTCATCCGAATTCGGTTCAACCGAATTCAGATCCTTCATCTCCTTAATTTCACAGATTTGTTCTTCATGTTCTTAACTTTATGCATACGGGTTTTTCATAAAATTTACAAAAAGTTATTTCTATTAATAAGCAACTTAAAATAATGTTATATTATCATTATTGGGTTGTTTTTATATCATTTTCCCTATCAAAAACATCATTAATTTAGCAAGATCATCCAAATTTCTTTCTTTTTGCCAAGAACACATGGTTTTTATAAAAATTCAGATTTCCTCATTATTAAATTGATCCAACCCACGAATTTAGTTTCTATTACATTTAATAACTTAGATTTATCATAATCTACTAAAAATCTATACATGCATTACAAATTTCATGTTTTAAATTCTTGGTTTCGGGTTTTATAAAAACCGAACCAAATCTTTGAAATTTCAAAATTTAACTTGTATATTACCTCTAAATGTTGTTGATTGAAGATGTTTGTAACTTCCTTGACTTCAATTCTTGAATTGATTGCAACTTTTATGGATCTTTGATGAATTGTTGATGTTGGTCGTAGGTTTAGAGTGAGAGAGTAGAGAGAGAGTCTAAATCCTTTAAGTGTGATTAATGAGATTTAAAACCATCAACTTGATTTATATATATATCAACTTTGGTTATTTGTACCATTAGACCCCTTCATTCTGTATTTACCTCTCTTTTAGTTTTGTCATTTAAATAATCTATAACATTTAATATAATTTAATTAAATAATCTCATAACTTAATTAAATTACAAAATAAATAATGTAATAAAATTACATTATTTGCTCAAATACTGAAATTACAGTTGGGCCAAAAGTTAGGTTGTTACAGAATGGGCTCCACCACGCATAAACTTCGTCCTCGAAGTTAGTTATGTTCGAACAGACTTGGATAGATAGCTTTCATGGCATCTCTCAATTCCCAAGACTGATGCAAACCCTTGTGGTGTTTCCACTGGACGAGCACCATCTGTATCTCTTTATTACGAAGCTTTTTGGTCTTCGAGTCCAGAATACATTCTGGCTCTTCAACCACTCGAAGCTTCTCAACAATTTGCACATTAACGTGTGGTATCTGTACCTCTCTTTCATCAGCTAGACTCTTTCGTAGATGACTAACATGGAATACAGGATGTATTCCAGCTAAGTCAGTTGGCAGTTCAAGACGATAAGATTGATTTCCTATCTTTTCAACAATCTTGAACGGGCCGATTAATCTCGGAGCTAGCTTGTTCCTCTTTATGAACCGGACCACATTCTTCGTTGGAGATACTTTTAGCATCAGCCAATCGTTAACTGCAAAACTGATCGATTTGTGACGATTATCGTAATACGACTTCTGCCTGCTTTGAGCTTCTAGTATGTTCCTTCTGACAAGTTGAATCTTATCATGAGTCAACTATAGAAGGGCCGAACTTGCTAAAGGTGATTCACCTGTTTCGCGCCAACAGGTGGGAGTTCTGCACTTTCGTCCGTATAAAGCTTCAAAAGGAGCCATCTTAATCGTGGAATGATAACTGTTGTTGTATGAGAATTCGACCAAGGGTAAATGGTCATCCCAGTTACCACCTAGATCAAGAATGCAGGCACGGAGCATATCTTCAAGAGTCAAGATAGTGTGTTCACTTTGGCCGTCTGCATTAGGGTGATAAGCTGTACTCATTGAGATTCGAGTACCATCCCGTCTTGCAGTGCTTTCCAAAATCTCGAAGTGAAACGACTATCACGATCAGAGACGACAGATTTTGGCACACCGTGACGTGAAATAACCTCGGTGATGTACATCTGTGCCAATCTATCAAGTGAGTACGTCTCTTTCATCGGTATGAAATGTGCTGACTTCGTTAATCGATCTACGACTACCCAGATGGAGTCGTGTTGTCTCTTGGTCTTTGACAATTTCGTGACAAAGTCCATGGTTATATGCTCCCACTTCCACTCAGGAACTGGCAGTGGTTGCGTATCCCCGAAGGGCTTCTAGTGTTCTGCCTTAACCATTTGACATACTATGCAGCTTTCAACGAATTGACCGATGTCTTTCTTTATTCCTGGCCACCAATAATCAGCTTTCAGATCGAAATACATCTTTGAGCTGCCAGGATGAATGGATAACTTGGACTGATGGGCTTCAGATAGAAGAGTGTTGCGAATAGAACCATATTTAGGAATCCAGATTCGGTTTCCCTTGAGACATTGAAGTCCCAAATGA